>OX457032.1:14301835-14384335 GCA_949752745.1 Protula sp. h YS-2021
AACTTTCGCTTTCCAATACGAAGTGAATTATATTAGGAAAGTGAAACTTTCCATGTGTAAATATAAGACGCTCCAGTGTGAATCTGAGATTGTTGGTGGCTGTCAAAGACTTTATTTACATTTTTTTCGTTGGTTGTGTACAGGCCGTGAACAACTTCACGGCTTCGTGCGCGGGTTACTGCGTAGCCACGTACGTACTCGGGATCTGTGATCGCCATAACGACAACATCATGGTCAAGCACTCGGGCCATCTCTTCCACATCGATTTCGGCAAGTTCCTTGGTGATTCACAAATGTTTGGCAGCATAAAGAGGTACGTGTGTATTCTTTGTGGTTTGCTTAAAAAATATCCGCCCCCCTCCCCCCTCATGGCTTTGTTTCGCTCATCAACATCACCTCGTATACATTATATTATTTATACATATGTTATTATTATTATTTATTTATTTATTTATTTTTTTATTTCACAGAGATCGTACGCCGTTCGTGTTGACAGCAGACATGGCTTACGTCATCAATAGCGGGGATAAGATGAGTCATCGTTTTCAGGAGTTTATTGATTATTGTTGTGCAGCATTTAACATACTGAGGAAACACACTAATTTCTTCGTCAATCTCTTCCAACTTGTAAGTAAAAAGTTTAAGTTATTGTTTTATTATTGTATAATGTTCGCCCCTGTTCAGTTTAGCAAGGTGTAGAGCACAAGCATATCAATATGTCTACCTGATTGCGCTGTCTCTTGAAACAGTTAAATACCAGTTCCTATTTTTCGTGAGTAAACATTTTTAGGTCTTTACCAAATAACAGTACTCAAAAATATTTATTCGATGTGGAATAAAGGAGTATAGAGAGTATTTCATAGTGGTGCGCATTTCTGCCGCCAGATGGTGCTATCGGCGATCCCGGGCGTAAACGAGGCGGCCATCAAGTACGTGCAGAGGGCGCTGCTGCCAGACCACTCGGACGTGGAGGCCACGGCTATTTTCACGAGGTGCGCGCATACGCGGGGATGACGTCGAAGCGGTGACGTCATGTCATGTGACGCGGTCAGATGGGGGATGGGGTGGGAGGGTGCAGAAGGTGCCGCCGCCCAGCCACTCGACTGACCACTCGCGGTCCTTACAGAGTGCGGGTTACGTCAATGGTGACGTCACGTCGTGTGACGTGGTCTTGGAGGAGAGGTGGGGGGTGGGGTATTGAAGCGTTATCTTAGTGAAAGAAGGAATGTTAAAACTGCATCCCCACCCCCTCTCTGCCTAACCACCAGTTAACAAATTCGTGAATAAGCAGATAACTAATTAAAACCAAATTCCAATTAAAAACGCCTTGTTGCTGGTGCGAATAGTTACATGTATATTTTTGTTTATACCGTGCGACTTCACTTGGCTGTAGGATGATAGAGCAGAGTCTGGCCTCGTCCTTCACGCAACTCAACTTTTTCATTCACAACTTGGCGCAGATGAAATTCTCAGGACACGCCGAGGGTGCGCTCCTGTCCTTCATACCAAAGACTTACAGGTCAGTGTCAAGGTCACGTCGTGAAAAGCAGGTCACTTTCAAGGTCATATTGTGAAAAGAGGTCGAAGGCAAAGTCTTATCGTGAAATACGACAGGTTTTTGTCATTGTCATGGTGTGAAAAATGGTCACTGTCAAGGTTATATCCTGAAAAAAAAATCGCGGCGAGTCATGTGTCGTGAGAAAGGGCGTTGTCAAAACCATGTCTAGAAATGTCATAGGTTATAATTTTTTCTTCATACTCAATATAAACTATCAGAATTCTTCAAACAAATGAAGCCGATATTGGTGCATTAATAAGCGATTGAAAGATAAATTGCTGCAAACTGTGCATGATTCAACATGTTTAAAGGATTTGGAAAGGTATCTTAAAATATAAGAAGAACTCTAAAGCAGTTACCTATGTGTCACCTGCATTTTGTTTTTATGCTTTCATTGTATCTGTATGTAGTGTGTTTGTCTGTTGTTGACACTTGATTTAGTTAACACGATAACTCCCGAACGAAACGTCGTATTAGCTTCAAACTTGGCTAATAAAAGTGCTTGACGTGTTCGGGTACACTGATGTTGGTGTGCACTGACCACTCTAGTTTGTGTTTCAGTATTCACACGGATGGCAAAATTAAACATATTGAACTGGCTGGTTTCCAGAAAAGATACAATCCTGAAAAATACTATGTAAGTCACTCAGTACAGTCATAGTGAAAGGTACTTAAAAAAATAAACAAGAAAATTGCCACAATTGTTAAAAAAAGTAAAATATGTAAACGAAGCCTGGATAGTCTTTGATATAGTTTATTTTATACATAAACACAATCTATGCTGTAAAAAAAGTAATTACCAAATGTGTAAACAGAAACTAACGATAAATAGGGCTATGCAGTTGCCTTTTTTGGAAGAAAAAGTGACGCATTGCTTTACAGTTTTCGGTGTGCACTCGTAACTCGTGTATACTTACATGAATAGATGATCGTGTGTACTACAAGTGATGTTGTGTTGTGCCTCGTTTTAGATCTACATTATCAAGATAGAGCGCGAGAACCAGAAAGTGCCTTCGTTTGTTTTCCGACGTTACTCGGAATTCCAGGAGCTTCATCACAAGCTCGTGTGTCTTTTTCCTCTAGTCAGACTACCTAATCTAAGCAACAAGTAAGTCACGCTGCCAGCGAGTGGCTCTAGTCACTGATGAAGAGCCGTTCCGATGTGAGGGGACGAGCGAGTGGGGTTTGGGATGTGATGATCGGCTGTGGGATAGAAGGGGTGTTCGGTGCCTTTGTTAACCAGTGCACAAGTTATCGCGGCTTGCTGGAGATAGCGTGACACCTCATTCTCTCAGGACCTCGCTATTTCAGTGCCAAACTGTTTCATATATGGGAGCGGTTATGTAACCTAAGCATTGATTGCTGTACCTGGGATTATTTTTTCACTTTTTAAGTGGGTCATTTGCTATCTTTTGTTATAACAAACAGCTCATCATTTTGGCATTAATATGTCCCTCCTTCAAGTCCCTACGCAGGTGAGTCATCTACTGTTCAGGTATGGATGCTTTGCTTGTGGTTTTTGGCCTAAGAAAATGAACGAAAACTAGAGCGGCTCCTACTGAGCGAAGTGATACAATTGCAAGCGTGTGAACTTTCTAAACTGCCAACATTTATATAAATCAAAACTTTTAAGAGATGAATGCGAATGATAACGCAATAAACTAAAAGGGGGGATGATTCTGTCTTCAAAGCGATAGCGATGTTCGGCTGAAGACCGCAAAGAATATAGACCCCAGACCGCAAAAAACTGCATAATTCGGAAGCAACGCTCCTGCAAAAGCGATTTATCTGAAAGTATAGTACGCGAAATAGATATAACTTGAATGATCATCCAAGTTTGGCAATTAGAAAAATTTCTTTCTTTCATCAGAATTCAACAGAATTTTAAAATTATAACGGTTAGACACAGTAACCAACCAGCTATAGGTCTATATGTTTTCACCAATTCCAGCTTTAATACTGATATTAAAGCACCTAATCGCCGATACACAGAACCTATCCTTTTGTGTATTCAGGCCATGCTTCCAATAGCCCACATTATTATCAACAAAACAAAACATCAAAGACATCTTTAGCCACATATTTTCGCTTGTCAGTACGCTTGGGATTGCATAGTTTTCGCCTACTGTCGCCTATTATCGCCTATGCCCCCATTCTTGAGACATTTTAGTTTAAAACAGTGACAGCACGAGCAAAGCTATCGTTCACTGCTGTATCATTCATACTGTTTTCTGTGCTTTCGCGTATGGCTGACTGAATGGTATTGTGTAATGAATTCCTTGGCTAGAGGTCATTTCCCTTTGTATTGCATTATGTGGTCACGATAAGCAGTAAGTGGTTGCTAAGAAATAAGAATGATTCAGAGAGGTGTGTATGCAAATGGTTAAGGGAATACTATTCCTAAAATTACGCTAAAATGCACCCGTTTCTTCACGTAAACAATTTATAAGATGAATGGTTTGGTGTACAGTTGAATTTATGATTATGATGACGTGATTATATTTACAGAAAAGGGACATTACGCATTTATTTATTTAAAATGGAAACATAAGAAACTGGTATTGCAGAAACCATGGATTTTGTTGGAGACAAGAAATTTAATAGTTCGCTACCGAAAGTGCCCGACATATCTCTGTACGCTGAAGTTTTTTGTGCACTGACCGCTCTAGTTAGCATATTTGCCTTTGAGAGCATGTATTTGAGGCGTTATCTGAATTTAATCTACAGGGTGATCCTCGGTCGCACCCATGTCAAAACCGTGGCAGAAGAAAGGAAGTTCGAGTTACAAGTTTTCCTACGAGAATTGCTAGCACTTGCCCCGGAAGTATCCGAGGTTTGTGCCGCTTTTCATAGCCTTCTAAGACTGTCATATCTCGGCGCCGGGGTAGCCCGAATATAACAACACCTGAAAAGATTTTGACGCCTCCTGTCCCACGCCTACTTTATCGTGGCGTATGAACAATTACAACACCATTATTATTAAACAGAGAAATAAATATCAACGATAGTCTTAAAACATATGGAATCCTAAAGGATAGTTTTCCTTATAGTGAAGAGAATTTATTTTGAGTGGAAAAAAATCAAGGCATATTTAACTTGATACTTAAAGTATCCATTTAGTGTTGTACTTATTTTGTTTTTTTTTTCAGCACGACATTGTGTACAAGTTTTGTTTGTTTTTTTTTTCCAGCACGACGTTGTGTACGCGTTTTGTTTTTTTTTAGCACGACATTGTGCACACGTTTTGTGTTTTTTTTTCAACACGACATTGTGTACACGTTTTGTTTTGTTTTTTCAGCACGACGTTGTGTACACGTTTTGCCACCCCATGCTTAGAGATGAACAAGATATCAACAAGACTAACATAGAAAAACTCAAAGGTGAAGATTCGAATGTTTTATTCTCATGTGCCAGCTTGTTACTCCTGCTTACAGAAAAAAACGATTTTTTTTCCTGCTTTTTTTTTCACCTCCAACGCCTCACATCCTTACAGAAGCAAGAATTTACGCCATCTCAAAAGACGTTTTAAAATGTTATTTTCATGAATTTTGCCATATAATGGCCCCCACCATTGTTGTTCACCGCCCCCCCCCTCACCGCCCCCCCTAACCTCCCCCCCATCCCCGTATGAACGCATGCGCTGTTTCATGACAATAGAACAAAGATGCAACATGTTAAATTAAATCGTGGTTTTTATATAATGCACGTCCTTTTAAAAGTTTTGGTTCCGTTACCTCTTGCAAACCTTCTTGTATTTCAGAACCTCCGAAACCAAGGCCACAGCTAAGGAAAATAGACGGTCAAATCAAATTATCCATTTTCTATAAAAATGAAGAACTGACCATTATGGTCATGCATGTTAAAGATCTGGTAGGTTTTTTTTATAGACACCACACTTGTGCTGTTAAAAATGAACTGCTTTTGTGCCACCCATAAAGATTACAATAACCAGGTTAAGTGTTAGTAAGATATGGGGTGACGGTTAGCTCAGTTGGTTAAGAGTGTTGATCTGGTAAACCCAAGGTCCCGAGTTCGATTCCAGCTCGGGGTGGAAAGCAGGGGATTGGCGTTCGCTCAGATTGCCTTAGCTAACCAAAGCAGTTTGTTAGATCACCTATCACGGAATTAACGCCCACTGAGATTGCCGGCCATCCCTTAAAAAAAAAGTGTTAGTAAGAGAAGATAAATCCCAGCCACGTTTCGAAACCCGTCTGGAAATTGACCTGACTAAACAGCAAGCACTTGTTTGCTCCCGATTTTATTTACCTCCCACCCCAGTATTTCGAAACCCGCCGCGGAAATTGCCCTACCTAGGCAGCGAGCTCTTTTCTGTTCCTCAGGTACCCCCCCCCCCCCCTCCCCTCCCCTACCTCCGAGCCTTTTATATCACCCACTGTAACTGCCATTGAAGTAATTTATTAGAGTACAGAGGACTGTGTTTGAATTGTTTCGGTGATACATATGCTGTTGCATATGCTCAGGCTGGTCTAGCGGGCAATGCTCCGGATCCCTACGTCAAGATCTACTTGCTGCCCGATCCGCTGAAGGTGACAAAACGCAAGACGAAAATAGCAAAATCAACATTTCATCCAACATATAACGAGATGGTAAAGTTTGCTTTATCTTCAACCTCTCGCTCTAAAATGTTTAAATCGGTCTGAAATTACTGGTTTTCTTGAGTTTTTCGGTGCGAAATTTTGTTATCGAGTTTGTTTTGTATGCCCTCCTACTTTTTTGTACACGATAGTAACTTAACATTTCAATTATATAAAATAGGCTACCAAAACTTAGAAAAAATAATAAAACTTTGAATATCACCAAGGAAAGAACACCAACACAAGAAAACCCACCAAACCCACCAACATAAGAAAACCCACCAACATTACAAAACCCATCAAACCCACCAACACATGAAAACCCAACAAACCCCCCAACGTAAACATTGGTGTGCAGTTTCGAGAATGCCAAGTAGAGTTATGTTTACCGTATTTATTTGTTTATTTATTCTATACAAGACTATTTTATAATTAAAAAACATCGCCAAAAAAAGGGAGTGGTATTTCAGACCTTTTAACATTTGCATCAAACGGAAGAATCGTAAAAAGGTCTTTTGGATAATCACATGAAAAACTACACAGTTTGAATGAACTTTCTCACGTTTTGCGGAACTCATCCGCGTTCCCAGTGGTACCGGTGCGATGCACTCATCCGGGTATTCGGGGTGCCTTGGAACAGGCTTTCCGGATCATGGAGCACCGTAGCGGAATGTTTGAGCCTTTCTGTGTAACGGTAGCTGGAACCCTGTGCCTTTCTCGCACTGACAACAAACATATTCGTGTATTTTAACTGGTTGCTGATACAATATTTATAATCCCACCGGAATCTAGTTTTTAAAGTTAAAAAAGAAAACAAAATGAGATTTTCACATGAGAGGATATTCATTCCAAAACAAACGAGAAACTCCACTTTGTGTTGCGAGTGTCTGGGTAATTTGAAAAATGCATCTGGCTCGAATTAATGAGCGCATCAAATGGAAAACCTCAGATTAAGTGTGCATAGAAGAATATACAGTATTTTACATGCTTTACCTTGGGACGAAATACAGGTGTCCTCAGTCAGTTTCGATATTGCGATATTGTGGTGTGTAAAATGAACCATATGTTATTTTAAATGTTTACTATTTGTTCCAGCTGACGTACCGACTACTTATCGAGCAAGTGAAGGAGAAGGTCCTGTCGGCATCCGTGTGGAACTTCGACGCTCTGAAAGAAAACGAGTTCTTAGGCTCAGCCTTGATTCCACTAAGTGACCTTGACCTGTCCACGGAAACGACAGGCTGGTACCCGCTAGCGACAAGTGTGATCATGGCTGGTAGCCCGTCACCAAGAACACCTGCGGCAGTGCCTGGGGGGTTTGTGTAGTATGCAGTTCAGTTAATGGAAGACCTTATGGAAAAAAAACACGACTTAAAACCACAAAAACGCAGCAAAAGAGGAAAAAATTTTTGCGTTAAAATCGAACCGTGGCAGTGTGCGTCTTGGGGATTTGATATTTTTGTGTTTTTTATTATTTTTTTTTTTTAATTTTAACTGAAATAATATGAGTGGTTCTAAAAGCAAAGTATACGTATTTTTCAGCAATATTCAACTGATCTGTGTGTGTGTTTTTTTTTTTTTTAAATTTAAGTATAAATACTTCTGTGGCTTGTGGGCAAGACAGCAGCCTTTCCAAAACAAATGATTAAAGATGCTTACACCCCATCCCACTCCCAACCATCGACACTAAAACAGGCAGAAACACTCAATCTGGGAAAATCATTCCAGCCGTTGTGTCATACATTTTACTGCAGTATTAAAAGAAGCTATTGCAATTATTAATGTATTTATATTAAAGCCGCACATGTCTGTTTTGTAGCACACCGTATGGACCATTCACATTTTGATTGAATGTCGAACGGAATTATACAAATAAACTGGAAGGCAGTAAGTCATTTTCATGATCCCGATCTTGCCCCATTAATTATGTTTCAGGGGGGAAACATTTTGTTTTTGTACTTTCTATGTGTATGCGTATGTGTATGAAGTGTGTGCGTCTATCGTAGACACTTGATTTTGTTGACACGGTAACTCTAAAACAAAACGCTGGATCAGCTTGAAACTTGGTGGGATGTTGGCATGCGTTGGTCCGCCGGTTGGGATTATATGTGAAAAATGCGTCATCACTGTAACTTAGAACGAAGCGTCGGATCAGCTTCAAACTTGGCAGGATTAATGACTTGGGTAGGTCCGACGCAGAGCTTTTTCGAGGCGAGCGAACGAGCGAGTGGAGTCTGGGGTTTGATGTACAGCCGGGGTAAGGAGGGTGGGGGGGAGGGGGGCGCAGACTTTACCTTTGCGAACCAGCACACAAGTTATCACCTCTCGCTTTACATAGTATGACACGTCATTTGTCTGGGCGCAGGATGGGGGGAGGCGGTATCGTTAACCAGCACACAAGTTGTCGCCCGCTGACTTGAAACAGCATGACACCGCACTTTCTCAGGACCAGCTATTGATTTTACTGCGTGGATAGCGAATTTGATTCACTGCTAAGCTATTCTATATATAGGAGCGGTTTTGTAACCTACATAAGATGGCATAGAGGGATGACTGTAAGCATAGAAAATATAAAAAAAATCATCAGTGGAATAGGGATTTGGTGATGGAGCGACCACCTTCCAGACTTGGATAAAAAGACTATGGTAAAACCTGTAGTTACCACCTTCTAGACCCGGATACGAAGATGTACATTAAACCTGTTTGTGGTTCCCAATCTCTTGACCCGAATAAGAGACGTACAGTTAAACCTGCTCTAGAATGGGATAAAAAGACGAACCATAAACCACCCTGTCCTGAGCCGAATAAAAAAAAGACTAACCTTAAAAACCCTGTATAAAAAAAAAACGTAGAAGCCAGTTTATAGCAGCCACATTCCACATTGCTGAACTTGTACCTAGACGTCTATAGAAATTAAGGATTAAAATATCCACAAGTACAATTACGTAGCTACCTCTTTCCCCTGCCCCCCCCCCCCCCCCCCCCTTACAGGAATGTGCGACAGATTACAATGTGCCTGGTCGAACCAGGAATTTTACAATCTGCCTGAAATTTTCCGGCAGATTATAATCTGCCTGATTTGACAGTTTGCCTGTAACATATATATAATCAAGAGGTTAAATGGGATGCATTTTCTTTTTGTTTGCAAAAAGAAAGCGGTAAGACTGGTAAATAAAAGTTTTGAAATGTTTGGGTAAACTTATGTTGGTGTACACTGGGCCCTGTAGCCTTTCCTTCTTAACATAAATTGATTAGCCACTCGTGTAAATTGCTGTTGAACTTCGACAATGTTTTTAACCAACGTAAAGCATACTACGGGATAATTTTGGGAGTCGAGCAGCTTGCACGTGGTGAAAAAAAAGCGCCATTTTCCAGCTCGAAATTTTGGCAAGAGCCCACTGATGTCTAGCGTATTTGAAACACATGGCCCAAGGTTCCAACTGAATATTTACAAGTTTCCCCATTTAATATTGTGCGACAGATCATTACAAATGGAAGAATGCAGGTACTATCAGCAAGCCCATTTTTTTTTCAATTTGTTGATTTTTGCAGCGCACGACCGAAATTTCTGGAAACCTTATAGAAATTCGATGGGCCATGACGCATGTTGCTCAGGCCAGAATTATCGCCGATACTGAGCAGAATCTCAATGTCTCTTTGCTTGTCTTTTATATTATACATCCCTGCTCAGTAAGTTCGTGTACGCGGGAATGGCAAATGGGGTGAGGGGGGCGCGGGGGGGGGTGGAGAGAAGAGCATGCGTTCTTCATAGGAAATTTAAAATAATAAAGGGCACTTATTGTAAAAATGGAAATAGAATAAATCTTAGAAATGGCTTGGATTGACAATGTCACTCAAATGTCAGAAGTCTCCATTTTTTGCGCCCAGTTTCCTGATAAGTCTGCAAAATATGGCAGCCTACCTCCGACGCCACCTCGAGAAATATGTGACCGCATGATTGTGATATTGCCATTTTTTGATGGCTCCGGGATGCGCCCCCGAAATAAGATCCTGCGCCCGCCCAAGCGATAGGGTTCGGGAGACACCTTCTTTCTTTCGTTCTTGATAAACATTTTAGTCTTACTACTTTATCTGCTGTGAGGAATACACGGTGTCTGTGGTTTCTGATTTTAGTCGTAGTTTAATTCGCGTATTTTTGTGCTGTTTTAGCAGTAATAATGAAATCAGCAATGAAATTTTCAGTCGTGTTAAATTGTAGAAAGCTTTAAAAAATGGTGCATGTTTTGTAGTATTGTCGTAAGCTTTTAGTACTCAAGAAAGGAGAGGCAAATGTTTTTTTTTTTCAACCCCCCTTGGTTCTAGTCAAGAGGCGACCTTGGAATCATTTTTCATTATATATTCCAGCTTATATGCGATATTTCATGGTAATCTTTTCACACTGTATGTTATATACTTGCCATGAATCGTTACTTCGAGATGTAGGATATATTTTGCAGTTTTTAAGTGCATATGCGGCGAAACCTGCTAACTAAATGTCTGCTAACTTGTATTTGTTGCTTTTGGCAAATAAAATCTGCAATTCTTTGAGAACATTGTATTGTTTTAATGCAATAATTAAATAGTCAAATTAGTGTACTCCGTCGTTATTTTAACTAATTCACCGTTTAACGGACGAGTAACGCTTAAACCTAGGTTGAAGGCCAATATAACAAACTTTGAAATAACAGTTTATTGACAAGCCTTGACATCACCTGCATGTTGGAGTTTTCATATTATAATGATCATCAATACCTCGGCAAATTCCGACAAAAAAATGAGAATAATAATAAAAATTTAATGAATAGTGACAGACAAAATAATCGTAAGAACACATTTTGGGAAGGCCCAAGGTTTAATGTACTAATCGTGTAACCTACATTAAACTTCTGCATAAAGAAATTTAGCAACAGCAAACTGTAAGAACCACCTGTACCTTTGCTAACACGCAGGTTTTTGTCAGTTTGCTTAACAATTTCTGGTTTTTGAGAATTCACTTATTCATTTCTTAATATCAACCACTAGCTTAATATTTTTCAGTTGAATCTGACCACACACATATTCATACCATAGCCTTCCCATTTTCGTTCGCGTCATTAGATGCTGGAATACACACAACACATCTGATAAAACGTACTTAATTATGATACATCTTAAAAACAAAGTCATCAAGTATGCCGGTGTGTCATCCTGCTTCAGGCGTCAGTGGGTTCGGTGGCAGGGGCATCACCCTCCTGCGAAACCCCCCGTACTTTTTTCTGTGGGCCTTCCTGAGACGACTGACTGAGTTGTGAGCAGCCTCGCTTGCAATCCGCTAAAACGACAAGAATATAAAGCTGGAGTTATTCAAAATTTAATCTTCTAAATTGTAGATTATCACTTTAGAGAACAGATCTAAAATCATCTGCCAAAATTTTAAAACTGACCAATATCAAAATGAAAAATCGAGGCGAACAAAGTCTGCATTTATTATGGAGTACACAGCTGAATGATAAATCTAGTGTAACTTTTCAATGTGTCAACCCCGTCACAGATTTATCAAGTTTTTTTTTAAGATCTATCAACTTTTTATTTTGTGTGAGGGCTGGAGGGGTACGCGTAAACTGTAGAGCCTTTTCAGATTCATGTGTGTAGATTTTGACTGCCATGGCGGAACTTGCACTAGACCCCCCCCCCCCACCATCCGGGTATTTTTTTTTTAACTTTTCGAACGTATCACCGGTCACTTACATTCACTTTCAGCACTTTCTTTCTCCACTTCAGCATCTTCTTGATCCGTCTGAGTTGCGACGGGTGATTTTTTCACCTCTTGAGAAATGCTTGAGGACACTTCCTGGAATAAACGTTCGAAAAGGCAAAGCCTGACTTCATACACGTGTGCACTCACAAAGAAGCTTTAATTGGCAAAAAGGTTTTTATCCAAGAAACGCACGATTTAAATCGTTGCTATTTATTAATAGGTACATGTGAAGAACTTGTATCCAACTGACGACGACCATCAATCACCGTACCACTGCTTACAGTGCAACTCTTTACATTTACTGTCTTTCACATGGGCGGATAGGTTTCACCTCGGGGGTTTCCCCAGCGATCTCTTGGCTCTCCTTTTCTTGCTGAACTTCAGACATAATGGCACTTCCTGAATTATTTGCCTACAAATTGTTACAAGATATTATATCGACATTACAAATTTCTTAGCTTTACATTTTTAAAAATAATTCACTGCTTGTAAAAGTTTGATAAATGCTCTTTTAATCGGAAAAAAGTCAGTTTTACCACCTTAATTAGCAAAGTAACTGCTAATTGTCATTGTATCTCTTGTTTCAAAAAAAAAAAAAAAAAAAAAAAGGGGAGAAAAAAAAGGATGGTTCACATTTCGCTGAAAATTAAGGAAAAAATAGAACCCACTTAATATGGACACGGCTATTATGAAGTTCGCGTAATATGAAATGATTTGCTTGGTCCCAGTATAAAATGCCTTGGTTTCTATGGATAGAAATTCACATAACCCGAACACGTCTAATATGAAGTGCACGTAATATGAAGTCCAGCATAAGGTTCCATAGGCCACATTTACTGCATAATCTGTTCGTGTAATATGAACTTCATAAAGTATCACATTTTATCATTATATGTAATTTTCAGCTATATATTCTTAAGACAATTAAACAAAGCATACAAAAATGAAAGGAGTAAAGTACATACGTACCGGCACACCGAAGGCGAAGGTGGGGGGTTGGGGGGGGGGGGGGTAGATTGGTAGCTCGGTGCGAAAGTTTATGCTAAATCCATGATGACGTCACAATTTAACGCGAACAGGTGGGGAGGGGTACTTAAAATTCTTAACTTTGTGCGTACGTGCTTCATGGATGGTCCTCAATGACATGTAATTTGAAATTATAGCAAGAGGCTATTCAATTTCATTTAGGAATAAACTATTATATTATCTAAAATAATTGATACTTCACGGTATGATAAGATATTATCCATTTTTTACGAAATGTATGTTTCAATTCTATAAACAAATATTACCCTTTTCTACAGAATAGAATATTGATTCTGAATACTGACAAAAATGGAAATTAAATATGCATACAGTATTAGAGTGATTGCTTATACAGCCCAATCAAGGCCGGGTATTGATTCGGTGAAACAAAGTTAAGCAGAAAAAAAAGCTTACAGGAAATGAGAAAAAAGTAATTTCGAAAGAAAAATGTTAAGAAAAAAGTATTAAGAAAAATGTTCAAAAAAGTATCAAACAAAAAAGATAAAAAGCCGAAAAAGGATGGAACAAAGTATTTAATGACAGACAAACAAAAAATAAAAAAAAGTCCTTAAAAAATGACTGTTGGTATAAGCCAAATCACACTTTGGGCGTTCCCAATACAAATGCGCAAAAATTGTGGGTTTCGAATAAAAGTAACCGGGTAAAAATGAAAGAAATGATAGAGAAATTTCGCCTAAATGTCAAATTTCTCTTGCACCAAAGAGAAATCGAGTTTTGAAAAAAAAATTGAGACGTGTTTGTCGCTTCAATGCGCGGGCGAAAATACCAGTTCCAGCTATTCCTATAATTTTATCTCTCACGCCATTCCAAGCGGCTGCTAAATATATCGGAGATACATCATCCATAATGTTGACACAAACCTCAAATTCGCCGAATATCACAAAGCGATTGGAGAAGTTTAAATTTTACTTCAATGGCGGGAAATCTGCATGACGTCATGGAAAGAGCTAAGCCTGCAGTAGTTGGTTTCGGAGAGCAACAAAATTCAGAGTTTTGTTCATAAATTCCCCAACCTCGTTGTGACTCTCTCTTTTATCTCTCAGTTTTTTTTCAATATAAATCAAAATTTAACTCGTTTTAAGGAATCTGATTTAAAAGAGCATAGATATCAAAATAATGCCGACAGATCTGACACATTTAAGTAATTTCCAAATGTTTCTTTTCTGAGTAAAATGTCCATCAAACTTATAAATCGTGACCAAAGAAGCAAAATTTCAACAAGAAGGAAACATAAATTTTTAAATTAAGAGTATTTTATACAATGTCTTGTGTACATTTTGGACGACATTTAATTAAATAAACAGGAAAATGTTGGTTCGTTGGATGCCCTTCTCGGATACTGCATTGATAACGTTGTTATGAAACAGCTGACCTCTGATGAAATCAACCGCCTTAGAGGTTTTCTGTTGGACAACAACGCATTGATAATTTGTATGCTTTCACATTTTTCCTTATATCATTATACTGACGGCATTACGATCGACATATTGTTTTGATATTGCCCAGATACGCTACCTGGTCAAATAAGTTCATCATCATCATCATCATCATCATCATCATCATCATCATCATCATCATCAAAAAGCAGTCAATCTTTTTACATCAAGTTAATGTGTGACATCAATATGACTACTTTTGCACGGTTTTATAAGAGCCAAATTTTCAGCGAATTCCGGATGACTGTTTTTAGGAAAAATTGTAAAACAACTGCATATATACACATATGTCTGCATCTGGCATGTTATCAAAATGAAATTAACACACGGTATTATGTTATGTTGTATTTTACACACGAAGTTCTTACATAGTAAGAATCTCTACCATTCCTTTTAATACACATCATACGATACCAGCGCAAGTAAAATAAATGGCAGTATCTGATAACTCTGAGTGCAATAGGAAGATCATGATAACCCTTCTTTGTTCAAGCAATGGTATAGCGAACCATGTTGAGGTACACAGAGCCCTAAAGATTATTTTGTGGCAAATTGTATTTTTTATTCAAGGCATTGTCCAAGTTTTACTATATTATCCATTATAATAAGTATTGCTGTGTACAACACATTGACTTATTACTTGAAGCAAAGTGAAAAAAAAAGAGAAAAACTGTGAAGAAAACAAACAAAACAAATCGGCTTAATACAAATTGAACAGTTTTTCGAACCAGTGCTGCAAATAGCCAATTATGGAGGATGTCGATTTTGAGCCATTAAATTTGCTTTTAAAAGTAAAATACGACATGGCATTACAATTAATGAGAGATAAACGTTCTAAATTTATATCAACATAACATTACAACATACCTGTCAAAATACGTATTAGAATCCAGTGTAACGACACAACAAAGTGAGCGATAATATAAATGTGCTATTTCCGTCCACCGGCTATGTACGAGGGGGAAGAGAACGAATGGCTACAGTAGATCCAAATTGGTGAAATTGAAAAGACCATCTTCGGTGGCTGAAAACAATTTTTATTTGTCAAGTATCCCAAAATAATGAATATATGAGTCGAAAAGGTTGGCAAATTCGCATCTGGCTAATTAAGTTTAGTTAGAATTGAACATTTTGTTGTCACCAATTACGATCTACTCTAACCAATTATATCTCCTCTCCCTCGTACCAGTATACAGCTTGCATAGTAAGCCAGTTTGCACTTTGACTATTGCCTGAATTAAGTTGGGATAAGGATATAATGAAATGATAGAAAAAGGCAAAAATCAACAAAATTCTATTTTGCCAGAAACATATTCACATGTTGGCTATTAAAGAGACTGAATTATATGTAAAATAGTTTTAAAAAGTTCATTCTTGCGGACAGCTTCAGGCAATGCATTGTGGATAACTGAGGGCATAATGAGCGATATTGGAGTTTATTGCACTGTTTTATACCAAGACAAATTCTTCGATATTTAAGCTAAGTAACAAAATTTTTCTGAACGGTAAAAACTATTTAAAGAACTAACTTCCTGGCATGTGACAAGTAGGCCAAAATGTATGCAATCGGCCCAGAACAAGAAAAATACTCTGTTTTGTTTGGTATAAAAGAGTGAGAAAATATTTTTTGCCCTGACGCAGGCACTGGCACTTTTTGATCACGTGATGAAAATGTTAATTCTCATTGGTGGATGCAAGGTTGTGATGTGAACTTGTCCGCAAGAATATGGTGGCTATATAAATTTGAAAGTGTGCGTGTTGAAAGAAAATTAGAATTTTGATGGTTTACCTTATCACTTCTTTATAATTTATCAAAAAACAACACCGGAAAGACCCGAAAGTTCGAATTGGCTTATGTATAGTATATCTGTGATTTTCCTTCTGATTGGTTCACAGTCACGATGTACAAAGTTTGTTTTATTCAAATATGGAGATGGTTTTGCAATCAAATATGATCCTAGCCTAGCGTTGGTACAAGGCAAGGAAGAGTACAAGGTCAGAAAGGTAAAATCAAACGAAAGATAAAATCGGAACTTTTGGGCGACAGCACAATATGGATAGAGCGAATACTATGTTTTGAAACATGTCAGGTGTAATAGACAACTATAGACATTTATCGGGACATCTTTTATATTACCCATTATTAAAAACAAGAGATTTATTCTGTTTCATTGTAATAAATGAGAAATGAGTAATCAGCTGATTGGTTGTTCCGACTGGTTGCGGGTACTCCTGTAACGGACACAAGCATTTATGTTCTCTCAATTACCATATCAGCATGAGGACAAGTAAGTATTTGTGAAACACAAGCAGGCCCCAACCGCCCCCCCCCCCCAAATTCATAGGGGTATAGAGCGATGACGGACAGACGGACGTACACCCCAAACCTATTAGTCCCCAATCCGAAGGGTTGGGGCCTAAAAACATGAAAGTGCCCGTATATATGGATGAAATCAATATAAAAAAGGGAAAATCAGCCAGTTTTATTGAGTGGTAGTAAGATGTTTTTATCAAAGGAATTAAACCAATTTTTCTGCTCCTAACTGGGTAATTCGGCGTTTCGGTTGCGAGTAGTTTATGCACTGCCAACTTCATCTTTCTGTTTACCGTAGTTGTCCTTTTCTTTCCATTATTTCATAAATTGTAGAAACTTGTAAGTACTTAAAAGATAAGGGTTATGAGCATTTTTTGCCTGTTCTTTTCCATGTTGCTCGGTGAAGTTGCAATGCGGCACACAAAAAAAATAGGTAATGACAATCATAAATTATCGCCCAATCTAACTCTCACATTGTACGAGTTGCTTCCACCATAATATCAATATGGGGAAAACATGAAAATTGTCCATTTATATACCTGAAATATATATAATCAAGGGAAAATAGCAAATTTCATTGATTTCATGTTTTTATCAAAGGAATTAAATCATTTTTTCTGTCCAGAAATTCCAAACATAGGGTACTGCTTCAAACCAGGAAGTCCGGCGTTTCGGTGCAGTTTCTAGTTGACAATTCATTGTCGAATTCACCTTTGCGTTTACCGTAGTTACCATTTTTTCTTTTCATTATTGCATAAGTTGATAGCGCTTGTAGGAATTTAGTAGGTAAGGGTTATAACCCTGTTCTTTGATACCCGTTCTTTTACATGTTGCTTGGTGGAATTTGTCTGCAGCACATACACAAAAAAAAAAGCGTAGGTAATAAAAACCATAAATTGTCGCGCACTATCCTACCGCGTACATCACAATTTGTTAAATTACAAATTAAAATTACAAATTAAATTACAAATTACAAATTGGTCTCTTAGCTGAAGAATAGCACCTTTACTTATAATAAGAATCCAATAGTGAATTGCGTTTAGTTTGCAGATAATCCTAGAATAACGGACACGAACGCTGTTTTCACATTAAAAGAACAATTTTTTGTCATTTTTTATCTGCTGTTCAATTTTATATTTATCTCCTTGTAGTGCTAATTTTGTGCAAACATTGTCAGTTCGTAGTTCCAGGAAGCGGCTCGCTACTGGGGGATCGGCTACCGCTTCAAATGCTCGCTATATAACGATATATAAATCAGCTGCACTCGCTTTGAGTCTCTGTAGCGATTTTGTGTGATATTCAACGACCCACAAGTCTTTTTTGGCATTTGATAAAGGCCCTCAAAGTGCAACTCAAATTATACATAGCTTCCCTGTCACACTTTCTTTTAAAGAAGAGGATACAGAAATAACCATAGACTTCCCGCAATAATTGACATTTGTTGACATACCGGGAGCGTGGTTTTTTACGTGAAAAAGTAACTATAATTCTTGCAATTGTCGGCTAAAAACTTCTGAATTGAGATCTGAAAATTACCTATATCTAGAAATTAAAAGTTAAAATATTGTGGGTTAGCAGAACAAGATTATGAATGATTCTGCATCTGTCAATCAATTGAGTATATATTTTTGCGGATAATCCATAACCCCTTCATTTGATTTTTTGGTCACATGACTTCGGTCGCATGATATTTGAAGCCCTGAACGTAAACAAATATTTGACAGATGAGTGCGAAAGCTAAATTTTCCGCACTTTAACGAAGAAAAAAAAGGACATGTAGACCTTTAAAACATTTGCGTGTATTTTGCAGAAAGGATATATTGTGAATTATATGTCTCCCCCAAGGGAGACATATATAGCATTTGGTGTGTCCGTCTGTCGAGCCGTCCGTCTTGCCGTCCGTCTGTCCGCAGTGAGTTCTTATGAAATTTATGAGTACATGTCTAGATGATGCCCGTGTTATTTTTTTCGTTCCTTCAAATATTTTAGGGGGTTTCGTGCATTCTTTTCACTTTGGCAGGCTATATCTCCAAAACAGTTCGTTGGATAAAGCTCAGGCGTGGCAAGAAGAACACACATGTAGCGCAAATGTATACTACAAAGTTTTTTCTTCATTTCCGTTGAAAATGTATTTTTGGCGAATTTTTAAATTTTTTGATTTTTAACTTTTTTTTGGCCATGTTATTGTGATATCTCCGAAACAGTTGTTGGATTAGGCTGAAACGTGGCAAGAAGAACCCACATATAGTGTAAATGTTTACTGCGAAGTTTTTCTTGATTTACTGTAAAAATGTATTTTTGGCGATTTTTTGGGCTCGCCAATGTTTTACTTTTAAGCAAGGAATTTTTTTCCACTTGACTGATTGGGGGCGGGGGAGACATATCCGTTTTTGTTTTAACAAAAACACTGGCCAGTCTAGTTGTAGTGGGTTCAGTTACGCTTGCCATACTGTATTAATTCGAAAGTTATTTGGGTATATTGCAAATATATGGGTAAGTGCCCGTCTCCGATTTGGAGCTGTGCTGTCTACTCAGATCATCATGTTTGGCTTGTTGTATTTTACCTAGCTTTCTGCTGCACCAAACGGAACAAGTTCCTTCCCTGCTATGAACACAGAGCGTTTAAGTATGAGACTGGGAATGAACTATTCCCAATAATTCAGAAAAATATATAAATTTCGAACCTGACCTGTTTTTGTAGGCCCCATCGAAAGATGTAGTAAAAGAACTCTGTAATGAGGCGTTTGAGAGTCGGCGTTCGCCACAAATACCCAAGCAGCTTCTGTCCAACACCTCGCAGCAGCTTAACGTCAAACAAGCACAGGCTTCCCAGGTAAGGTACAACACTAAACTCTAGAGGTGAGGGGAGGGGGGGGGGGGGAGTCACATGCTTCTGTCCAACACCTCGCAGCAGCTTAACATCAAACAAGCACAGGCTTCTCAGGGAAGTTGCCACACCAAACTCTAAGGGGTGGGGTGGTAGAGTCGCTTGTTACATGCGTACTTTGAAGGGGGTGGTAATTTTGGAGCCAGACACAGCCATTTTGGCAGCTAAAAACCTTTCAGTTTATCCAGACAGTCAAACTTATATTCCAGCCTACCGACACCACCCAACACCTGTCTTAACGTGTTAATTTCTTGGCAGTGTATTTTTTGGCTGTGCCCAAAAATGTGCATTAAAAAAATAAATGTGTTATATTTATTTTAATTCACGATTGGGACATGTAAAATAATGTGTGTGTTTGTTTTTCTGTGATACTTTGGTTTCATCTGCGGGATTACCAGCACGATATTTAAGGAAAGAACAATCAATAAAGTAATTATGCAATTAGTAAATTACCAAGTAATTAAGTTAAAATGAGTAAATTCATAATAATGTATTTGGCTTAAGATATAATCCTGTTTTTTTTTTGTTTTGTTTTTTTTTTGGCAGGTCTTGTCAGAGTTAGCAAAGCTGATTCATAACGCGGTATTCCAGGGATACTCAGATGCTAAGCATCTAATTCAACTGTTTCCAGGTATGATTGGTGGGGGGGGGGGGGGGGGCGGGCTTTCCAGATATGATTGATGGGGGGGGGGCGTGGGGGCGGGGCGGCATGGCACCTCTGGTACCTCATGACTTTGACGTAATTTTTGAGCGTCGTTCTGGGGAAAAGTTCAAGTAAGGTTGATTACCCAAGGAAATATTCTTGTCGCCTAAGTAGTTTTCTCTTGTAATAGTTTTAATGGCGGAGCGACCGACTTATAAGTTGTTCGTCTGATCTAGAATTTTCTGCACGCGAGATTGACATGGTTTGAAACGTTCCTTCGACATATTCACACAGATACTGTGTCCGCACAAACGGTTAATATCGATTTAAGCTTTCGTTGACATGACAAAAACAGAAAAAGGCTGTTAACTTTAACTAGAATAAGTGCTATATAGAAATAGGGAACAGCTTTGTTTCCAGTAGGGCATATAACCTATGCAGAAGCACAGTGAGTGAACTTTTCTTTGTGAATTGCTTTTAAGAAGCAAAACATTTCTGGTCTCGAAACAATGGAACTTCGTTTTTGCAGATGATTTTCACAAAAACCTGCGGGATTTGTTGGTGAAGGTATTCATTGAGCTGTTGCCACAGTGGAAAAATCAAGCATCACGTGATACAAGTAAGGCCAGTGGCGTCCTCGGCACGTGACCTTTACCCTGAAATATATCTGGGATAGATTTCATTCAAAGAAAAAAAGAAGTAATGGGGGTGACTTTAAAACTGTATTAAGTCGTGACGTAAAACAAGAAAATAGACCGAAATAGATGAACATTATCTTTTTTTTCTTTTACTATTGCAGTAAGTCTGCCACGCCTGGTGGATTTTGATTGGCGTGTGGACGTAAAGACATCTTCTGACAGCCTAGCCCGGATGTCAGTGCCCACGTGCTTGCTCCAAATGCAGGTATTTTTTAAACCTAAACAATTTCCACATGAACAGATGCATCATACCACCCTACTAGGAGCAGGTAGCCAATTCGTATTCCGTCATCCTCTCAAGCGACCTATTGCTTCCTCCCACCCCCCTGCCCCCCGCAGTGCATCCGCATGTCGATCCAGTAACTCATTAGTATCGATAAATTTCATCAGCGTAGAGGTAACAAATCGCCTTTATTTTTTAAAAAATATGCATTAGAGCACGCAGGTCTTCGCAATTCAAAATTTAATTTTACAGATATCCTGCCATATTTTGCCGTGATTTACTAAGTGACAAAATAGCAAATGTTGTACAGTCTTCGCAATACTGAAACGGCTAGTTTGTGATACCCTGCCCTCGCAACCAGCGCAACACTCACTTAGATGGATTAAAGTCACTGATACAAGTCATTGTTAACTGTTTTACTATTTGCTGTAATCATAAGCTTTGCTCTTGAAATGCATTTGATTCATGTACATAACGGCATAAAGTTAATATGTGAATGTGTTTTCCATGTAGATGAGCCGTGCAGAGGACTTGGGGAGAGAATGCTATTGCGTTCATTTGTTGTTTTTTTTGTTTCAGATATGAGTCATGTAGAGGGCTTAGGGAGAGACGGCTATTGTGTTCATTTGTTGGTTTTTTTTCAGACATGAGTCATGTAGGGGGCTTAGGGAGAACAGCACGGGTTATGTATATCTATTTGTTGTCGTTTTTTTTCAGATAGAAGGGCCGTGTTGAGGGGTGGAGAAATCAGCGATGTGTTTATTTAGTGGATTGTTTTAGATGGAAGTGTCGTGAACAGGGTTAGAGATAACAGCATGCGTGGTGTTCATATTTGTTTTGAGAGGCGGAGAGAACAGTTGAAGTAACGACTTTATTTTGTTGATTGCTTCAGATAGAAGAGCTATGTAGAGGGGATGGAGAGAACAGCGCGAGAAGTGACTAATTGGTTGATTGTTTCAGATTGAAGAGCCATGTAGAGGGGATGGAGAGAACAGCGCGAGCAATGTGACGGTAGAACTGTCTCGAGAGACCCTGGACACAATGCTTGACGGGCTGGGAAAAATACGTGACCAGCTCACTTCAGTCACAACCAAGACTTGATCGTTTCTGAGAGTTTCATTCAGTATAGAATGTTTAGAAAAAGGGGAGAGATTGCTCGTTAGGGGTTGTTAGTCGTTCCCTCCACCCCCCCCCCCCCCATCCCATAAGCATGAGCTAACATATATCTCTTCCGCCAAGATATATCCTTACCCTTCATCAAAATTTGCAAGTAATGTGGGTTATGCGTTTTTGTCTACTGCATCAAAGGTTCCAGTAAATAGAGTGAAAAACATGCGTTTGAAAAGGGAAAACTATTTGGGTGGGTGGGTGGGTAGGGGTGGGGGTGGGGTGTTGAAGGGGCAGAGACCATTACTACGGAACGTGTGGGTTGCTGAACCGAACAGGTGTCTAATACAAGGCACACCAAGGAAGGATTCCAACTGCATAAGATCAAGTATTGTTTGCTACAATTCAATGTTATTATCTAACCAAATTTTCTAAATGAATACAATTTGTAAAATTTTAATTATGTCTGTTGAAATTTGGTGAGATTGTTAGTTGTAGGTATTTCTCAGTCGTTGACCATCGGAAAAAGTTGCAACTCGGTTGGAATATTGCTTGGGAGGTCGGAAAGATCACGGATTAGAACAGATAAAAACGGCATATGATAATTAGGTAAAAGTTAGTTGACAAATATAATGATAGTGGAGAGTCGGATCGAGTTCAAACTTGGTGTAGTTTTTCATTGAATAAGTCTCACGGTTTTTGCTACACATTGAACTCACAGAAAAATAAGAAAGACATTGGGTAAAAAGTATTGCCTGATATGTTTTGTAGTCGCTGAAGCTAATACCACCCTCACCCCTCTACCAATGTAAGGCTAATTCTTGCATGGCGCGTAATTGACCTTTTGTGCGTTACTCACCTAGAGCTATTACGTTACATGTCATTCAGTAAGGGGTCAGTGCCAGTTATAGTGCATTATGAGGACTGTATATGCTGTGACAGGCCAGAATGTGGGAAAGTCGAACACCTGAGGTGTCTGTTAATGCTAAGAAATATGATGCAGTAATTGATTCAGGGACATGTTTAAGGAAACACCTCCTCCCCCACTCATTCGTTCCACTTACCTTTTACGCCTCAGCACGTCTGGCGGTTTGTTTTTTTTTTTTCTCGTGGTAAACTTTTCATTTGGTTGTCAAGATGTTCTATATATGGGAGTGATTTATTAACGTTTAGCAATGTTTGCAGTACTTGGAATAATTTTCTCTTTTAAAGTGGGTGATCTGTTATCTTATGTTATGACAAGTAGCTCACAATTTTGGCACTAAAATGTCCCCACCCCCTCCCCTCTTCCACAGTCACGAAGAATGCCTTTCCAGTGCTCTTTGGCATTGGGAATGTACGAAGACAATACAGCTATTATAGCTGTAACTAAACTTATGGTAGACCGTAAACTTAAACTTGGCTAAAAGGGTTGGGGTTGCTTTAGAGTTGTACCTACGTTAGATGACGGGGATGGGTGAATAGTGAATGTTTGCCGAAAAAAAAAAAACAAAAAACACTGTGGTAAATCCTATTTGTAGCTACCACCTTCATGACCGGGATGAAACGTTAAGTAAAACTTGTTTGTAGTAACCACCTTCCAGATTCGGATGAAAAGATAAAAAGGACATACAGTAAAACCTATTTTAATGATCACCTTCCAGACCCGCTAAAAAGACAGTTCAGTAAAACCTGGTCGTAGTGACCATCATCAGGATCCGGGCAAAAAAGACGAGCAGTAAAACCTCTTTCAGTGACGACCTTCCAGACTGGGATAAAAGGCAGTTATAGTAGGTTGTTGTACACGTATTTGGTGTAATGGTTAGCGTCCTGGCTTTCGAAGTATCTGGTGTGGAGTTCAAGCTCCACTCAGTGCGCAATTTTTCAGTTTCTCTATTTTTAGGTTTTGCAGACCGTGTTTATAGTTCTGTGTCCACATAAATAATCATGTGTGCATGTAATCTGATGCTACATTGATTCATATGTTAATGGTTCGGAATTGTAAGGTATATACGTTAAATTTGTTAGTGGTTACTAAATGTAAATTGTAATATATTAAAGGTGCATATAAAAATAATAAAAATGCCAATATATGTGGGCACAGTGTAAATGGATTTGAGTAGAATTATCTAAGAAAGGGTGCTGCACATTTCTTATTTACTCACTAGTTATCCATGTACTTAGTCATCTAATTGCTCACTGATGTGTACCACGGCAGCAGAAAACAGAATAGCCTTGTTACGTAATATGGAAATCCCCTGGGATTGATCAAGAGGACTAAACATAGGACTTAACTAACCATCCTCACACTTGTCATAAGGTGATCGGACCAGTGGTTCGTACGGTGTAGAAATGAATGACCACATTTAGAATTTATGGCTATGTATAAGAAGTAACATATAATTCTAACTATGTAAGTACATTCGGGGCCTGATTATGCTCTCCAGTGTAGTTTTTGGAGATACTCATATTCCAACTCTTGCACACAAATTAGCCCGTGTTCTCCGTCAGGAGATTAGATGTGAGTTTTGTTAAAAGGGGTTGAAATGGGCTTATAATAGTCTGAAAAGGGAAAACAGCATATCTTACTTAGATCTTAAGTGGTATTGTAGTATTTTGTGATTGGTTTGGAAAAAAATGCCAGTAATGGATAGCTTTAAAACACATACAATACTGTTGGTTCCACAGATCAGATCCCATTGCATTTGCCAGTGATGTTGCCCATAAGCACATCTATCATACCTATATTTTGTCAAATTGGTAGGTCTGTCCTTTCACTTTGTAACATCTCTGCTTTCACGGCCCGGGCAGACTCAACGCACATCCTTGTTACTTATTACTTATGCTTGTTTACCTGTTCAATTAACATATATAAAAGAAGTACTATTTGTGAGTATGGAGGAAATAGTTTATTTAGAAGAAAGGATTTCAAACAAATTAGTGCCATTTTCAAGAGTTCTTAATGACCGGATTTTAAAAAAGCCTCATCTGGACCACAAGTTACGGAGCTTAATTGATTGTTTTACTGTTTAACTTATTTAAGATAAAGTAATTCTTGATTATTAAGTATTGTTACGCGGGATGGGAGCCAGAAGCCAAAATGGACCATCTTCTCTTTTCATGACCTGCAATTTGTGTGGACTGTAATGATGTTTCTAATAGAAAAATGAAAAATAGTCTTTATGTTCGAGATGACGTTTTCGAAACATCCCACTTGCCGTTAGAGCTGTGTTATTTGCAAAGTAAAATCAAGCAAGACCAATTTCGCAACCGCGAATGAAATTAAACTGGGGGAAACAAAAAATGAAATTAAACTAAACTGTTTAAAACACGCATCTACAAAACTTCTAAGAGTTGCAGTGCGCGACTTTTGCTATCAAGCATGTTTAGACTATGTTGGTACAATTTGAGATCTTGAGGCTCCCCAACTATATTCGTGATGCTTTCATTCATAAAACTAAAAATATTTCTAAGGTTACGATTGAACAAGATAGTTTCTCATTTTCTGTTTGGGTTAGTAAAATCGCAGATGCAAAAAAGTGAACAGATGGGTCCAACATAGTCCCAGGAGTAGGGAGAAAGTGGGGGTTCTAAAACAGGAAGTGACGTCATAATGACGTCATGAGGTGTTTTAGAAGCCCCATGGGGTTTCTAAAACAGTGACGTCATATTGACGTCATATTGACGTGATATTGACGTCATATGGACGTCATATGGTTGTCATATGGACGTCATATGAACGTCACATGAACGTCATAATGACGTGAGGAGTTGTTTTAGAAGCCCCATGGGGTTTCTAAAACAGTGACGTCATTATGACGTGTTATGGACGTGTTATGGACGTGTTATGGAAGTGATATGGAGGTCATATGGAGGTGATATGGAGGTCATATGAACGTCATATGAACGTCATATGAACGTCATATGAACGTCATAATGACGTAATATGGAGAGTGGGCGGCCATTCAAACAACCATTCAAACGGGTGACCTTTTTTTTTTTTTTTTTTTTTTTTTTTTTTTTTTTTAAGCATTTCCCACACTCTCATGCATACACATACATACTAACACCATGACACGATTAGCGCTTATTTCAGTATCAGTGGTGGGCTCTTAAAAGAGCCAGGAGATGTTAGTTTTTCTCCTGCTGCTGCCGGTCCCGGTTTAAAAGAATGTCACAATGTCCTGCACTGGCCTACTGCAATGTGTGAGCTGTTGCCCGTTGAACAAAAAGTGGTCCCCTCGCATGCCGCAGGTAAAGCACCTCACAGAGTAGCGGTCATTTAGCGCCAGCAGTTCAGTCCACTGCGCCGCGCAGACCAGACACATTTGATGGTTGCACTCAGACAGCACCCGGTCTGGGGAGATCATACACCCACATCCTGGGCAAATATCCAAGTCTTGCTGGAGGAAGAATGTCCCCCAGGCCGGGTACTCTTCTTCTTCCATCCGCGAAGGTATTGACTCCCCTAGCATCATCGTTCTAAAGAACGCTTCTTCATAGTGACCAGCCTCTATATCTCTGAGCCTCTTTCCAATCGTGACTTGACGGTTGTACAGGACGGGCACGCACAGGACGGATCCATGAACCGGGTCTGGCAGCAGCTGGAAGAAATAGACTCTTTCTGGCGGTGTGTGTGGCTGTGTGACAGGCAGGTGAAGTTCTCTAACTTCAGCAATGGTGCAAGCATCCTGTAACCCGAAGAAGCACTCCATGTTGACGGAAGCGAGTGTGAGCCCAAACTGAAATGAGCATGGCTTATATACCACCTGAAGTCTGGATCGGACCCCCCCCCCCCTAGTCGAACAAAACTCGGGGACCCCCCCCCCCCTAGTCGAGCAAAACTCAGGACCCCCCCCCCCCCTAGTCGAGCAAAACTCAGGACCCCCCCCCCCCCCCAGGATAGCACGAAATACTTGCATTAAGTAAGGACCCCCCCCCCCCCCATCAGCATATAATGCGAGGATGTTCGCTAGTAGTATATAAAGGTGGGTTACAGCTTCATTATCCAACACAAGCAGCAAGATGTCAACAAATCGTAAAATCACAGTGATGCGAAACGGCAAGGCAGTGACGCTAACGACTGAGTGTTATAAGTGTTGGGTATGGATAGAATATCCAGGTCAACCACACAACTGCCCGGTACACCACAATGCACCACGACATTACTGCTGCAAAACTTGTGGTGGACTGCTCTGGTACAAGTTTACTGCAAGATTGTATGGACAAGAGGAATGCACGGACTGCTGGTGGTGTGGAGCGACACTAAAAAACTTTGGCTACTATAACCGTCATCCGTTCAAGTGCTCGCGACGACCGTTCTCCATGGAACAGTTTTACAGATACCAGTGCGACTGTGGCAATCCGACTTGCTGGTGAAGCGTCAAATTACTAACATCTTTCGGCCCTTTTAAGGGCCATCCTCTGTTATGAAATGAAAACGCAAATTCTGTCTATGTATGAATGTGTATAAAAGGGGGATGTTTGAGATTACATTTCAGCATTTTAGTTTCAGCAGTTGACGTAACAACAACTAGCTAAGATGGAACGTGAAGAGTATGGGAAAGGAGCAAAGAGACAAAAGATGGAAGAAGATGACATTTGGCCATACGGTCCAGTTCAGTGTGCGGAATGTAATGTAGAATTTCCATCTATGGATACTTTTGAAGCACATACATGCAAAGCTGAGATGAAAACTTTAGTGAAACATGAAGGAAAAGGAGCAAAGAGAGAAAAGATGGAAGAAGATGACATTTGGCCATACGGTCCAGTTCAGTGTGCAGAATGTAATGTAGAATTTCCATCTATGGATACTTTTGAAGCACATACATGCAAAGCTGAGATGAAAACTTTAGTGAAACATGAAGGGAAAGGAGCAAAGAGAGAAAAGATGGAAGAAGATGACATTTGGCCATACGGTCCAGTTCAGTGTGCGGAATGTAATGTAGAATTTCCATCTATGGATACTTTTGAAGCACATACATGCAAAGCTGAGATGAAAACTTTAGTGAAACATGAAGGAAAAGGAGCAAAGAGAGAAAAGATGGAAGAAGATGACATTTGGCCATACGGTCCAGTTCAGTGTGCAGAATGTAATGTAGAATTTCCATCTATGGATACTTTTGAAGCACATACATGCAAAGCTGAGATGAAAACTTTAGTGAAACATGAAGGGAAAGGAGCAAAGAGAGAAAAGATGGAAGAAGATGACATTTGGCCATACGGTCCAGTTCAGTGTGCGGAATGCAATGAAGAGTTTCCATCTATGGATACTTTTGAGGCACATGCATGTAAACCAGCTGAGATGGAAAATGTGTCTCAAGAACATGTTTCAAAGAAACAAAAGACAGGACAAGTAGGGAGAGGTAGAAGGGTTAGTCTTGGTGAAAACGCGCAGGAAAAACGGTTTGAGCCCGAGGATGGATCGGATTTACTGCTTGAAATGCGACAGCAAGAGAACCGTATCAAGGCACATTTGTTGGAGACCTTAAACCATGGAATGAAATGGTACATTGTCGTGCATGCACGTTTCAAGAAACTGACAGCAAATGCAGAAGGTGTTATGGTAGAACAAGTGGATAATACATTTATCAGTAGTCCAACATATACAGCATACAATCCAGCAGATATTGAGCAGGACCTGCCAGAAGCCTATAAAGAATTATTTACCAAGTTTGACGAACATGAGCGACAAGGCTCTGGCTGGGTATTGGATAACATACTGTACATTGAAGTACATACAGCTACGTTGGTTCCTCTAGAAGCGAGCAGTTTTATTCCACTGCCGAAGAAAGTGAAGAAAACAAAGGGTGTGATAAACATTAAGAATGATGATAACAAGTGTTTCTTATGGTCAGTATTGGCTTACCTTCACCCTCATGACAACAACCCAAATCGCGTGAATCATTACAAACCATTTGAGAAGGAATTAAAGGTAGAGGGTATGACATTTCCGACACCAATTACTGACATTCCAAAGTTTGAAAAGGAGAACGATGTAGCCATCAACGTGTTTGGATATGAACAAGATGTAGTTGTTCCAATACAACTTAGTCGAAACGTCAGTGTCAGAGAAATCAACTTACTTCTGATTAGCAATGACAAGACGAGGCATTACTGCCTCATCAAGAATTTTAGCAGACTTATGTGTTATCGATCAAAGCATAAGGCTGCATATTTTTATTGTTTCAACTGTCTTCACGGGTTTGTACGACAAGATCTTTTAGATAAACATCGTGAAGTGTGTGACAAGAATGGAGCACAACGTTTATCATTTCCCAAGGAACCATTCATCAAGTTCAAGAATGTGGCTAAACAACAGCGAGCACCGTTTGTGATTTATGCTGACTTTGAATGTTTCACGCAAAAGCATGAAGAAGGAGACAAGTATCAACATCATCGTCCAAACAGCTTTGCCTATGTGGTTGTGAGCCAGTACAACACACGTGCACCAGTTGTGTATCGAGGAGACAATGTCGTAAAGGTCTTTTTAGACCATATGGTGAATGAACGCGATCGTATTGTACGTGGTTTAGAGCAACCAAAGGAAATGGTGATGAATCGTGAAGACAAAGAGAATTTCAAGAACGCCACTGATTGCTACATTTGTCATGAACCTCTAGGAGCAGATCGTGTGAGAGATCATGACCACATCAATGGCAAATATCGTGGAGCAGCACACAATGAATGCAACTTGCAATTCCGACTTAGAAAAGATCAGCAAGGGGATCAAGATTCTTTTATCATTCCCGTATTTTTCCACAATTTGCGAGGCTATGACAGTCACCTTATCATGGAGGAAATTGGAAAATTCAAAGGTGAAACGATTACAGTCATTCCCAACACCATTGAGAAATATATTGCATTCACCCTGAGCAATCTGAAATTTACAGACAGCTTTCAGTTCATGAGTACCTCTCTACAGAAGTTGGTATCCAACCTTGCAGCAGAAGGGAAAGATAACTTCTACAACATGACCTCTCACATTCACGATAGTGATCAACAAGATTTGCTGCTGAGAAAGGGTGTGTACCCCTATGATTACGTGGACGAACCATCCAAGTTTGCTGAAACACAGCTACCATCAAAGGATAAGTTTTATAGTCAGCTTAGCGAAGAGGACATTAGCGATGAGGATTATGCGCATGCACAGAAGGTGTGGGATACATTCAACTGTACAACATTTGGTGAATACCACGACCTGTACCTGAAATCAGATGTGTTATTACTAGCTGACGTGTTTGAAAACTTTCGTCAAGTATGCCTCAACACGTATGAATTGGATCCTGCTCATTACTATACAGCACCAGGACTGTCGTGGGATGCAATGTTGAAAGCGACAAAGGTGAAGTTGGAATTGATCAATGACATTGACATGTACCAAATGGTTGAGCAAGGCATACGTGGAGGAATATCTGTGATCACACACAAGTGTGCGAAAGCGAATAATCCCTACGTAGCAGAATACAATTCTGAGATACCAAACAACTACCTGATGTACCTCGACGCAAACAACTTGTATGGTTGGGCTATGTCACAAAGCATGCCACAAAGAGGATTTATGTGGGTGAGCGAGCCAGAATCCCTCGACTTCATGGATGTGGATGAAGATGATGACATTGGATTCATTTTGGAAGTGGATTTAGAATATCCAAATTCAATCCATGATCATCATAATCACTACCCAGTGGCTCCAGAACGGAAATGTGTCAAAGTTGAAGAATTGTCAGAGTACAGTCAGAAGCTGCGGAAAGATCTAAACATGAAAGAGAAATCCAGTGAAAAGCTCATTCCTAACTTGTCTGACAAGAAGAAATATGTACTTCATTACAGGAATTTGCAACAGTACGTCTCACTGGGGTTGAAAGTCACTAAAGTACATCGCGCCATCATGTTTGAACAGAGCAAATGGTTGGCAAAATACATTGCCTTGAACACGGAAAAGAGAAAATTGGCCAAGAACCCATTTGAGAAAGACTTCTTCAAACTGATGAACAACTCGGTGTTTGGCAAAACCATGGAAAATGTGAGAAAGCGAATCAATGTTGAACTTGTTCACAAGGAAAAGCGGTTCAAGAAACTTGTAGCCAAACCTTCTTTCCACAAATTCAAAATTTTCAACGAAGATTTGACCGCGGTACATTTACGCAAAGTGGATTTGCTTCTGGATAAACCCATTCAAGTTGGTTTCACCATTCTCGACCTCAGCAAAGTGCTTATGTTCAACTTTCATTACAACTACATCATGGTCAAGTATCCCAATGCCAAGTTATTGTTCAGCGACACCGACAGTCTATGTTACGACATAGAAACGGAAGATATCTACAAGGATATGCAGCAGGATGCTGACCTGTTCGACACAAGTGACTATCCGCCGGATCATTTCCTACATTCCAACGTGAACAAAAAAGTGCTTGGGAAAATGAAGGATGAGACGGCCGGCGTCCCCATTGAAGAGTTTGTTGGACTCAGACCGAAAATGTACAGTTTATTGTGTGGTGGGAAAGAAAAACGTACGGCCAAAGGCATCACTCGCGCGTGTCAAAGACGCATTAAACATGTGCAGTATAGAGACAGTTTGTTCAAGAAAACTCAAACGATGGCTACAGGACACATTATCCGAAGTCATAGTCACCAGCTTTTCTCAGAGAAGTTGAGGAAAGTAGCCCTCTCCCCATATGACGACAAGCGATATGTGCTGAATGATGGCTATTCCACTTTAGCGCATGGACATTACAAGGCTGTGGTATAAAAGGGGGAGGTCCTCCAACGGAAGAGTTATTTGAGGTGTGAACATTGAAGCGTTAACATGGAACGTGAAAGTCGTAAGAGATCTACAACTGATATGGATACTCTTGCAGATGCAGTTAAAGACTTAAAAGTGAAAAATCCTACCACTACCATCAAGAAATTGAAAGTGGAGACAGCACCAACACCACAGTCGTGGGATGGAATGCTTTCTCTAGGAAATGGAAAGTATATCAAGATTATGAAACAAAGCAATGAAGGAGTGGTAAACATTCGCAAGTACCTGAGAGATGAGGGGACTGGAAAAAACCGTCCAACGAAAAAGGGTATCTTGCTGACAATACCTGAATGGAAAATGTTGAAGAAGCAGGTGAAAGAAGTGGATAAAAGGCTTCGCAGACAAGAAGGTGGCTCATAACAAGGTAAAAACATGAATGCACTCATGCTGAACGGTGGTGCTTACCTTACTGTAAATGATAGGAATGAAGTGATACTAGATTCTCAGAGAAGTTATCATCGGTTTAAACCTGAAGTGTGGAAAGACTTTAAAAACATACCACTTGAACATGGGTTTAAACGTAGACTTGAAAATAAAGTGGAAGTGACGGTGGCTGAATATGATTCTAACATACGTGTAGAAATCTGTAGAAATCTTTTACAGGATTATCCAGAGGATTATAAGGGAGTTGTGCCAGATACACCATATACAGATTTGATCATCTTTGATATCAAGAACTGGCGCGCAGTCTTACGATTCCTAGAAGTGATACAACATCCACTCTTCACCATCTTGCGAGCATAAAAACGTCTTTGCAGACAAGGAGACAGCTCATAGTTCATCTGACTGTTGAACGAGATGGAAGACTTTTTATCGGAATATGAACCCATTACGCATGGATTCTCATATCTGAGAAACGTATATGATGACATCGTGCTAAAACATTTTGGAAAGTATATCATTCTATCAACTGACGAACAATCTGTGTTGAAAGACCATCTAGAGAAGCTGAGGATACCTGGCTTTCTCCTGAAACTCTCAGAGGATTTAGAAGTGCGTGTGACTGAGAACTATTTAGACGTGTTTGTACGATTTCGCCAATATGACGAGCTTACAAAATGCTACGACTACATCACCCTCAACACAGTGGAATGGCACGCTCTGTTACAAGCATTGGATTGGAAAGAACCTGACGCTTGAATTCAAAGAGGAAGGAGTGCAACTCATGCGAGGCACCAAGTCCATTGAACTGACACATCCCATGTGTGTTATGGTGATGAACATTGACATGAATGATCATGGATATGAACTGAAACTGTCTGAACACAAAGATGTTAAAATAATAAAGTTTGGTAATGGACAGTGTTATGCTAGTTTTCATAACATTTACAAACGTGGATGTAATGTCTATGATACATATATTAATTTAGATTGGTATGAATGGCATGTGTTTATTGATGTATTGAATGTATTTGTAAAATAAAAGCTTAATGTGAAATAATTGTGAAATGTAAATAATGTATAACACAATAAAAAAAAAGAATGTTGTATAAAACTGTCTTGTTTATTTACAATATTCATAATACAATTCACAATTACCAACAACTTAACTAATGCAACTTAACTAATACAACATCAATAAAATAATGGTTTATAATGTCTATATACAAAATCCTTTACAACAAAATCACCATCACTTCTTCTTAATACATCAATGATTTCAAAAGGACTATGTCCTCGAGCTCTTTGAATTATATAATACACACAATAAAATCCACATGTAGAGGATATCGGTGTTTGTAATGGAACTGAATTATAAATGAAATTAAACTTTAAAAACTTATTCAAACGACTGTCTATAGGTAAAAGTCCATAAGAGTCAAAATATTCTGCAGGGTCTTCGTCATAATATACTGCCACCCAATGCTCTCCTGGCTCATCATGATCGTCTGTGTTGATGACATAGGCACCGGGTTGTAAAGATGGTAACTGGTCCATGGCAAACACACCTTGAAACAAGTCTTTTGTCGTGGCATCATGGGATAGGATGGCTTCTATCTGCTTCGTGTTCATGACTGGTAGTCGAATTGAATGCTACGATTTGCACTTATTTCAACAATGTTATCAAATTCAGCATACACTATAACATTGACTGTATTTTGCAAGGCACCAGCAAAATTCATTTCTAGTCTCAAATTCCCATGTTTGATAAGGGCATAATGATCAGCACCATCATAATCAGGTGTTAAGTCAAAAGAAAACAACGAATAACCTCTAGGCCAATCTTCCCGTTTTATAATGGAACTTTTCTCGCCATCCAATCTATCAAAAGATTTGTAAAGAGTTTCAAAAGCATCAAGATATTTGCCTTGATTTATATCAAGCTTGAGAGGTTTGGATAGGACTGGTTCACCATCAGAGTAAAGCTGCATAAAGTTAAGATTAAAATGTTCAAAATTGTATGGATTTCTCAATACTGTTCCAGCAAAGGATTCAGTATGAACCATTCCAATAACAATACGTTTTGGTAATTGGCCTAAAAAGATGCTATCTTTCACAAAAGATTGAAATCCAGTTGGAATAGCTAAAACTTTACATTCTTTTCTATTAACAATAAACTTAGCAGGACTTTTCATCAATGCATCTGCATGTCCCAACTGAATACCTGGACTAACCCTCACTTTGCGAATGGTTAAAAACGCTTCTCTCACTTCTACTTTAAAACCATTATTTGCAGCCATTAATACATATCCATCTTTTTGTCTATGTAAACGTAATTTCATACTAACACCATTGGGAAGATAACGATCCTGCTCAAACAAATCTACCCTTAAACCACCTGTAAGCGCAAACTCACGGCTTAGACGTGTATACAAATAGCGATTATGTAAACCATTATTTCCTGTTTCAGCTATATCACCACCTTCAATATTTACATGAAAACCTGATACATATCTTTCATGATTAGGTCTTTTCACCTCATAAGTATTCATTGATCCGGCAGTATCTTTAAAGATGAGACGCATAGAGCGCTCAGAATGGAGACTTTCTTCCGAGTCATGAATGAGATGAGATATGATGCTAGTATAACCATGGGTATTGTTACTATGTGATATCAAACGATCATTTAGAAATAATTCAATATTAGACCATAACCCATTAAACAAATCATTGATACATGACACGTTATCATCTACACCACACAGTGTTCCATCGGCCTTGACAATGCGACATACAATATGGAGTTTACTGTTCTTTAAATCTAGATATTCTTCTGTACTCGCAGGAATGTAGAATTCTATTGGAGCACCCTCTCTAATGGTAGTCATTGGTTGATAGTCTACATTATAACTTTTTTCTACAGCAGTTTGCGTTGGTGGTATGTGAAACCATTCTAATGGAGAAAGGCTACATTCACAAGAATGATTATGAATTAAAGACATGATTAAAAAATATCTTTCTTATGTTTTTTTGATGTTATCCGTTTAGCTGCCTTTCGCCTTCTGACACGTTTTGCTCGTTTCGGTCTCTTTTGTCCTCGTAACCCACCACCAAACATACGTTGTGCTACTCGACCTGTAACATCTTTCGCGATATCTTTTGCAGCCCTTTTAAGATGTGGTGCAACGATTTTAGCCCCTGTCTTAAGCAGTGGAATAGCTTTTCGAGCCAATGATCCCAGTATTGAACCAATACCATCTCCATATTGTATTCGCGCTCCTTTAAATCCTGGTAATTCTCCACCCACTTGACGAAGAAAATGGTTGCGATAAATAGATGGATTGTGTGTGTATGCTTTCATAATGCTTTTGGTCGAAAATGAAGTTTACAGATGACCTTCCCAGTTTGAAATGGAACATTATGGTCTGTGTCATCCTTAATATTCATTTCTATCACGTCAAATTTGGATGTGTTTACAGGAACATAATGAGGTTCTCCATAAGTTTTCATGATAATGTCTCCATCATGTCCTTGTATTGCAACAGAACGTAGCAAAGGAACATAATAATCACCAACAACTTGTGGCTCACAAATACTACAATACACATAAAGTGTATAAAACCCCTGTTTCACATCAGCTTTATATTCAGCTGTACACGTTTCAGTATACCATTGATCTGGGATAAATCCTAAAATCTCAGCTAATCCAGTGGAGAATGACACTTCAAAGCCGTATTTTAGATATAGAAAAACGCGTCGTCTAATTTTATCATACTTTATCCGAATACCTTCTTTAAGGTCATCTTTCATAGAATTAGTTGCTTCTTCATTGACTGCATGACATATTTCTTGTATGGATCTGTAGTAACCATAAGGAATATTGATTGTGTCAAGAACAATATCATTCAGTGGTTGTTGTCGATACTGAATAGAATAGTCCATTCCATGTCTCATGGTTGTCCATGTATGTGAATATTGAATTTCAGCTAATGCCACTTCATATTTTCCGTTCAGATAGATGGTTCGAGGCATACGAATTTGATAATTCGAAGTCTTGTTGTTGGGATAATAGTTCATACTAGCATTGCTGGGTAAAGTAATGTAAAAACTTGTTGACTCCATGACAGCTAAATCGTTTATGTGATGTAGATAGACTAGATGTGTATATACATTACTTCATGTTTGACACTCTTCATCCTCACTTTCTACATTGCTGTCTACATTATTGTCTAAATTGCTATCTACATGATCTAAATTGGTATCTACTACTTCTCCCTGACAACAAGCACTAACACACCTAATTTTTACAGGAATAGTATTTTTATTTCCATTTTCTTTACAACAACAGCACCATAGCTCTTTAATCCATGTTAAAAAGTTTCCCATCCTTCTGGAAACAATCTTTGTTGACGTTGTTGTTGCTCTTTTGTAATATCTTCACGAGTTGTCTTTTTGCCAAAAACAGTTTTTGGAATATTAGCGTCTACAATTTCCTCAATAAACTGCTTCCAACCACGCGGTGGTTCTCGTCGTTCTTTTCTTTTTGTAGCAACCAATGCTTCTTTCAACAAATCAATAATGTTAGAATTTGTAATGACAGTACCTGTTTTTAAAACAAGTTCATTTTTATCTGTCCATCTCGTACCATATTTCTTAAGTTCTGCCAGAAGTTGTGTTAGTTTTACATGATAAATGGGTTGAAAATGGTTTAGAAACTGTTGAGACTTTTCTGATTTTTCTGCATTAGATGCTGTAACAGACTTTTGTCGTTGTTGTTGTTGTGATTGAATTGTTCGTAAATGACGTCCAAGCACTTGAGACATTTCTATTGCTTTTTCACGAGTTCGTTTCCCACGTAAAAGTTTATTCACTTTCGTTTTGATTTCAACATCTTTTCCCTTCTTTTCTAACAACATTTTATATTCATATTCAGGAATGAGAACCATTTTCAAAGTATGTTTCATTTTAACAGCAACTGAGCTAACAAGGGTAATGCAAATTTAGCAATAGCTCCAATAAATCCTCCTTTCTGATTAACCAACTTCTTTTTTCTTCGAAGTGATATCTTCTTATTTGCCAGTGTACGTAGGGTATGACGTTCACGCTTGAATAACTTATACCTTTTTGAGCTTAAGGGTAAATGTCCTCGCAATATATTCAAACAAATTTCAAACAAGCTAGTTAATTCCTCCTTAGTAGCTTGTTGTAGTAAGGATTTACGTCGTTTAGGCCCGCTGCGTGCAAGCAAGTGAAGGAAAGGTTGATTCGCTTGAATACGTTTAGACATCTTGGCTGCGAATGGTTAAGTGACTTGGTTCTTGTTCATACACCACCTTATCAACATATACGTAATGTGTATCTTTTGGTAAAATGCCTGTACGAATACGCAGTTGATCATTTGTCTTCGGCTTCAAATCAATGAATAAATAGCCATGAGGTTTGCTGGTAGCATCTTGATAGGCTTCTATGAGAAATTGAGATTTTCCAGGATACATTTGTCGCGCTAATGTACTTATTTGTTGACTGTCTCTAGGATTTTTAAACAGAATGATGTAATGTGTATTCAAACTAATATTACGCATTTCTCTACCATGATGAAACAAATTATGCACAATAAAAATAATGCTTAGATTTTGATGACTGCTGCCAACACTAAATAGACGTGTCATGCGTTCATCACTATGACATTTGGTCATTAAGTCATCAATGATGAGTAAGTTTGGTTTTTTCGGGTTAAAACGCTCTTCAATGTTATCTGGAATGCCTTGGTAAAATTCCACACCTTTCATTCCCTTATACAAAGGCTGATCTGCTGCATAGAGCCATAAAATGGTTTTTGGAGAGGGTTTAATTAACTTTTGTTCTAGAATTTCTCTAACTAGAGAAGTTTTATCACTGCCTGTAGGTCCAGAGACCAAACACGTGAATGGATGCTTCATTTTCGAATATCTGTTTCTTTCACCCAACTGTTAAACTTCTTTGGCCAACCTAACCACTTCACAAATAATTCTTTAACACCTCGTCTTTTTCGTGTTTTCAAAACCTTTTCAATTCTGTAGACTGATTCAATATCTTTTGTCACTTTCTGCAGTTCTTCTTCATAAAAATGTCCGTCAATATCTTCATCCAAAAAGTCTTTCACACGATACAAGTGTATTCCTTGCTTCTTACAACGATGTGTGATAATGAACACTTCTTGCGTCCACTTTATATGATAATCCCGTTGAAATACATATTTCATGTGAGAAATGCGAACCTGATCACCAATTTTAAATTTGTAGGGTTTTTTCTTCTTCTTTGGTTTTAATTTCAATTTGTCTACATACATATACTTCCACACTTTCGATTCTATGTCTTTACGAATATCTGCAGGAGCATACTTATTAGGGAGGGAGCCATGAGGTCTATGGTTATAATTATACACTAAGTCTGGAAGGATGTCCATATATCGATACCTTTGATTATGAAGGAAATATCGATACATCATTCCCTTTAGAGTACGAATGACTCTCTCAGCAAAGTTGGCTTTGGTTTCATTCTTTGTCGTATAGGCATGTATTCCCTCCTTCTTCAAAAATGCTTTTACCCATCTGTTTTTAAATTCAGTTCCTTTATCTGACCTTAGAGTTCGTGGCCTTCGTTGTGTTTCATGAAAAATCTTTTGAAAGGCTTCTATGACGCTGGTATGTGATTTATTAGGCATTGGCTGCACCCACAAATATTTGGAAAACACATCAATGACAACTAATAAAAAGTGGGTGTCATCATTATAGGAAGCTATGTTTCCCATGTCAGCTAAATCAATATCCCACATGTCATCAATTCCACGTGTAATGACACGTTGCCTTTTAAACCTGTATTTTACAGGTTGTAGTAAACTGAAGGCATCTTGATCCTGTAACCATTTCTTCACTTGTGAATGAGTGACTGGTTGATCATGTTTTTTTAATATGTGATATAGTTTGTAAGGACCAGCAAATGCCCCGGGTTGACCAGGTTTAAAGTAAATATTGGTTAAGTAGTCTTTCCACGTCGACATGTTAACACTAAATGATCAACACTTGTTAACATATCTTGCATTTTATTTTATCAACATATCTTGCATTTTATCAACACATCTTAAATTTTATTAACATATCTTAAATTTTATAAAAGCTCAATCAACATATCTTACAAATCAAGTATTGATACAATGGTGTGAATAATTGGAGTCCATTGATCTTCAATGAACATTAACCAACAACTTAATTCATCAAATGTGATAGCATCTACACCATATTTTTCACAGCGTTGATTTGCATTATCTAACACTTTATCTAAATGAATGTAATATTTAGCTTCATTCCAATATGTATAGACACATGCAGAATGACAGGTATGTTCTGAACACTCTTCATTTTGACAAGCAGGACATACTAAACATGCAAACTTTTTTACAGCTAATAACATTTCTTCACAATATGTCTTTTGCACAATATATTGTCTCAATGTAATGTCTGTCATTATACTGCAATGTAGATTAACCACTCTCTCACTTCATCAAACAGTCTTGGATCAAATCGAGCGAAGTGATATGCTGCTTCCACATCAAACTCCTCAGCTCCGTCAATGTTTGAAAACATACACTCTTTGATGAAATCCTCACGTAAGTTTGGTACACTTAACGTGGAATGCGCAAGTTCCCAATAAATGTCAAAGTGTTGCAGTTGTTGTTGAATAGATCCAAAACGCGCCAGTTCACTTATCATGTAGTCCACATACTTGTCCTTGAAACACGTTTCTACATCCATCTTTCACATATCCATATAACACGTCTGCACACTGTGACGGTTGGCAAACAAATGACTCTCAGTCTTACTCCGCAGAAACAGTTAGTAAGCCACACTTGTTGCAGAAGTTGTCTGGTTCACACAACTTGCAATTGTACTTGTGGCAGTGACAATCATAATCCTCAGCATATCCGTAAGCACCACAATATTCACAGGTAAGTCCAAGTTGATTTTGCACATCCATATTCTCCAATTGAACTTCAGCCAGTCTTTTCTTGGATAGCTTCGACACTTTCATCCGATTGTCCTTTTGCAGCTTAACAGGAGTTTTCTTACCATGACATTCCGTACATGGCAATAAGGTTGAGTTAATGTTATCCATCTCCTGAAGCAATGTCTCCCATTCACCATCATTCATGTTGATGTAACGCGTATATTCTTTCCCTTCAAGCAAGAATGTTTGCACAAAACTCACATAGCGCATATCCAAGTATGAAATGACTTCAAGCCATTTCGTTTGCGTTAAGTACAGTTTGAAGCCAATGTCACGTAATCTTGGTAAGTTCAGACACACAATCTTCCACAAGGATGGTGATAAAGCAAGCCATCTCTCTCCACGTTTGATTCGAAGAAATAATCCAAATTGTCCATGCTCCACAGTAATTGTTAAGTTTGCACTAATTTTAAAGCTGCTTGTCTTCTCCATGGCTGCGCGTCGAATGATGACTGCACTTGACACCTCACTCCTTTTATATGGACATTACATGTATGTTTTCATGAGATGTTTGCTAAATCGCGGAGTGATCTCGTTGAAACCATCCAGAAAGGCTGTTGGTAAACCGTCTGTTAGAGATTGTCTCATGACGATCACTAAAAAATCTCCTCGTTTGCGACTTCCAATTATCCATTGGAAGAGCATTGACATGGTGAAATATCCTTTTTCATAGAGGTAGGCCATCATCTCGTACACCTTAATACGTTCTTCAAGGTACTTGAAGCCATGTAGCATGACCTTTGCATATTTGGAATCGCGATCCTCATCAACACACTTTGGCGCCGGTAGACATAATGTCTTAAAAAGTTCCTCATGAAGACTTCTAATAAGTTGAACGAAACGTCGGGTCATGGCTTCGGAGAACTGTGGCTCTGACGCGGGAACATGCTCTATGTTTCCTTCTAGCATGTAGATAAGCTGAATGACAGTGTTCACTTCTTCCGTTAGGTATATGTATGTGTGTTGGTCGAAAAAGCCTTCTTCACATAAGCACCATAAAATGTTACAATCTATCAGAGGAATCACTGCTTGAAAGTTTCGTTTCAACAGCGTGACGTCTTCTTCAGTAACAGGAATACTTTTGCTCAATTCGAATTTAGATTTGAGCTGCTTTTCATCGTCGTCGCTGTCGTCATTGTCGTCATTGTCATCATTGTCGCCATTGTCGTCATCGTCGTCGTCACCGTCGTCATCGCTTGACATGACCACTTCTTCCTCCTCAAGATGCTCTAGATGAGCCTGTAACTTTGTACTAAGTGGTTTGGCGCTACCATTTACAAGCGCATTGGCAACCCAGAACGGGTAGTCAGATCCCTCGGGATCGGGCATTGCTTGCTGTACTGGCTGTACTTCTTCAGGCCTAGTTTGCTGTACTGTAGACACGGCTGACGGAGCCCCTAATGCTTCCTCCAAGGCTTTTTCAGCTTCTTTTAGTGTACTTAGGAAGGCAGCAGTCTCCTCTGCAGTTAAAACTGCATCTGTAAAAGCCATTGTTTCATTGCTGAACAGGCTATCAATTTCCATGTTGCTAGCCGTTGTTGCGTTTCGAGACGTCTCCATGATGGTTTGGCAATACAATGATTAGAGTGGTGTCGACCCGACCTTTTTATACTACTGACGGTGAGCCGTGAGCCAGCGGCGTAAAAAGTAGCCGGGGGGGGGGGGGGCTCACTAGGTAGCTGGGCCGGGGGGGGGGGCTCACTAGGTAGCTGGGCAGGGGGGGGGGGCTCACTAGGTAGCTGGGCAGGGGGGGGGGGTCCATCAGTTTGCTTTGCAGTCTGTGTGCAGTCAGTCTGCTTTGAACCTTTGAAGCGAACACATCAAAATTTAATCATGCAGTACAAGGACGAGTTTTTTTCTGATGAGCTTCGAGGTCGCTACTTTCTATCAGCGAGGGATGTCAACTTCTGGGAGGAGATATTTATAGAATATCAAATTTTTCTGTTTCGGAAGCGAGCACATCGAAATTCAACCATGTTGTATAAGGACGAGTTTTTTTCGGACGAGCTTCGGGGCCGCTACTTCCTATCACCGAAGGATATCAACTTCTGGGAGGAGATTTACATTGAATATCAAACTTTTCTGTTTCGAAAGTGGAGAAATTTCCTTGCGAACAGACCGGAGGAACGGTTCAACCTGTTTGGCAGGGCGGCGGAGGAGAGCCATAAGCGACTACGCCATCGTTCGCCGCCCAGGGACCCGTCGCCCTGCCAGGAAGTGGCCAAAGTGACCAGAGTGACCAGAGTGACCGCGGCAACGATGACAGAGACTCCTCCAGCCAGAGTGATCGCAGCAACGATGACAGAGACTCCTCCTGCCAGAGCAACTCCTGTCAAAGTCGCTGCGTCAACGATGACGACCCCGTTGAAAGTGAATCAAAAGGAAGCTGATGTGACTGTCCGGAAGGTGCTGGCGGCACCAAGCGCAACCGTTACAAGACCGGACAGTCCGCCACCAGCTCCTGACGATGAGCTTACAATCGCTGTCGCCAGTATTTCGGATACAGTCAGCTTCATACAGTCACCTTCAAACACTGACCGCAACAACGAACCTGCTCAGGTGAAACTGGAGAATGTCTCTAGAAAAGAGTCAGATTTCCAGGAGGTCATGCAAATCTTGGGCACTTTGGATAATGTTAATTATTGTAAATTCTGCCATTTTGGCTTTCCGGCAGAATATTCAATGAGATTGCATGAGCAGCAATGCCCGGAGGCTTTGAAGTCCGAATATTATTTTTGTAGTGTCCAGGGCAAAGGATTCACCTCGAGCAGGGTCGCGGTTGTGGCACATAAGCGGAAGTGTGGCTGTGGCGAGGTTGGTGGCGGCAGCGGTGCCAGCGGTGGCGTCAGCGGCGGCGCCAGTGGCGGCGACAGGAGAACCGATGGCGGGAGGCAGTGACAGCGGCAGGAGAACTGATGACAAGAGGCAGTGACCAGGACCAGACTACGGAAATCCCTCCAGGGCTGCTTTTTAGCGGCCCTCCCATTATTACGAAATGAAACGCTTCATCAGACAATCTTAGTATGAATGAGAGTGTGGGAAATGCTAAAAAAAAAAAGAGGACTATAAATCATTGATTTATAGCTCCATCTGTCCGTCTGACCGTCTGAAAAAGCTAAACAAATTGCTGCCTGGGTTAAAAAATACCCTAGCATGAGAAATGAAACGCTAAATCTGTCCGTCTGCCCGTCTGAGAAAGCAAAACAAATTGCTGTCTGGGTTAAAAATACCCTGGCATGAGAAATGAAACGCTAAATCTGTCCGTCTGACCGTTTGAGAAAGCAAAAAGAATTTGCTGTCTGGGTTAAAAATACCCTGGCATGAGAAATGAAACGCTAAATCTGTCTGTCTGACCGTTTGCTGTGTTATGTGTGTGAAGAGAGAGAGAGAAATAAGCCACTGTCTGGGTTTAAAAAAAAAATACCCAGGCTTGAGAAATATAACGCTGAATCAGTTGTGGCTATTTCTATATGTGTAGAGAGAGAGAGGGATAAAAAAACAAAAAAAACCCCGACTGTCTGGGTGTCCGTGTGTCTGGGTGTCCGTGTCTGGGTGTCCGTGTGTCTGGGCGTCCGTTGGTTTGGTTGTCATAGGTGTTAGAATAGTGAGAAAGCTTTAAAGAAAGGATTGTTGCTTGTATATGGCCACAATGCATGGAGACACCTCTCTTCCTTAAGGAAAAAGAGTGCTCATTTTTAATTGCTGCTACGGCAATCCATTAGTGATGGTGTGTGTGCTTGGAGAACGAGAAAAGCCCTAAAAAACAGTTGCTGCCGTGATTTGGTGTGTGTAGAAAGAGAGAGGGATAAAAATTAAAAAAAACGTATGTATGTGTGTCTATGTGTGTCTATGTGTGTCTGTGCGTGTGTGTGTGTGTGTGTGTGTGTGTGTGTGTGTGTGTGTGTGTGTGTGTGTGTGTGTGTGCGTGCGTGTTCGGTTTTCGTAGCCGCAATGCATGGAGAGTTCTCCCCCTTAAGGAGGCAATGGCTGCTCACTTTTAATTGCTGCTACGACAAGCCATTAGTGATGGGATATGCGTGTAAAAGCCCTAAAAACACTTGTTTCCGTGGTTTGGTTTGATGTGGGTGAAGAGGGATGAAAACTAAAAAAAAAACAAAAAAAAAGGACTGTCTGGGTGTCCGTGTGTCTGGGTGTCCGTGTCTGGGTGTCCGTGTGTCTGGGTGTCCGTTGGTTTGGTTGCCATAGGTGTTAAAAGAGTAAGAAAGCTTTAAAGAAAGGATTGTTGCTTGTAAATGGCCGCAATGCATGGAGACACCTCTCTTCCTTAAGGAAAAAGAGTGCTCATTTACTAATTGTTGCTGCAATGGCTTGGTTAGAGATCGAGAAAAGGCAGAAAAACAGTTGCTTTCATGATTTGGTGTGTGTGGAGAGAGAGAGAGGGATAAAAATTAAAAAAAAACGTATGTATGTGTGTCTATGTGTGTGTGTGTGTGTGTGTGTGTGTGTGTGTGTGTGTGTGTGTGTGTGTGTGTTCGGTTTTCGTAGCCGCAATGCATGGAGAGTTCTCCCCCTTAAGGAGGCAATGGCTGCTCACTTTTAATTGCTGCTACGACAAGCCATTAGTGATGGTGTGTGTGCTTGGAGAACGAGAAAAGCCCTAAAAACAGTTGCTGCCGTGATTTGGTGTGTGTGGAAAGAGAGAGGGATAAAAATAAAAAAAAAAACGTATGTATGGGTGTCCGTGTGTCTGGGTGTCCGTGTGTCTGGGTGTCCGTGTCTGGGTGTCCGTGTGTCTGGGTGTCCGTTGGTTTGGTTGCCATAGGTGTTAGAATAGTGAGAAAGCTTTAAAGAAAGGATTGTTGCTTGTATATGGTCGCAATGCATGGAGACACCTCTCTTCCTTAAGGAAAAAGAGTGCTCATTTTTAATTGCTGCCACGGCAATCCATTAGTGATGGTGTGTGTGTGCTTGGAGAACGGTAAAAGCCCTAAAAACACTTGTTTCCGTGGTTTGGTTTGATGTGGGTGAAGAGGGATAAAAACTAAAAAAAAACCAAAAAAAACGTATGTATGGGTGTCCGTGTGTCTGGGTGTCCGTGTCTGGGTGTCCGTGTGTCTGGGTGTCCGTTGGTTTGGTTGTCATAGGTGTTAGAATAGTGAGAAAGCTTTAAAGAAAGGATTGTTGCTTGTATATGGTCGCAATGCATGGAGACCTCTCTGTGGTTAAAACACAGCATCCCTTAAGGAAAAGAGTGCTCATTTACTAATTGTTGCTGCAATGGCTTGGTTAGAGAGCGAGAAAAGGGCTCATGGGCCAGTGAGCCGGGGGGGGGGGGGCTCATGGGCCGGTGAGCCGGGGGGGGGGGGGGTCTGTCGACTAGCTCACCCATATAGATACAGTGTATGCTGAAAGATTGCTGGGCCGGGGGGGGGGGGGGCTCATGGGTTGGTGAGCCGGGGGGGGGGGCCTACCAACCTGATGTTTGGCAGGCCCCGGGGGGCTTGCCAAGCTGGTGATGGCAGGCCCCGGGGGGCCTGTCGACCTACTGTACGGCTGGCCCCGGATTGCCTATCCATCAGTTGGTTGTAAGCTTGAGTCGCTCTGTGTGACGTCATTGATGGGTCAAAATACACAGCAGGCCAGCTCTAACCATGTCTCTATGAACCCTTTGCTGTCCGGGTGCTCGGGTGCTCAAGAGCTCGAGTGCTCAAGTGCTCGAGTGCTCGAGTGCTCAAGTGCTCGAGTGCTCGGGTGCTCGGGTGCTCGAGTGCTCAAGTGCTCGAGTGCTCGAGTGCTCAAGTGCTCGAGTGCTCGGGTGCTCGAGTGCTCGGGTGCTCAAGTGCTCGAGTGCTCGGGTGCTCAAGTGCTCGAGTGCTCGAGTGCTCGAGTGCTCGAGTGCTCGAGTGCTCGGGTGCTCGGGTGCTCGGGTGCTCGGGTGTCATTTTGTCCGGGCACCATTTTGTCCGGGTGTCATTTTGTCTGGCTGCCCGTTTGACTGGTCGTTTGAATGGTTGCCCGTTTGAATGGTTGTTTGAATCGCCGCCCGTTTGAATGGTTGTTTGAATGGTTGTTTGAATGGCCGCCCGTTTGAATGGCCGCCCACTCTCCATATTACGTCATTATGACGTTCATATGACGTTCATATGACGTTCATATGACGTTCATATGACGTTCATATGACCTCCATATCACCTCCATATGACCTCCATATCACTTCCATAACACGTCCATAACACGTCCATAACACGTCATAATGACGTCACTGTTTTAGAAACCCCATGGGGCTTCTAAAACAACTCCTCACGTCATTATGACGTTCATGTGACGTTCATATGACGTCCATATGACAACCATATGACGTCCATATGACGTCAATATCACGTCAATATGACGTCAATATGACGTCACTGTTTTAGAAACCCCATGGGGCTTCTAAAACACCTCATGACGTCATTATGACGTCACTTCCTGTTTTAGAACCCCCACTTTCTCCCTACTCCCAGGATAAAAAAAAACGAAATAAAGAAATACAATTTCTTAAATGTTAAATTTATTTAATGCGAATTCAGTTAAATCAACTGAAAATTGTATTTTGAACAACAAATTTTACCTGGCAATCATATTTTCAACAAAATACTTTCACCCCTGATCGGTTTTAATTTTTATGAGTTTTTAAATTTCAAATCATATCCGAATTTTATTGTCTCTTTGAACATGTGTAAAAGGTAAAAACAAGATGTCTGATGCAGTAAGATTTGTCAACTCTTTCTTTAAGAGGGAGGACTGTACAAGTTGTTAGAGGTTTGTATGCAAGTGCTTTTAAAAAAAATATGATCATTTAACCATAATCTGGTAGTTTATTAGCTTGCCAGTCTAATTTAACCCCACTTGAACTGGCCGATATATAGCCGGTCCAGTAATGGCGCAGCTTGTTTCGCGGCTGTTATTAAAAATTGCTCGCTCTTCGCAACCCAGACTAGGTGTCAATTTTAAAAGGCTTCGAAATAGGATGGGAATGTTAACTGGAGTTTCATACGCATCATATACTGTGAAGTTTGAGTCTGACAAAACACTGGAGGTAAGCCATTTCTTGAGCGATAATTCAGAATATATTCAGCTGTTACAGAGGTTCGAGTAAAGGTAACGCAAGTACAAGGAGAAAAACAGGAAATTGAATAGCATATCGAAACAGACATACCGAAAATAAATTCTTTTAGTGAAAACAGTTTGCTTGGTTTATTTTAGGTCTGTTCTAAAGTGAAAGACTAATTTGGAGTAGTAGGGTTTTAGCTCCATGTCAGCTCTTCGTTAACTACGCCAGAACACTTTGTTTGCTTCGAATGACGCGTGCAAGAATTTTGTATTTCGACTGCAAGTTAACGGGGTGAAAATCGAAGATATATCACTAAACGAGCTCATACTCAGAATTAAAAAAATAAGATTATTTTTTTACCCGGTTTGTGATCAAAGTAAGAATTTTTGCGCATTTTATTTGTATACGCAGCCTTCCATTGTTCCGCTAACAGGGGTCAACTTCATATGTTCTGAAATACCCATTTTGCAAGACAGTCCCAGCGGACCTTTCTATCTCCCTAGGACAGAAACAGTTCCTGTAATAGAAATGGCCATTGATCTCAACTTTCGAGGCTCTGGATCTTTTCGCGCACGTTCCGGGACAAAGAGGTTCGGGCTAGAGGGCCTTTTATTTACAAGCACCCTGAGAAGTACCCTGGCGTATTGTTTTCGACCTCGGTGAAACTCCCAAATTTGAGAAAAGAGTGGTTTTGCAACTAGAGATTCACTGATGTTGTGGGCGATACTGAATGATTCTATATCCTGATCTCAGTAAAAAATTGTCATATGACCATAAAATTGTGCGCCATAATTTATACCTGCGCCATTTATGTTATGCACCCATTCTAAAATAAAGACGTTGGCCCCAGTCGTGCGCTGAGATTGACATTGAAATTGACATCGATGTGACGTTCTATTAAAGGAACTATGACCCTTACTGTCATAGGAAGATCGCAAGAGTCATCTAGGACTAAAGTTTTCTTTGTTACACTGTTCCGCTAATTGTTGCCAACTTCACTTGGTCTGAGGCGGGAATCCTACATACCGTTGTCCTTATTATTAAAACTTAACATGCCCAATATACCCTTTTTGAAAAACAAGCACAATTTCAATTGGCTGCATGTCCTTCGTTAAAGTGCGAAAAAGGTAGCTTCTGCACTCACGAGCCAAATGTTTCTTTACGTTTCGACCTTTTAATGTCATGTGATCAAAGTCAAGTGACCAAAAAGTTAAATAAAGGGATATAGGTGATCTGTAAAATTGGACCCACGTAATTAATAGTTGAAGAATTTGGCACAAATTTATTCTGTACACCAACTACACAGTATTTAAATTTAAGCTTTTTTGGTGCTTTTTTAAATATCAGTTCTAACAGTTTTCGATGGATAATTACAAAATTTATTGTCACTTTTTCACGTAAAAAACCATGCAGTGTATGCAAACAAATGTCAATTACTGGGGGAGATTTGGGGTTATTTCCGTATTCTTGTCTTTTAAAGAAAGTGTGACACAGATGTTGTATATTATTACCGCTCTACTTTGAGGACCTTTAGCAAATGCTATTAAAAGCTAGTGGGCAGTGTACTTGCATATCGGTATATTGCAAGTCATTGAAGCGGTACGTGATATCCCTGCAGCGTTCATCTTCTTGGAGCCATTAAAATGAAGAAAAAAAAATCGGCTTCCTCATTCGCCTGTCATGTTTGTTTTCGTACTGGGCTTTAAATATATTGCAACCAAAGTCAAGTGAACAAAAAAATTAAATAAAGGGGTTGTTGAGTATCTGTAAAATATATACTCAAATAATTGAGAGGTGCAGAAATAGGTTAAATTTATCCAGTACACCCACAATGTGTAACTTTTAATTTCTTCCAAGCTTTTTGAAGTACCAATTCAAAAGTGTTTGGCGGATAATTACAAACTTTACTGTCACTTTTTCGCGTAACAAACCATGCACCCTGGATGGCAACAAATTGCGGGCGATTTAAAGAAGTATAAACTGTGTTTTTCTCGGGTAAATAATACACAGGTTTGAGAAATAAAATGTCAGTCTGCATGTAAACCAATCACCAACAGCGATGTCACAGAAACCAAGATGGCGACGTCATCCTTTCCTCTCCCTTTCCCTCACACTCACAGTGGTGCTAGCGGACTTGAGAGGAAAGTTTGGTTTTTTTCACAGTTTTTGATGGTGAGCGATATAATAAGGCTAATATGCTTTTATCCTCATTATTCTTAACCTTAGGTATAAGGAGTGACAGACGTAGACATTATTAAGGGATATTGGCGAAATTGGTAAAATATGCCTTTATGTTCATTGTTATAAGACCTGAGAGTTGTAGTTGTCGGATGCAGAGGGCGTTCTTGGATATTTTTGGGGGGGACGCTATCACAAGTTTATTTATTTTATTGACCCTAGGAAACTGGGGAGTTGTAGTGGCAGGCTTCAGAAAGAATTGACTTCAACACATTTTCGTTGCATAATTATGTTTTTATATTATTTGTTACGGCTAGATTGGTTCGATTTGACTTTAGGTCATAACAATGCAGTATAGAACTTTCATGCAAATGCTAAACGGATTCACCATAGTTTCATAAAAATAAAATATGTACTGTGTAAAGTATAAACCATATACTGTATCAGTCTGTCATGAGAGTGTAGCGTATGGTTGTTCCAAGGTATTGGCATCAGAAGCCCACGCAAAGTGAAAATAATTCTGCCCGTGGGAGACTCTCTTATAATAAAGTCACAAGACCTGACATCATTATTTCTGAACTTGGGTGTTCCGAATAAAGTGAGACGCATTCTGAACCAAAGCTATTTGTGGAAGATATTCTGTCAATATTGTCCGAGTAGTGTACATGTAAAAGAAAAAAAATGCACGTTTTATTCGGAGTTCCCTGAGACTTTCGCGGAACGCCTTCTGGTGGAACATGAGCAACTAACTATTGCTAAGTTCTCGCTTGTAAAAAAATTTAGGGCTTGTGAAGTCCGAAGTGACCACCAGAGTGCTGCAGGATCACTTTTGTATTTCTTTCTTTCTTTTTTCGTTTTTCTTTTTTCCTTTTTCATTCCAGGCACCACAAAGTGAGACGCTAAGCCACATGTATTTGATAAAAAATGCGGCGTTATCATGCATTGATTCAGCGACTGCTCTCCTCACGCAAACAGCGCAGAATCTACACGAGCTTGAGCTAAAATATATTGAGGTATAAATTTTGGAAGGAATAAATTTTTTAGTCGTTTACATGGTGTGTGAAGTACATGCAGATACCTAGTGATTCCGTTTTCAAGTTCTCTTAATGTCGTTTTTTTTTTAAAGAGAAAAATGCATTTTGAAAATTCATTTATATTTTTCCATATTCTCAGTATTTATGTATGCGGTGAAAGTGAAAAGTAAAGGTTTATTATTGGCAACAAGTAGTCACGTGATTTTGTGAAAGTAACATTTCTAGTGTTGTTTTCGGACAGTTTTAAGCCGTTCACCATTTTAAAATGGTAACACAGTAACATTTGAAATACAATTTATTTCAACATATAAATAGTTATAAACATTTGAAGTGGAATATGTCGTTGTAATAATAGATCATAATAGATCATAATAGATCATGGGGCGATTCGTATTGGCCCTGCATTAATGGCGGAATCCAGTACAACGCACACCAGCACCATGATCTATCGCTATTGTAACACAAACACACAGTCTTGCCTTAGATATCTAACACGTGGCTGTCAGGCAGCGACTTTCGTTATGAGGCAAAGAACATTCAAATTGAAGAGCACATCTAAATTTGTTAAATTACAAAATGGTCTCTTAGCTGCAGCAGATTATCATGACTTATAATATGAATGTCGCTGTGAATCTGTAAATAAAAATAAAACCTGGAATATGTGACGCAAACCCTGTTTTCACGTTAAAAGAACACATTTTCTGTTTTGCCAGTTACGAAGTGCTGTTTAATTTCATGTATTCTCTCTTTGAACGCAAAATGAAAAATCGTTTCATCACAAATCCTTCGTGAGCGTCACGTTGGCTTATACCTAAGGCATTTGTGCGAGTGGTTTTCTACGCAGTTACATTACACAAAACTCAATTATTATAGCTTTATATTGGAGTGCAGTGTCATTCGGTGTTTGTTAAAATAGGCTTTAGAGAAGCTGGCTGGCTTGTTTGAGATGAGCGTGAAGTATTTAGAGAGCGAGTACCACCAGGAAAAGATATGGGAGGCCATGGTGGGGGTCCGCCACGAAGTGAATACGCTGAAACAAGAACGTCAGGTAGGTGATTTTCAAAGGAATGTGCTGAAACAAGAATGGCAGGTGAGTGTTGTCTAAGGGAATGTGGTGAAACAAGAACGGCAGGTGAGTGTTGTCCAAGGGAATGTGCTGAAACAAGAATGCCAGGTAAGTGTTGTCCGAGGGGAATGTGCTGAAAGAAGAATGTCAGGTAAGTGTTGTCCACGGGAATGTGCTGAAACAAGAACGTCAGGTAAGTGTTGTCCAAGGGAATGTGCTGAAACAAGAACGTCAGGTAAGTGTTGTCCGACGGGAATGTGCTGAAACAAGAACGTCAGGTAGGTCTTGTCCGAGGGGAATGTGCTGAAACAAGAACGTCAGGTAGGTGTTGTCCGAGGGGAAAGTGCTGAAACAATAATGTCAGGTAGGTATTGTCCGAGTGGAATGTGCTGAAACAAGAATGTCAGGTAGGTATTGTCCGAGGGGAATGTGCTGAAACAAGAATGTCAGGTAAGTGTTGTCCAAGGGAATGTGCTGAAACAAGAATGTCAGGTAGGTGTTGTACGAGGGAATGTGCTGAAAAAAGAATGTCAGGTAGGTGTTGTCCGTGGGGAATGTGCTGAAACAAGAACGTCAGGTAAGTGTTGTCCAAGGGAATGTGCTGAAACACGAATGTCAGGTAAGTGTTTTCCGACGGGAATGTGCTGAAACAAGAACGTCAGGTAAGTGTTGTCCAAGGGAATGTGCTGAAACACGAATGTCAGGTAAGTGTTGTTCAAGGGAATGTGCTGAAACAGGAATGTCAGGTAAGTCTTGTCCTAGGGGAATGTGCTGAAAGAAGAACGTCAGGTAGGTGTTGTCGTAATGGAATGTGCTGAAACAAGAATGTCAGGTAAATCTTGTCCGAGGGGAATGTGCTGAATCAAGAATGTCAGGTAAGTGTTGCCCAAGGGAATGTGCTGAAGCAAGAATGTCAGGTAAGTCTTGTCCGAGAAGAATGTACTGAAACAAGAACGTCAGGTAGGTATTATCCGTGCTGAATGTGCTGAAACAAGAATATCAGGTAAGTGTTGTCCAAGGGAATGTGCTGAGACAAGAATGTCAGGTAAGTGTTGTCAGTGGGGAATGTGCTGAAACAAGAATGTCAGGTAGGTGTTGTCCGAGGAGAATGTGCTGAAACAACAACGCCAGGTAGGTATTGTCCGAGGGTAATGTGCTGAAACAAGAGCGTCAGGTAGGTATTATCCGTGCTGAATGTGCTGAAACAAGAATGTCAGGTAAGTGTTGTCCAAGGGAATGTGCTTAAACACGAATGTCAGGTAGGTATTGTCCCATTAGAATGTGCTGAATCAAGAATGTTAGGTAAGTGTTGCCCAAGGGAATGTGCTCAAACAGGAATGTCAGGTAGGCGTTGTTCGATTGGAATGTGCTGAAACAAGAATGTCATGTAGGTGATATCCTAGCTCAATGTGCTGAAACAAAAACGTCAGGTAGGTGTCTTCCGAGGAGAATGTGCTGAAACAAGAACGTCAGGTAAGTGTTGTCCAAGGGAATGTGCTTAAACAAGAATGTCAGATAGGTGTTGTCCAAGGGAATGTGCTTAAACAAGAATGTCAGATAGGTGTTGTCCGAATGGAATGTGCTGAAACAAGAATGTCAGGCAGGTGTTATCCGAGGGAGTGTGCTGAAACAAGAATGTTGGGGTAGGTCTTGTCCGAGGGGAATGTGATGAAACAAGAATGTTGGGGTAGGTCTTGTCCGAGGGGAATGTGATGAAACAAGAACGTCAGATGGTGTTGTGCGAGGTGAATGTGCTGAAACAAGAACGTCAGGTTGGTGTTGTGCGAGGAGAATGTGCTGAAACAAGAATGTCAGGGAGGCGTTGTCCAAGGGAATGTGCTGAAGCAAGAATGTCAGTTAGGTGTTGTCCGGGGGTAATGTGGTGAAACAAGAACGTCAGATGGTGTTGTGCGAGGAGAATGTGCTGAAACAAGAACGTCAGGTAGGTGTTGTGCGAGGAGAATGTGCTGAAACAAGAATGTCAGGTAAGTGTTGTCCAAGGGAATGTGCTGAAACAAGAATGTCAGGTAGGTGTTGTCCGAGGAGAATGTGCTGTAACGAGAACGTCATGTAGTTATTGTCCGAGGGCAATGAGTTGAAACGAGAACGTCAGGTAGGTATAGTCCGATGGGAATGTGCTTAAACTAGAATGTCAGGTAAGTGTTGTCCAAGGGAATGTGCTGAAATAAGAGTGTCAGGTAGGTACTGTCCGATTAGAATGTGCTGCAACAAGAATGTCAGGTAGGTGTTGTCCAAGGGTGTTGTCCGAGGGGGATGCGCTGAAACAAAAACGTGAAGTAGGTGTTGTCTCAATGGAATGTGCTGAAATAAGATTGTCAAGTGTCCGAAGGTAGGGTAGGTGTTGTCGGAGGGGAATTTGCTGAATAAGAGCGTCAGATAAAGGGCGTTTTAAGGGAATGTAGTGAAAGAAAAGCACTAGTGGCCATGTTCACAAACGTTGACTGACCATTTAACTGATTCCGTTAATTACTCCTTTAGCCAACAAAACTTTTAAGTCAGTTAATACATTTTAGTTTTATGCTAAAATATATTCCTGTGAATTTTTTGGCGTAAATTAGCTAAATCAGGTGATTTCCTCTGTGCGGTATACAGTTAAGTGCGCAGTTAACCTTTGTGAATACCGGTACAGGAAAGTACGAGGGGAACGTGCTGAAACGAGAGGCAAAACTGGTTGGCATATCCGTCAGTGTCGTCATGTCCGTTGTGTTGGTGGAGGGTTGGCGGGCTTGGTGATTTGCTGCTCAAACGCGCCTGTTTACCGTATGATATCGGATTTGGGGTTGGATGGAAGTAGATATGCTTGTGTCCTACACACGCACGTGTTGACCGGATGGGGGTTGGATGGAGGTAGATATGCTTGTTTCCTGTACGCGCTCGTGTTGACCGGATGGGGGTTGGATGGAGGTAGATATGCTTGTGTCCTACAGACACACGTGTTGACCGGATGGGGCTTGGATGGAGGTAGATATGCTTGTGTCCTATACACGCACGTGTTGACCGGATGGGGCGTGGATGGCGGTAGATATGCTTGTGTCCTACGCACACACACGTGTTGACCGGATGGGGCTTGGATGGAGGTAGATATGCTTGTGTCCTATACACGCACGTGTTGACCGGATGGGGCGTGGATGGCGGTAGATATGCTTGTGTCCTACACACACACACGTGTTGACCGGATTGGGCTTGGATGGAGGTAGATATGCTTGTGTCTTACACACGCACGTGTTGACCGGATGGGGGTTGGATGGAGGTAGATATGCTTGTGTCCTACACACGCACGTGTTGACCGGATGGGGCGTGAATGGAGGTAGATATGCTTGTGTCTTACACACGCACGTGTTGACCGGATGGGGGTTGGATGGAGGTAGATATGCTTGTATCCTGTTCACGCACGTGTTGACCGTATGGGGCGTGGATGGCAGATATGCTTGTTTCCTGTACGCGCACGTGTTGACCGGATGGGGGTTGGATGGAGGTAGATATGCTTGTGTCCTACACACGCACGTGTTGACCGGATGGGGTGTGAATGGAGGTAGATATGCTTGTGTCTTACACACGCACGTGTTGACCGGATGGGGGTTGGATGGAGGTAGATATGCTTGTATCCTGTTCACGCACGTGTTGACCGGATGGGGCGTGGATGGAGGTAGATATGCTTGTGTCCTACACACGCACGTGTTGACCGGATGGGGCGTGAATGGAGGTAGATATGCTTGTGTCCTATACACGCACGTGTTGACCGGATGGGAGTTGGATGGAGGTAGATATGCTTGTATCCTGTTCACGCACGTGTTGACCGGATGGGGGTTGGATGGAGGTAGATATGCTTGTTTCCTGTACACGCACGTGTTGACCGGATGGGGCGTGGATGGAGGTAGATATGTTTGTATCCTGTTCACGCACGTGTTGACCTGATGGGGGTTGGATGGAGGTAGATATGCTTGTTTCCTGTACATGCATGTGTTGACCTGATGGGGATTGGATGGCAGATATGCTTGTTTCCTGTACGCGCACGTGTTGACCGGATGGGGGTTGGATGGCGGTAGATCTGCTTGTTTCCTACACACACACGTGTTGACAGGTTGCTGAGTGATAAGAGGGGGCTTGGATGGAGATAGATATGCTTGTTTCCTACACACACACACGTGTTGACCGGATGGGACGTGGATGGAGGTAGATCTGCTTGTTTCCTGTACACGCACGTGTTGACCGGATGGGGATTGGATGGCAGATATGCTTGTTTCCTGTACGCGCACGTGTTGACCGGATGGGGCTTGGATGGAGGTAGATGTGCTTGTGTCCTGTACACGCACGTGTTGACCGGATGGGGGTTGGATGGAGGTAGATATGCTTGTTTCCCATACAGGACATGGAGACGATGTTTTGCGCGGCGGAGAACATGCTTAGCTCAGCGGCGGAGGCAGCCATGGTGGCAGGTCAGTCCAGGGCTAAAGTTAGCTTTTTAGTTCAGGTAGCCTTTGACCACATGGGCTGTACCCACAGTATGTGCTCTGTCGTCCGTCCGTCAGTCCTTCTGTCCTGCCATCCGTAAACTTTTATTTTCTGCTGCTCTTCATTCAGTGTTCGTCGGATAGCAATAAAAGTTTGTGGAAATATGGTTCACTTGAGGGGAGGAAAGGATGTCCTTTATTCGCTAGTTTACGCTACTTCGACGAACCGATCAGCGCCTGCCCGAAAAAAGCAGTTTTTTTTTTTGATCTTTAAAAATTTCGCTAAAAACTATATTTTTTTAACATTATTTTTTGAAACGTGTGCCTACAACTAGTGCCTACACTGCGCCCAGGCCGAATTTCATCGGTTTTGGGGGGCCAAATGACGGTGACGTTTTGGCGTATTTTTTCGCTTTCTTTGCTTTTGAACTTTTGATGGATTTGATAGCTGTTTCCGAATTCAAAAAGTTAACTGTCGACCAAAAAAAATGACGAAATGGCGACTTGTTGAAAATAGGCAATGTTTTAGTATTTCTGTTGCCTAGATTACAACTTTGTGCAGGCGATATCTCAGCCGCTATTCAACGCTGGCTTTTGATTTTTGCTACAGTGAAAATATATATATTAACGTTGTGCGACGTCGCATTATTTTTCGATTCGACCATAGTTCGTGGCGGGGGACATTCTTCAGTTTCACTGATCACTTGTTAAGAATAAATCCACTCTGTCTGTTTCGTACATATCGTAGGAGGCGACTAATCGGAATTGCTTTCTTTCTAGCTCTTCTTTTGCTATTTCGACACTCTGTTTTTTTTCCACTTGTTCCTTCAGCGAGTCCCAATAAACACAAGATAAACGAAGGAACACTCTGTCTGCCTGACCGCACTCTTTATCTGCTCAACATCCAAATCCGCACTCCAGTTTCAAGCCTTTCACCTAACCTCCCTCCCTCCCCAGGTCAGTAAGGCGTGGTGGCAGGGGAAGCGTCCGTTGTAGTAGGTCAGTCTGATCTTGAGGGGATAGGGAGGAACTGTGCGGCGAAATGGCCATGGTGCAGATCAGTGAAGAGGGGTTGGGGGCGATTGGAGGAGCACAGAGGTAGAAGCGGCCATGCTGGCAGATCAGTGAGGGGGGGGGGGGGGGTGGGGATGGGGGGCGATGGGAGGAACGGTGGGGCGAAGTGGCCATGGTGCAGATCAGTTTAGACTATTCGGGTAGGGGAGGGGTTGGAGGCAGGTTAGGAGCTCAGTGGCGTAGGCAGCTTTGACAGGCCAATCTAACGGGGGTTGGAATGGTAACGGGGTAGTAACTTGCAGCTGAACACAATGGCTATGATTTTTCTTTTTTTTTGAAAAGGCGCGACCTACGCGAGTACGGCGGCAGTGGAGCGCGTCTTCTCCGCGCGGAGCAGCCTGCGCGCGACGCAAGAGAGACGCTTGATGGCGGAACACCGCGTCGTGGAAAAGGAGGCGTGGCTTATTCAGGAGTCGGGCCAGCGCGCCAAAACGAAAGCGAAACCGAAGACCGAAGGAGCCGAGGGTGAGGTAGATGGTTGCGGAAATGGACAGAGGCAGGATACCGAAAGTGAAAGTGAAACCGCTAGTCAAACTGAATACGAGCCACAAGGCGAAAACACATTAAAAAGCGATTTTGAAATTCTGTTTGAAAATGAAACTTTTGAAGGTGAGGGATAATTTGAAAGACAACTATTCTAAACCAGTTTCCGTAGGATATTTGCAACCGATGGCCGTCTGAAAAGAAGTTGGCAGAGTCGGTTGGGAAATGCGTACAGTACACGTAATGAAATGCAAAACAATGTCCCATCTTTTACCAGTGAAGCAGGTAAATGACTGGTACTTCTTCAACGGAATACATTGATTTCATCAATGGAATGCAATTGATCCAATGCAACAAAATAAAAAATGGGTAGTCAAAACTGTATGTTGAAAAACAGATGTTTAAAAAATTTTTGTGTGCACAAGATTTCTGTTAGGATTAATATGCACTAAGTATGACGTCATCTTTGTATAAGCACTAAAGTATGACGTCATCTTTGTTCTGAAAGGAGTGCTTTCTAAAAAAAAATAAAGTTGAGGATAAATATGTAAATTATAAGTACGAGAGAGAGAGAGCGAAGCTCGGTTTATATGTGCTGCAGTGTAAGGAATGCTGTTATAAGTACGTGATGAGCGATCGGTGAAAAAAACCCGAATTGTTTGAGTTGTTTACTGTTGACAGTTGTTGAAAGCTGAAGAATAAAAGACCAAAAAAAAACTAAAAATAATTATATCTATGTAAACTGTCTAAATAAAAATAAAAATAAATAAATAAATAAAAACTTTCTGTAAAAAAGGATTAAAATAAAGACACAAAAACCCAGGAATAAAAGTGTTCTTTTTGGTTTGACCAGGCCTGTCCATCTCCAAGTTCACGGAGCAGACATCAGCAATAGAATCAAGTCAGTGAGGTACGCGCGTTCATGAGAGGCCCCAGAATCCCAGTACGAGCACATTATAGGCCCTTATTCTGTTTGATATGGGAATTGATTTGTGTAACAGTATTTTGAAAATGAACTTCAAATCTGACTCATCAGATTTAATTCGATTTCTGTATCGAACTGACTGGCTGATGATAATCTTATTGTTGTTTCCATTCTTAAATTGAATAAATTCCCATTTTAAGTCTCCCTGTTGTTTAATTAGACATGCGCATGACTGAATACATGACGTGATGACTAAATACATGACTGAATACATGACGTGATGACTAAATACATGACATGACGACTGATTACACTATGACGACGAATGTTGGCCTTTGCGTATGTTGATGTATGTATTATGGCCTTTGCGTATGTTGACATGTATACGCACACTTTGAGTATCATGTCCTCTTTGTCCAGCCGATGTACAGTCGCGTCGTACAGGGACGTCGTCGCCAGCTCAGCTCAGCCAAAATACACAAGGTGTGCATAATAAGCAGGTCCATTAGCAAGGTTGCATGTTAGATGCGGCAATCGTTTGTTTGATGTTTAAGGTTCTGTTTTGTTGTTTTTGTTGTTGTTGTTGTTGTTTCACTAAATACTCACCTGTTGTTCACCCGAATTTACTGTTGTTACCCAGAAAAAAGTTTAGAAGTTAATACTAACAAGAAGACGTTCTGGATCTTATGGACGATATATATTTTTTCAGCCTTGACTTGTTGAGGCCACGGTACAAAGCTCCACTTTATTTGGGGTAGTTCAACTTATGTGAAGATTTAAGGAATGTACTTTCTAGACCAGGCGATTTTGTCGGGCTAGTATTATGACATTAGTAGGGAGCATCCGTGGTCAGCATGTTGGGCCTGCACGTGTGACGTATGTAAACTTTCCAATTGTGTAAAATTTTTCCATAGATTGTTCTCTTTTGAAAAATTAGTCTTTTTGACGATCCGCCAAAAATTGGCTAAATGGGTGCATTTATGATTTTTTGGTTACAAGTTTCTAAAATGCTTCTTTTCTCGCAGTTTTGATCTACTGTAATTGCCTTCAGATTTGGCATAAATATTAACCCTCATGAAAAGGTAGAGCGCTCCGCCAAAAATTGTTCAAATTGGAGCATTTAATATTTTTGAGTAGCCAGTTTTGAAAGTGCTTCTTCGACCACAATTTTAAAATTGTTAGGAGAGTTCCCTAGATGGTCCTTGTTTCGAATTGTTTTTGTTGATTCTCCAAAAATTGGCCAATTGGCGGCATTTTAGATGTTTTTATGTTCCAAGATCCGTTGCCTGCTGAAGTCTGATTGGATTTATTCGAAATTAAAAAATAATGCTCTTTATGTGATGTTTTCTTAAAATTTTTTTGGCACACCTAAAAAAAACTGGTCTCGTGTCGCCGATTGAAAGTTCTAAGGATCAATTTTTTCGAAATAGTTCTTCGGCAAGTAACTATAGTGAGATTGCTTTCATTTTAGGCGTTGTCCAATGTTAGGACTTCTTTAAAATTTACAGATTTTGGGCAAATGCCGGCCTTTGAAAAATTTTCATTAATATGACTACTACTTTTTGACGACCAATACAAGCCTGTTGATATTTTATTCACTAGATCTCGCCTTTTACATACTCCCTGGACATTCTTTTCTTTGAAATTCTTATAATCAACATAGCTTTTTTTTTTTTTTGGCTATTTGGCCAAATACTCTTCCTACAAATCGGGCCGGAGAAATTTCACAGTAATGTTACCCTCAAACTCCTGCATCAGGCTTGTATTTTTTTTTAGGCGATTTGAAGTAAAATTGGTCAAAATAATGGCCAAAAAACGGTCAAATTGCAAAATTAAAAAAATCTCACCGCCCTTCTCCTTAATGCTTCTTCACCATAGGCTAACCACCTGCTTCGATAGCACAAGTAGTGAGACGCTGGGTTGATAATCACGAGGTCGTGGGTTCAAGCCCCACTGAAGGACAGTGTCTCCTTTGGCAATATTTAGTCTTGTGCCTCCCACAGAGGCAGTGGTTGGCGTTGTCACCTTCGAAGCAAGAAGTTGTGAGTTACAGTCCATATTTATATTTCTATCTCTCAGAGAAGCATATAAAGGCCCAAACTACATTAATGTCTCCACGACCATTTGTCGTTGTTTTTCGATTTCACTGCTGGGTCCAGTGTCCGCGGACATTCTTTTTTTTTTATAAACTGGTCAGATGAAACTGGTGAGTGCAGTGCCGTTTAAGAGCGCATTATATGAGCTGTGTGTTCCCTGGAAATCCCAAGTTTGCCACCTCTGGGGTTTTTATTTATATTGGCAAGTCATGTGCAGGTGTTTCCTAACCACAGTAATCACGAATTTATCTGGTTTAGAAGTTGTGCCAGCTGTGTATCGCAGAGCTCTAAATTTATTTGCGCCCAATGGTGCATCCATTTTTTTTTTTGCGAGCGCATCAAAATTACGTGTGAGGCGCATTCGGCGGGGGGGGGGGGGAGGGGGGAGTGGCAGTCAAAAATTATGATAAAGTTTTCTTTATCATTTGGAGTGATTTCAAAATCACCGAATAGGCTACTTCTTGATGAAAATCGATAATTATAAGCTGAAACCGTTTAGCTCCACACTGAATTTACTGCATGCCCGAACCATTAAAATGAAACTTTATACAAATGCAATGTTTGCTTAAAATAATGTGAAAATGGTATTTACTTGAAAAAATAAGAGTCCCTATGGGCAACCACAAAAGTCTGCGCTGGGTGGGGTGGGGTTGGGAGGACGTGTGGAGATGCATGTGGAAGGAAAAAAGGAAGGAAGAAAAAAGCGATAGACAGAGGGAAAAAATGTGAGGGGCTGTGTGTTTGTGTGTGTGTGATGGACAGAGAGGCATCATAAAGGAAGAGATGTCTTGAGTGGGAAATATGTGAAGCGTGCCCGGAATGATACACGTTTAGGAAGCTCCAATCACAAATACATGCTATAGTAAATTATCCGTTAACTTTCATGTTAAAAGTGCACTTTGGCAGTGACCGTCCTATTAGCGCCAAAAAAAAAAAAAACTTGATAAATTTATAATGATATAATCATTTGGTGTTCCCGAGATAATTTTATAATTAGCGGACTTTCCAATAGAGAGCAGTTGACATGTATTAATATCACATTCCCGTCTATGACAAATCATATGGGGAAAAAAGAATAACAATATGATCGGTGGGAGGAGTAAAACACTGGATACACAAGCAGAACTTGAGATTCATCCGACTGTCAAGAGACCAACTAACGTAATACACAAATCACCAATATGAATTAAATAACAAGGCACTGAAATAATAATAATAACAACAATAATAATAATAATAATACCGGTAATAATAATAATAATAATAATAATAATTAATAATAATAATAAATAATAATAATAATAATAATAAACCCAACAACAACAGCAGCAGCACCACCACCACCACCACCACCGCCGCCACCACCACCAACAACAACAACAACAATACAACAAAAACAACAACAACAATGTTAAGCTAGGAGCTCAGTCAGAAAAGACAAGGCAGCAGCACCACCACAACCACCGCCGCCGCCACCACCACCATTACCACCACCGCCACCACCAACAACAACAACAACCACAAAAACAACAACAACAACAACAACAACACAACGAGTCGGAAAAGACAAGGCAGGCGTTGTTGCTCATGGATTGGTCCCTTTAACTCTCGCTCCCGGACGTTTTGATATTTGCGTTAGCTGGTTTTTTACCAATACACAGACCACATAAGAAAACAACACTTCCTCTTTCTCTCTCTTTTTCCTCCTTCCACATAGCTTCAAACAGTTTGCATTGAGGGAACTATTGAGATAACACCGTGTTAACTCGATCCAATAAAAATTACAGTAATTAGTTGATAAACATAACCTGTTACATTAGATTCGCCAGACCCTGTGCATTTGTGTGGTGCTTGCTGCGAAGTATATTACAAGACCACCGTTGTTACTCCATCTATCGGCACGAAGCCAAAAACAAAAAAAAGTATCGTAAATAACAGTGAAGTGTAGATATCTGCAGAGAATTTTCCCCGTCGGCTGTTCCGAATGATTTAGTGATCCAGCCAATCGACTTGATGTTGCAGCCTGTGAAAGATCTTTTTTATTTCGTTATCTTCTTGTGAAGGAAGACGTCGATTGTAACAAATTCGGCCAAAAAAAAAAAAAAAAGAAGTGGATTACCCCGGTGGTTGTTTCTGCTTGACTGATTGGATAACTTAATTGCTCTGTGTTATGCGTGTCGGTACGGGAGTAAGGGATACCAGAAGAAAGCCGATACATGTGAACCACTGATTCTTCGAACAAAGGCAAGTGTGACAGCTACAGATGCATGCTAGTGTTGAGGAGAATCAGTGCTTTAATGTTGGCCATTACTGTTTAGAGAACTAATGGTTGTTTTTTCAGTCTTAAGCACACACTTGGGATGTGGGTGCAATAGTCGAAGGCCAATCAACGAAGCATGTGTTTTTACTATCCCTTGATACGTATCGAAGTGAACCCTTCATTCACTTTGACCAATCTGTCGGTCAAAACAACAACGTTCCAACCTGGGGACGGGGGGGGGGGGGAGGGGAAGCTCAGGTGGTTCCAACTAAAGAATCGGTCTACTGAAGCGAAGGTTCGGGGCTTGAATTAAGGCAGAGGTATCTGGTAGGGGAATGACCTTCGATTGCATTATTTTGGATTACCTGTCACGCAGTTGAAAATCATCACCCTTCTGATTTTATTACAGACGCACAAAGGTGACCTTGACCTTCTGGATCAAGGTCGAAATTGGAAATGGACCATTATGTCGAAAATGGCTAGAGATGAGCCATTTTGAGCAATTCTTTTACTATTTCTTCAAGCGTATCCCCATATAGCCTTCACAGTCGCTGAACGGGAGATTAAAACGAAGCAAACAAACAAAGGAACGGGAAGGTTAAAATCCTCTCGTAAATGATTGGAGCTGTTTTCAGCTCATATCCAACCCCTTCGGGCTTAAACGACGTTAAATTAGACGTTCCTCTGTTCTCGATTAAGGCCAACAACCGGAAGATGACCATTATCTCGGAAATGGTTAGAGATAGAGCGACTGTTTTCGACCATTTGAGCTTAAGCGGCGTTACGTCAGATGTACGACGGTGATCTAGACTTTATTGATCAGTGTCCAGATAGGAAGTTGACCACTATCTCAGAAATGGCTAGAGCCATTTTGAGGCGTTCTTTTAATTTCTACAAGTGTGTCCCAGTACAGCCTTTATGGTCGCTGCACGGGACATTAAACACCGAACAAACCAGCAGACAGGAATTTTAATATTATCTCGAAAATTATTAGAGCTATTTTCAGCTTATATTCAACCACTGGGGCTTAAACATACCAGAAATAAAGTAAATATAGAAGCCAAATTTTCACCAAATATCTGCTGTTTTGAGAGAATGACAGTGCCAGTTCGTACCTTGTTACTCTGAGGGCACATGGGCACCGTGACTTGACCTGGGCAGCGTTACTTGACTTGGGCATAGTGACCTTGACCTGGCAGCGTGACTGGACCTCGGGACCGTGATATCATCTGGGCAGCGCGACCTTGACTTCGGCAGCGTGACTTGACGGTCTTGTTTCAGTTACTTTGTTTTTGTCACGTGACCCTTCAGGCGTGGTGTAGGCTCCTTAGGAAAGCAAGTTACTTGTATATGCTGCCTCATATGGGTCGTATAAGGGTGGTGGGGTGCTTATATTTTCAGGGTAGGGGTTAAGGTTTGAGCCATTTGGCGCCGTTCATTTAAAGTCCATTGATGGTGACAGCCGCTTTGTGCGTATGAATTCCGTCTTGCAGACAAGACTGCTTGGAGAATTCTGCTGCCGTCATCACGCTCAGTTTGGAGACTGGTCTGCTTGGAGAATAGTGCCGCCATTAGCATGGTGATTATTGTAGAGACACCTGGAGAATGCTACAGCTATTATTACGCTAAATGACTTAACAGAGCTGATGATGGATCAGTGGCTTGGCACGCCTCCTCCCCCCCTCTCCTCCCCCCTCTCCTCCCCACCGCCGACGGTGACCGATGAGATTATGACAGAGGCCTATTCAACTGTAATACGTAGTGTATCCCGCTTCTGATAATGAAGGCGATGGAGTCAGAGCCGGCTGTGCCGTCCGTAGAGAGGGTAAAGGCAATGACATTAGGTCTTATTGAAGTCGTTTTACTATTGGGGTGGGGGGAGCAGGGGGGTTAGAACACAAGATATGATGTGTGGCCACAGCTGCCGAAGCAGGCGACTTGACGTTGAACAGAGAAACACTGTCAAAGAAGTTGTCAGCGTTTGAAACGACGTGACTTTGTTGGAAGCTTGTGGCAGACCTCACGTGACCTCTCGCAGATATGTTTAATGGCGATAAGTGGCGTCATAGGTGTTGTTGAAATGTTGCTAAATGGGGCCTAAATTTTTGTTGTAAAGAGTAAATTGGTGCGATAAATAAATTACACGAAAAGCATTGAGTTAAGTGCCAGTGTTTGCGCTAAATGACAGAAAAATATTTTGTGGTATTTAGATAAAAGGCGTTTGGTGTGAAGAGTGATAGCATATTGTGACGTTTTTGTGTATAGTGACAGCATATTGTGACATGCTTGTGTGGAGAACGACAGCGTGTTGGTATATTCTTGTGTGCAGAGTCACAGCGCATTGTGACGTTCATGTGTGCATTGACAGCATATTGTGACGTTCATGTGTGCATTGACAGCATATTGTGACGTTCATGTGTGCACAGTGACAGCATATGGTCACGTTGTTGTGCGCAGAATTAGATATTAGGGCATATTGTAACGTTTTGTGTACAGAGGGACGACCCCATATTATAACGTTCTCTGTGTAGAGTGACGACAGGATGGCGTTCTTGACGACAGGATGGCGTTCTTGACGACAGGATGGCATTCTTGACGACAGGATGGCGTTCTTGTGTACAGTGACAGCATATTGTGACGTTCTGTGTGCAGAGTGGCCGCATATTGTGACGTTCTTGTGTGCAGAATGACAGGATATTGTTACATTCCAGTGTGTATAGTGACCGCATGTTGTGTAGAGTGAGAGAATATTATGATGTTCTTGTGTGTACAGTGACGGCATATTTTGACGTTTAGTATGTAGAGTGACGGTGCAGTGTGTTGAGTGGCAGCTTAGTGTGACGCCCTTTTGTGTAGGACGACAACATTTTGTGATGTTGTCGTCTGTAGAATGACAGCATATTGTGACTTTTTTGTGTATAGAGTGACAGCATATTGTGACTTTCTTGTGTATAGAGTGACAGCATATTGTGACGTTCTTGTGTGTAGAGTGACAGCATATTGTGACGTTCCTGTCTGTAGAATGACAGCGTGTTGTGACGTTCTTGTCTGTGGGGTGTCGACGGCATCGTTTTGTGGATGGGCATGAGTTAGTACCGAATAGGTTTTACTTTGGCTTTTGTAATCACAATCAGGATAAAACATGTACTACTTGCCGCAGGGTTCGCGCTTGGTTCTCAGGAAAGCGAGTCAAAAAAGGAAAGTGTGACTCAGTTGGGTCCAGAAAGACTCGGTGGGTTCGGAAAAAGTGAGTCATTTCGTAAAAAATGCCTAAAAAGTGGACAAAAACCCTGCCAACGCGAACCCTGACTGGCCGCCTGTGACGCTTTGCAGACCTTGATACTGGAGTGGGGGTGTGGGGGAGAATAAAGGTGGGAAGGTAATTTTGAGGCTAGACGCGGTCCGCGCAATGCCAATTTCGTTAAAAAATATCGGAGGGGACAATTTTCATCATTGCTCCGCGTTTCCCACAAAAAGGGGGTGCTTTCAGAAGGGTTTCGGACATTTTGCCGGTGGGACAATTGCCGGTGGACATTTGCCGATCTAGGACATTTGCCGGTGGGACTTTTGCCCGTATTTTGAAAGAAATATAAGATGACTTGTATTTCATTTTATTCTCAATTCTTTTATAACGATGTGCGCGTTTGGTTAAAAAAGGGGATATTATTTCAAAACTGGTACTGGGGGTATCATGGATACGAATGGTAAGCAGTTTGTACGTGAGTGCGCCCACCCTCCCCCCCCCACCTTCCCATGGGACGTCGGTGACATGTTTGTAGAAACAACATCACCATGCAAATTGTCCTTAGCTAAAACACACCCACTTTCCGATGGATTTAGTGGATAGAATTCTATACCCTAGCAAACAAAATTCTGTTTATTTTTGCCCACGTTTTTTTCTGTGGCAGTTCAATTTGTTTGGCTGTGATTTCCCAGAATTCCATCGTGAGATGACTGAGCTTGCCGCTTCTTGATGTCTCAGATTGTTACTTTACTAAGTTTGCCTTCTGATTGGGACCTTCGGATTGAAGCCTTCGGATCGGGCCTTCTGATTGGGGCCTTCGGATTGAGGCCTTCTGATTGGGACCTTCGGATCGGGCCTTCGGATTGGGGCCTGCGGATTGAGGCCCCTTCTGATTGGGGCCTTCGGATTGGGACCTTCGGATTGGGGCCTTTGGATTGGGGCCTTCGGATTGGGGCCTTCGGATTGGGGCCTTCGGATTGAGGCCTTCGGATTGGGGCCTTCGGAGTGAGGCCTTCGGATTGGGGCCTTCGGATTGAGGCCTTCGGATTGGGGCCTTCGGATTGGGGCCTTCGGATTGGGGCCTTCAGATCGGGCCTTCGGATTGGGGCCTTCGGATTGGGACCTTCGGATTGGGGCCTTCGGATCGGGCCTTCTGATTGGGGCCTTCGGATTGGGGCCTTCGGATTGGGCCTTCGGATTGAGGCCTTCTGATTGGGGCCTTCGGATTGGGGCCTTCGGATTGGGGCCTTCGGATCGGGCCTTCTGATTGGGGCCTTGTGATTGAGGCCTTCTGATTGGGCCTTCGGATTGAGGCCTTCTGATTGGGGCCTTCGGATTGGGGCCTTCTGATTGGGGCCTTCGGATTGGGGCCTTCTGATTGGGGCCTCCGGATTGGGGCCTTCTGATTGGGGCCTTCTGATTGGGGCCTTCGGATTGAGGCCTTCTGATTGGGGCCTTCGGATTGAGGCCTTCGGATCGGGCCTTCTGATTGGGGCTTTCGGATTGAGGCCTTCTGATTGGGGCTTTCGGATTGAGGCCTTCTGATTGGGGCCTTCGGATTGAGGCCTTCGGATTGAGGCATCTGATTGGGGCCTTCGGATTGGGGGCTTCTGATTGGGGCCTTCGGATCGGGCCTTCTGATTGGGGCCTTCGGATTGAGGCCTTCTGATTAGGGCCTTCGGTTCGGGCCTTCGGATTGAGGCCTTCTGATTGGGGCCTTCTGATTAGGGCCTTCGGATTGAGGCCTTCGGATTGGGGCCTTCGGATTGGGGCCTTCGGATTGAGGCCTTCTGATTGGCACCTTCGCATTGGGGCCTTCGGATTGAGGCCTTCGGATTGGGACCTTCGGATTGGGGCCTTCGGATTGGGACCTTCGTATTGGGGGGTCATCGGATCGGGCCTTCTGATTGGGGCCTTCGGATGTGGGCCTTCGGATTGAGGCCTTCTGATTGGGACCTTCGGATCGGGCCTTCTAATTGGGGCCTTCGGATTGAGGCCTTCTGATTGGGGCCTTCGGATTGAGGCCTTCGGATCGGGCCTTCGGATTGGGGCCTTCGGATTGGGGCCTTTGGATTGCTTACAATAGCAGAAGTTCCTTTCCAGCGTACAGTTGTTTACCTCGCTTTGTTTTCTTATGATGCACTTCTTACATTTCCATGCTCTGGCTTATTTTCTTAGCTTATTATATCTTGATCTTTTTCCTGCTGGGCCATGGTTTTCTTCAGGTGCTGTCTTCAGTCTTCTTTGATCTATTTTGTCTCTGCTTTGCCTTTGATCCATTTAATGACTTGTTTCTTTTTCTCTTTATTTCTGATGCCATCAGTCTTGACGATTTTATCCATATATATAGAATAATTATGGTCTCAGGTTGGTATTATTTTCCGTGTGACCCCCCTCCCCCTCCGCCACCCACCCGTGCGCCATCACAGTTAATTACGAAATGATAAGGATTTACAGAAAAAAGGGCTTGTGCGTTAGCATCAGTTCATCACTTTCAAAGAATGCTGGGAGCCCAGCCTTAAACAGTCTAAATTGAGTAGTCGCATAACACTATTTTCAAGACAAAGTACTGCAAAGAGTATGCACGTATCTTAAGACCCGTTAGTGATTTTAAAATGGTGTGCAGTTAGTACCACGTGATCTTTTAGAGCCGATGAAATTGCTTCTATATGGGTGCAGCAATATGAAACTTTTCTGTCACTGTTGCAGCCCAATTAACATCAAGCAAAATGCAGAAGTGCCCAAAAAAACAGAAAAGGCGCCAAATGTCAAACTTTGGTCAATTTGAAAAAATAATACGGCGTTGCACATCTATAATTTGTATATTTGTACCGTATAAAAATTTCAGAGCCCATCGCCCAACTGTTTCGAGAAGTCGTTCGGGCAGCGCGTTGTGACTGACGGACGGGCGGAAAAACACAGCATTTTGTAGTGACAAAATGCGAAGAGAAGGCAGGCATATAGGTGAGTGCCGAGTTGTCGGTACTTTATGCGGCTTGATGCGTGACTAACTCGAGAGTAAGGTGAATATTGTAAAATAAGTTTGTCGCTGACACACAGTAGAACCTTGTTAGGACGATATCGATTTTAACGACATGGAGCTGGTAACGACACTACTTTATGGACTCATCTGAGTTTTCCGTTGTCTTACATTATCGGTTATAACGACATATCGGGTATAGCGACCTAATTTCGCGGTCACAGCAAAGTCGTTATAACGGGGTTTCACTGTATTTGGCTACTTCTCATCCAGTATTTGTGAATGTGAGACTTATGGCGGAGATAAAACTCAACAGATCGTCGGCTTGCCAATCACACGAGCCCTTGCCTTTCATTGACCTTTTCGGACCGAAAAATATCTTGTATTTCAGTCAATTAGAATCCACCAAATCTGTATGATATCCGGATTCCGGGTGTAACATTTGATCGATCCCCTTGTTACTTATATCGATTGCAATTAATTTTTTTTCTTGAAAGTAATTTTTAAAAAGATTTTTTCAGTCTATGTGCGTCATTTGAATTCTTCACAGATAAGGGTTTTGATTTCACAATGTGTATACGACCGATGTGTACTCATCCAGTTCAAGATTAAATTGAAAACCTATACAGTCAAGTGCACATCCGTAGACGAGGCAATCCGTTAGCGTTGAGGAGAGTGGTGATGTATGACCCACATACGTGGAGTAGCAGTGTGTAACAGGCTGTGATTGTGTGGCCCTAAAGATTGCTCGTATATCCCGTGGAATCTCGTCTACACGCTGAGATAACACGTGATAACACGCCGCGAACACTTCATTATCGCTCACTCAAACTTCGTTTCATTATCGCTCTCAGGCAGCAGCTTCTTCTAAAAACATTCTTCTTACGCGGTGAAAAATACATTTTTTGTCGACCCCTTCTATCTGACCGTAGTTTTGTAATGGGCGATTTTGAATGGATTTTATATTTAAGACTGTTATAGTTATTTTGGACAAGGCGGGAAGGAGTAGGGATTAAAAAATAAATAAATAAATAAACAAATAAACAAAAAACTCACTGCCGTGTGTCGATGGGTAGGTGTTTGAAGTACGACATGGTGGCCTGTGCAATACGGCGTTGGCATGGACTAGCTTGTTGTTTTGGCAGGCATGTACCGCTATACGTTAGATGGCCGGCAAGCTTCTTGAATAATTCACGACTAGAGACCCCAGGCCCCCATTGTGTGGCGGGCGGAGCTTGATGGATAGCTGTTACATGTTGCCTTGTCACAAGTACTTACTGTCCTGGCGTGTGTGAATCTTGAGTCGCATGAGTATCTGACTCCCAAAACCTGGTGAGGACAGTACACAGCCCGTTTATCCGTCATGTTATACTAAGACCTGGTGAGGATAGCAGAGTAGAGTAGAGCAGGTGTACCCCGTGAAGTTTCCGAACAGTATATGTGCATTTCCGATAACTTCAATAGAACCGCCGTCATTTCTTGCAATAGAAGATATACGGATTATTTTAGACCAAAAAGAAAAAAAAGGACAAAAAAAAACAAAAACAAACAAAAAAAGCAATCAGTGTATGACTGATCTCGCTGAATGCCAAATCACACCCTGTATGGAACAAGATGGTGGAATGATAGGAATTTTCGGCCTGTCCTGGTTGGATCTCACCTCTATCCCATTAACAAACAGCGAAATTTTGTCGCGATCCCAAAGGAAGGGGAGGAAAAAATCGGGCGGAATAGACAGTGAAGTGTGAAAAATGGAAAGGAATAAGATGGTTGGATGGGGAAGAGAGGGGGAGCCGTTGATTGGCTGAGGGATCCTAAAAATGATAAGGGATGTGGTTTTGCTTCGGTTTGCATTTTTCTTAGACAATGTTGTCAATTTCTGTCCGAAATCAATAGCCAGTGAAATCGAATGCGTTCTTCTTGGTCATGCAATTAAAGTGTCAAAAAGTCTGCATGCTGAAGATCGGGGGAAACGAACTGTGAAGGAAAGTTGTAATAAGACTGACTGGAAGCACCGATAAACTAGCGAGAGTTAACCTACCACGCAGAGCTCCAGGGTATCGGTGGCTAATTGCGCCACCAAAGTCAAGCAATATGGTTTAGTACAGCAAAGAAATAACCAGTAATAGACAAAAGAAACTTAATTAGCATCACGTTTCATTAAATCCCCTGCAGCTGCGTTAAGTGGTTAATACCACTCAGAACACTCTAAAAATAGCGCAAAATAAGTCTTGGGTTTCCCTCTGCGAATTTGAAAAACGTTTCCGTGAGAGGGGGCTTTACTTCGGAAGTGTCTACCATTACACCTACTTACTGTTTGTGTTTCGATTTCTTTTTTCGTTTTCGCTGTTAGCATTGCGAGTCGGAGCTGAGGCAATACCCAAACCAATTCTACCGTCGATATCTGGGACTTATAGTGCATGTTTGTATAGACTGAACAGATGTAATTTTTTCTTCGTATAGAATGGTAGTGCGGTAATGGTGTTTTATGAATCCGGGCCTTGCGCACTGATGTGAGATCTCGAAAATATGGTTTTAACGTCAGTGATCATTTCACCTATATTCCCTTAATCACGTCGAATAACTAGGATGATTGACGTTCTGTACGATGACTTTGACGTTGTGCTGGGCGTGTTGAGTATTGCGATAACTTTGACGTTGTGCTGGGCGTGTTGAGTAGTGCGATGACTTTGACGTTGTGCTGGGCGTGTTGAGTATTGCGATAACTTTGACGTTGTGCTGGGCGTGTTGAGTAGTGCGATGACTTTGACGTTGTGCTGGGCGTGTTGAGTAGTGCGATGACTTTGACGTTGTGCTGGGCGTGTTGAGTAGTGCGATGACTTTGACGTTGTGCTGGGCGTGTTGAGTAGTGGGATGACTTTGACGCTGTGTTGAACGTGGTGACTAGTGCGATGACTTTGACGTTGTGCTGGGCGTGTTGAGTAGTGGGATGACTTTGACGCTGTGTTGAACGTGGTGACTAGTGCGATGACTTTGACGTTGTGCTGGGCGTGTAGAGTAGTACGATGACTTTGACGTTGTGCTGGGCGTGTTGAGTAGTGCGATGACTTTGACGTTGTGCTGGGCGTGTTGAGTAGTGCGATGACTTTGACGTTGTGCTGGGCGTGTTGAGTAGTGGGATGACTTTGACGCTGTGTTGAACGTGGTGACTAGTGCGATGACTTTGACGTTGTGCTGGGCGTGTAGAGTAGTACGATGACTTTGACGTTGTGCTGGGCGTGTTGAGTAGTGCGATGACTTTGACGTTGTGCTGGGCGTGTTGAGTAGTGGGATGACTTTGACGCTGTGTTGAACGTGGTGACTAGTGCGATGACTTTGACGTTCTGCTGGGCGTGTTGAGTAGTGGGATAACTTTGACGTTGTGCTGTGCGTGTTGAATAATACGATAACGTTAGTGTTCTGCCGCCGTATTCACGAAAGTTAACTCTTTGGTTTGGGTTAAACCAGTGGGTTAAACCAAAAAATTTGGATTAGCTAAACCAATGGTTTAAACCTTATTCACAAAACAAGTTTAACCGTGGTTTAACTAAACCGATGGTTTTACTTTTGGTTTAAGTAAAACCGCAGTTAACCCAAATACGTCATCATTATTGGTGGAGAACACAGGGAATTTTCCAAGAGACTGGCACTCACTGGAAAGGGGAAAAAATGTGTTTTGTTTATTTTCATCATTTACATAGATTTCTTGGCGATGTCCATTTGAATCCTGCCAAGATTCACTGTATGGAAAACCTCTGGTAAACTCAGGGAGTTTCATTTCGGATTCCAGATGGCCACCCTGCTAGAGGTGGGGGCATTACAACCCATAAAAGCCCCCCCCCCCCCCCCCACTCTTCCTTGGATCTGCCACTGGTAAATATAGTGTAGTTTTCATATATAATACAGGCCTGTGCCTCCCCTCCCTCTGCAAAATCCTGTACTCGACAATGCTTTCTCCATGATTTAGTCTGCAAACTTGGTATTTGGGATAACAAGTCAATTTCAAACACAGTTGTACTTCATTCCTCTTCCCCCTCCTAGAGAGAAAAAAGGAGGAGGAACACAAATGAAATGACTTAAACATTTCTCAGGAACCTAATCCTGGTTTAACCCACCTCACAAGCAGGGTAAACGTTTTGGTTTAACCCACTGGTTTAAACCATAGTTAACTTTTGTGAATATGACATAAGTGAACCCAATGGTTTAAACTTGGTTTAAACCGCGAAGTTAACTTTTTGGATTAAGTTATGGGTTAACCCATTGGTTTAACTTTCGTGTACACGGCGGCTGCTTTGAACGCTTTGGTTCGGGTATAGCTCTGCTTGTTTCCTCTAGGAGACGTATACACGTGAGATTTAGAACCTGTCCAGTGTACCCACGGAAAAGCCTGTAAAGTCATGGAAATTTTTTACCAACCTGAAAAATCATGGAAAAGCCATGGAATGTTTAAAAAATTAGAACAAGCCTTGAAAAAGTCACGGATTTTTTGTATTTATTTATTTATTTATTTTTTGTGGTAGGGAAAATATTTTTCAGGTTTCGAGGAATTGATCATCTCTCCAAGGAAACAAGCAAATAAACAATCTGAATGAACGTCCTTTCTTAACAGTAGATATTCTCATCATTTCTTTGAACTGTATTCAAGACCTATTTTTCATCACTTCTGTAGGTCATATAGAAATAATTACTCGGTTTACAAATTTTTGAAAGTCATGCAGTGCTGCCACTTGATATTTTATTTAAAGTATGATACTTATTTCGAGGAAAGTCCGAAATGATACTTTATATGCTTTATTGGTACTTAACGTACTTTATTGATACTTTATTTGAATGTTGATACTTTTTGCTACTTGTTCTAATTTTTTTGCCTGTTTTTTTATTTCTTTCTGATAATGCCCCTTGAAAATTTTCTATATATATATATTTTTTTTCATATATATTGTGTTTATATTTTTTAATTATTGTTTTTTTTTGAAAGCGAATGGAAACTAGTTGAATGTGTTATTGCTTTAAAACACATGTAACCATTTTGTCGCATCCTTTTGCAATATCGAAAAATTTGTACAGCTAAGTAACCAAGTTTTTTATTTTGACCTTTTGATATAGACGCATTAAATGAAACAATTTGTTTACACTGTATTGATACTTTTTGTCAATAAAATAATACTTAATAATAATACCTTTTTCGGATCTTGAGTTACTTTATTTACACCCCTTTAATACTTTATTTTTGACATTTTGGAGTGGCAGCACTGGTCATGGAAAAATGAAATTAAATCCATGGAAAGCATAGAATTTCAATTTCCTAAAAGCGCGGGAAACCTGGACCAGTTTTGAAAATAAACCAAATTCTTCAAACAACATTTTTAGCCGTGTATGGTGTGTTAATATCCCGTCAGTAAGATAAACATTTGTGCAGTTTGTGTATTCGGCTATGCCGTGTTGTTGTCGTGCCTTAAAAGCAATTGAGTATTTGCAGAATGGCAGGAACAGTAGACTTTTAATCTCGTCATTTCCTTCGTGCTGACAAACATTGCAAGCGAAAAAATAAGTCATTTATTTGCTGCAGTCAAAAATGTCTAATGGATTGATGATTATCGGGTAAATAGTGGAGAATGGCACGCCTATTGGAGCGACGTTTGTTATAAGCCCTAGACAATAGGAAACTGTCACGATCACTTAAGGTCGTGGAATCAGGTCAGTGCGACTAAAATCGTCTTGTTGTTTGGAGTAAATATGAGTGCTCCATCCACGACCCGCTGCATTCTGTTCACGGCTTGAGTTTTATGGAGCGGAATGAGTGGGTGTTTTTGGTGCGGAAGGTAAAAGATAGCACTTTAGGAATTCGATAAGTTTCGAATATATGACACATGATGTCTATAATTTTTGATAGACAAAGACCTGTGAAAAATCTTAACATGGATTTTTAAACTGCAAAAAATACATGTAAAATGCCAGATTTCCTTTTCACTAACCGAAGTCAAATTCTGGAGTTCGCGAAGTGTGTGGTATACATAAAGACAGTGAGACCAGTACACATTGGCGAAAGTGTACACACGTAAAGGTGCTACAACAGATTGAGCTGTACTGCAGGTCAAGACCAATTGTATATATGTGTAGAGAAAGGCAAAAAATACATTCTACTCTAGTGGCATATACAAAAAGATCCACGATAAAAAATAACAAAACCCGTTGATAAGCTTGTGCGAGTAACTGTAATCCAACCATCCACGCTGCAAGTAGCCGCCCATTCGTCTTACGGCACGCAGGCGCTGCTTACGTCAGAGAAGGACACGCGTGTGTCATCTAAAATGCTCATGCGGATTTGAACACATATCTACGTTCTCCATTTTTGCCTTTTTTTCCCTGGCATTTTAAAACGTACACACTCACATATTTCCGTGTAGAAAATCACTAGAGCTGTGTTGGTCGATTTCTGTCATTTTTATCGCCATTTTTTTCGCCATTTCGCTATTACTCGCAGAGTCAAAAGTACCGTATTTCGACCAGGGTGAAAAATATCGAAATTCTTATTTACTTGATATATTCTCATTTTAAATAATATCTGTTTTCAAAGCCCTACTGTTCTCAGATATATGCTCTGGTGGCTTCTAAATGTGACTTCTTAACTTCCCCGCGCCACGTTCTTATTTTTGCTGTAACGAATTTCAAGATGGGATTCCAAGTACGACGCAAGATTAGTGGAACATGATATTCGCTGTCCCATTCTCCCGACTAAGACCAAAAGCAAACGCGTTGCAAATTTTTACAATCTTTTTTTTTTTTTCTTCTTCTTCACAAAAGCAGTTTGCCGATAGAGTTGATCGCTTACGTTATTTCTTTAACTGCGTCACAAATTGCGTCAACTTTGATGTGGAAGCAGTTTCGTGGCACAAGGTCGCAGTTGGACGGTGAAGGGGTTTGCTTAATTGCGTTTGATTGACTGACATTTTCATATACTGCTTTAATTATGACACATTATTTCTGTACTAGGACTAAGACTGGTCCTAGGTGACGGTATAAAAACAAGCGCGAGTTGTGCTGGGTGCTCAGAAATTCCCTCATTTTTGTTGATAATGGCGGCTGTTTGCGCTCAAATTGAGTAAATTTGGTCACCTGGAAAGGTAGACATTTGTCTTCTGGTTACATGTTAAAAGATTGTCTGTTGTCACAAAATGTCACCCACGTTTCCTCATGAGATTATTTTTTAAAGTTCGTATCCATAGAAACGATGTCGCGTGACTGACTGAGAGTGCCTTGTGACGTCACCGTATTGTTGTAATGGCTACTGACGTGTTTAGAAAGAGAAATTCAATTTGCTGTCTTGTAACTGGCAACCAATTGAAGACTTACCTTGTAAAACCAACATAAGTGTTTTAACGGCTTCGAGTGTCATCACACCAGCTGGTAAACCATCACCTGCCCCCACCCCACCCCCCACCCCCCACCCCCTTACCCCTTGGGGTTTTACATTGACTGTGAAACCGTTATCATATATTGACAGAAAGGCGTCTGTCGATCTTGACGTTGTTTTGCACCACAACAGGCTGGCTGATTTTTGTAAAAAAATAGTAAAAAATGTTTTTAGGAACTAAAAATAAAAAAGAGAGAAGATCAAAGAAGATTTGGTATTTTAAGTACGTCATATGACTTAAAAGTAGACGTGGCCTTTGGTCATGTGATGAAGCGTGTAATGAAGCGTGGCGATTTAAGCGATAACAGAACCGCTAAATCCAGTGTTATGTAAACCGATTACGTCAGTCAGTCGTCTTGTGAGGTACGAGGTTAAAACTTAGCGTCGACGCAACAACTGGAAAAAAGATTTGTTTGTTTTTCAAATAAAAGGAATAAGAAAACTGGGTTGTTTGGATTTTTCCTTGCTACAGATGTAGAGCAGTATCTATGTTGTATGCGATGACTTCGGCGAGCGCGAATTCTATACTCGTGACGTAATCACAGTGCCATTGCCCCTGACCTCCAACCGTTTCAATCATACCACCCCTCGCCCCCCCCCCCCCACCCTCCATACACATGCACACAGAGATCCTAATTTGGCCTTCGCCGAAGACTGTTTGAAAACAACCTTTGCCTTTACTCTAACAGTTCAGCAATTGGACAAAGGTTAGAAATGATTAAACAGTGTATAACCGGTATATATTGAATCCTCGGAACCAAGTCTAGCGCAGCCATTTTTCTAATTTGATATTTTAAATCAGTGTAACAAAATTACTGGGGGCGGGTGTTGGAAGAGAGATAGGTCATATGTTGTCGTGCCGTATGCTCAATTCTTACTTCAGTCCAGTGACGGTGTCTCTGCTTTGTTCGGTTAAGCATCTTCTTCTCTTTGTGTTGTTTCATTCTTTCTTTAATGCATTTTTTTCTTTATTTCTTTTCGGTATCAATTTGCGTTTGTAGGCCATTTCAGACAGAAAAAAATATTAAAAAAAAAACTCACACAGAAAACTTAACATCAACGGTTTGACTTTTTTCAGCTTAAATCTGGGTGATTTCTTGTAGTTTGCATGTTAAATGCCGTTGCCTGTCACAACGTGTCACCCTGTAATTCACAAGATGGTTTTTTTTTTGTTGTTGCTATGGCAACCCTTGTCAAGGAAGCCTCATCCTGCACTGAAATACCATTTTATGTTGAATTTTTCTCAGATTTTTAAGATTTGTTTTGTACAAAAATAAAATGAAACAGTAAGGTAAAAATTAACGCCAACAAATACTTGAATGAAAAATTTACCCAAGCTCTTCCTGTTGAATTCTAATTTTTATCAGCAACAGTGAGATACAATTTTGTTTCTTTTTGAACGACTATGTGAGGAAGAATGGGTTTGCCTGTTGCTCGGATGTCCGTCTGTCTATCACGCTGGCACAGCGTACGCTGTAAGCCTGGACAGATACAGCAAATCACCCCTTCCTTCTCCTCACCCCTATCCCCATGCGAAACACCCCTCCCCCTAACCCTTCCCCATGCAAGCACCACGCCCCTGCGACTACACCTCTCCCTATGCAAACACCCCTCCCCCTAACCCATACCCATGCAAACACCCCGCCCCTCCCCCTACCCCCATCTCCATGCAAACACCCCTCCCCATGCAAACACCCCCCTACACCCCTCCCCATGCAAACACCCCTCCCCCTAATCCTTCCCCATGCAAGCACCCCGCCCCTCCCCCTACCCCCATCCCCATGCAAACACCACTTTCCCTGCCCCTTCCCCATACAGACGATCTGCCCCCGTCCCTACCCCCCCCCCCACCCCCCCCCCATGCAACAAACCTCCTTTCAGGTGTAATTAGCGGTGAGCAAGTGCCGTAACTGAACAAGTACATGAACACAGTCGTTCATCAAAAAGCCCAGCCGCCGCAATACAACAGAGTGGAAGTGTAAGCACTTTTTGTCTAACATCATTTTGTGATTCCTGTTCTTCCCAGTCGGCTTGTTAATCTAGTACGATCCTGTTATGAAAAGGTATCTGGAAATCTACAACAGGTTCCACCTTTTTACGTAATATCAAAATCAAAGCAACCTTGTTTATAGTCAGTGTTCCGTAACCTGTTTTTTTTCGGCATCCTTTTGCTTGTATTTCTTTTGTTGTTGGCGAGCTTATTTAGTGTTTCTTTTTGCATAAATAAATTTTCTCATCTATCAACCGAAGAATGAGACCCAGAAATCATGTTATGAAAGTCATTTCCATGCCAGTTACTAAACAAACTGGGATCTACAGTAAAATCTTAGCTAGTGAATGTTCCTGCTTTATGGACACTATTTCCCTCGCATTTCTGAATTTCATGATGAAATTCACCTCTGTTTAGTGAACACCTCGGTGTAATGAACATGTCACCTCTGTTTAGTGAACACCTCGGTATAATGAACGTGTCACCTCTGTTTAGTGAACACCTCGGTATCAATGAACATGTCACCCTGTTTAGTGAACACCTCGGTATAATGAACATGTCACCCTGTTCGCAAGGTGTTTATCACATAAGTTATCCGGTGTAACAATGCGTTTAGCCCTTATATGATCAAAGTAGAGTGCTTGCTGTGCAACTTGCCTTTGAGAGCGGACTAGCGAGATTGGCTGACTAGGTGCCGCCTGACTGCCTCTGACTACATATTACGACTAAGTACCGCCTGACTGCCTCCGACTACATATTACGACTAGGTGCCGCCTGACTGCCTCTGACTACATATTACGACTAGGTGCCGCCTGACTGCCTCTGACTACATATTACGACTAGGTGCCGCCTGACTGCCTCTGACTACATATTGCGACTAGATGCCGCCTGACTCCTCCGGCTACATATTACGACTAGGTGCCGCCTGACTGCCTCTGACCACATATTACGACTAAGTACCGCCTGACTGCCTTTGACTACATATTACGACTAGGTGCCGCCTGACTGCCTATGACTACATATTACGACTAGGTGCCGCCCGACTGCCTCTGACTACATATTGCGACTAGGTGCCGCCTGACTGCCTCTGACTACATAATGCGACTAGGTGCCGCCTGACTGCCTTTGACTACATATTGCGACTAGGTGCCGCCTGACTGCCTCTGACTACATATTACCAGAGTAGCTGTGAGACAGGTTGTAACGGATCTAAGCGATCATCAGCCGTCATGTTGACTTCGGGTTGCCAAATAATACGTTGCGTGTGAACCTTGGCAAAGTTTCAGTTTCAGTCCCTGAGCACTCAGCAGGTTGAAACCAAGACAATTAGGATAATCATCCGTTTTTAGCGGTTTCATTAAATGCATAATGTATGAAGGGCATTGTCACTTCGTCAGCTGCATGTTGTGATGGAGCGCACCTGCTCCCACCTGCCACATGACCAAATACTGTGCCACCCCCACCTCCCTCCCCTTCTTGCTGGTTAATGTCCTCACAAAAAAGTTGTTTGTCTCGTTGGGCATAGAGGCCAATATACAGAGTTACACTTGAGGATTTTCAGTCCCCTAGTTTATTGCTTTCGTACGATTGAGAAGTGTTTCCGTATGTTTCCTTTTTTCCGCCAAAACCTTGTCACGTGAACTCCTCTGAGACGGCTGGGACGACCAAATTTGGCAGAGACATAGTATAGAATGTCCATTTGGTCCAGTTGATTTTTTAAAGAAATACATTAATATTTTATATGCAAAAATGAACATTGAAATTCAAGATTTGAAAACCTTGTCACGCGAACATCTCTGAGACTGCTAGGGTTAGGACGAGCAAATTTGGTAGAGACATAATAAAGGATGTGTAGTTGATAAGACGATATGTAAGACGCACCTCGGTGACCTTGACCTCCTCGGCCATAGTCAAAAAATCAAAAACCGGAAGTGGGCAACTATCCCGATAACGGTTAGAGATAGAGCGACTTTGAGCTTATTTTCGACCCTTTGGAGCTAAAAGACGATATGTAAGAGGTACCTAGGTGACCTTGACCACTTCGGTCATGGTCGCTGTCAAAAACCGGAAGTGAGCCATTATCTCGAAAACGGTTACAGATAGGGTGATTTTGAGCTTATTTTCGATCCTTTGGGCCTAAAAGACTATTTACCAAATGGTACCTCGGTGACCTTGACCTCCTTGACCATGGTCAAAGTCAGAACCGGAAGTGGGCCATAATCTCGAAATCAGTTAGAGATAGAGCGATTTTGAGCTTATTTTCGACCCTTTGGGCCTCAAAGATTATATCTAAGAGGTCCCTCGCTGACATCGGCCTCCTCGGCCATAGTTAAAGTAAAAAATCGGAAATGGGCCTTTATCTCGATAACATTTAGAGATGGAACGATTTTGGCCTTATTTTAGTTCCCTGGGACCTAAAAGACGATATGTAAGAGGTACCTAGGTGACCTTGACCACCTCGGTCATAATCAATGTCAAAAACCGAAAGTGGGTCATTATCTCGAAAACGGTCAGAGATAGAGCGATTGTGAGATTATTTTCGACCCTTTAGACCTAAAAGACGATATATAAGAGGCACCTCGGTGACCTTGACCTCCTCGGCCAAAGTAAAAAACCGGAAGTAAACCATTATTTCGAAAAAAGCTAGAGATGAAGCGCTTTTGAGCTTATTTTTTTTACTCTTTCGGCCTAAAAGACGATATGTAAGAGGTATCCCGGTGATCTTGACCTCGGCTATGGTCAGAATCAAAAACCGGAAGTGGGCCATTATCTCGAAAACGGTGAGTAATAGAGCGCTTTTGAGCTTATTTTTTACTCTTTCGGCCTAAAAGAAGACATGTAAGAGGTATCCCGGCGACCTTGACTTCCTCGGCCATGCTCATTGTCAATAACCGGAAATGGACCAATATCTCGCAAACGATTAGAGGCATAGCTATTTTGAGCTAATTTCGACTCTTTTGCGTTAAGCGTTATGTAAGAGGTACCTAGGTTACCTTTTCCTCTTCGGTCATGGTCAGTGTCGAAAACCTAAAGTTCCAAAATAGGTTACAGGTAGTGCAATCTTAAGCTTATTTTCGACCGTTTTGGCCTAAAAGCGAAGATGTAAGGGAAGAGGTGCCTTGGTGACCTTCACCTCCTCGTTCTTGGTCAATTCTGAATTTTAAGAGTTCTGAGTCGTATTTTTTTGTGGCCCCCTTAAGTGTAATTTTCGCTACTCGTAGCGGAACCGGTCTAGTTTGAAGTTTGAACTTGGAAGTAACAACAGAGCTTCTTCTCTTTTGTTAACTATCAAGTGGCGTTTTCCCTTTCGTCTTCGGTCCAGTGGTTTCTTTTGTTTCCTTATTGGCCCAGTGGCTTGTTCTTTGTCACCATTGGTCCAGTGGCTTCTTCTGTTTCCTTAGTGGTCCAGTGGTTTGTTCTCTGTCACCATTGGCCCAGTGGCTTGTTCTCTGTCATCATTGGTCCAGTGGCTTGTTCTCTTTCACCATTGGTTCAGTGGCTTGTTCTCTTTCACCATTGGTCCAGTGACTTGTTCTCTGCCACCATTGGTCCAGTGGCTTTTTCTGTTTCCTTAGTGGTCCAGTGGTTTGTTCTCTGTCACCATTGGCCAAGTGGCTTGTTCTCTGTCACCATTGGTCCAGTGGCTTGTTCTCTGTTACCATTGGTCCAGTGGTTTGTTCTCTGTCACCATTGGTCCAGTGGCTTCTTCTGTTTCCTTAGTGGTCCAGTGGTTTGTTCTCTGTCACTATTGGCCCAGTGGCTTGTTCTCTGTCACCA
>OX457032.1:14386835-14664019 GCA_949752745.1 Protula sp. h YS-2021
GCGCGCGTAAGACTCGATGAAAAGACTGCGCCGAGATTAGTTCAGTGGCATTCCGCAGAAAAAACACATTTCTTTCCCTTTCTGAACAAACCTCTGGGCTGCTATGTAGATTTAGAGATATATTTTATAAAGTTCCGTGGCGGCAGCACCAATACCCTTACGACCGCTAATTTCTACAATTCCAAAGCGCGGAATTGTTAATTAAAAACTGTCGTTTTTACACTTTTAATCATGTGAGTTGGACTTTAATCATGCGACTGTTAGTTTTTACTGTATCAGTGGTGCTATCACCATCCAGTTTTCCGTTCCTGTTCGCTCTAAATGTTCGGAGATTTAGCTGTAATTTCGCGGATGTTATTCCTGAAATAGCCGTATAAGCTGAGGGCTATCCAAGAAGACGACAATAGAAGAAATAAGAACTAAATTAATAAATGAAATAAATAAAAGGGGCAGTGATGGCACGATGACGCTACCAGAATTACGGTCATGTGTGTTAAAGCCGGGACGCACATAAAACACAGGAAGTGACGTCATATATTTTACCCCTGACTCTAGAGGATCCCGTCCGAGAAAGAAATCTGAATAGATGAGCTTGTAGGGACTGTGCGCTGAATCGGTGCCCCTGTAAACGCCATTCTAGTTATTATTCCTATTCGCTCTCTCGTTGTTTATGGGAATGGCTTTTTGGCCGTCGTTTCCGTTTGATGTTGGTGATTTGTTTGTGGAAAATATGTTCGGGTTCGTAAAACAATCTGATTGGTTGGATGTGTATAATGCAGTTGTTAACACGACAATCTGCGTTAGGTAGTTAATATAGCGTGATTAACGTCACAGAGTCATTCCGCGATGTCATTGCAACTGGTGTGAGTGATATGTAGTTATTAGTGCAACCACGGCTCTTGCTGAGTGAGAACAATAAGTTGCTAACAAGCGAACACGGCATTACGGTATATCGCTCAGCAAGAGGCGCGGTAATGTAAATCAGCGTCGGAATGTGGTTGAGTTAATAACCGCGAGAGAGAGAGAGAGAGAGAGAGAGAGAGAAAGAGAGAGAGAAAGAGAGAGAGAAAGAGAGAGAGAAAGAGAGAGAGAGAGAATTAGAGAGAGAGAGAGAGAGAGAGAGAGAGAAAGAGAGAGTGAGAGAAAGAGAGAGTAACAAAAGGAGTCCGACAGGCGGAAGTATATTTTAAGTTAAGGCTTTAAGTTAACTTTTTTTTTGGAAGTTGCCTCCCTAGCAGTTGTTAATGCAAAACTTTATTTAAAGGCGTGTGAAATCATTTTGGCGTAACTGATTTTGGCCATTTTTGGTTCTGTATTCATCTTGGTTTGGCCATCGTGTCGAGAGGGCGTGGCAGCGAGACTGGGTGTGTGGGGAAAAGGATGCATTTCGTGTGACGACTGCAAAGTGAAAGGTTCGGCCATTCAGTTCTAAGATCTGGAGCTAGTGGGCCGGGGGTTGGGTCTTGGGAGAGGTAAATGTAAGGTAATGTAAGACTGCTGTAAGAAAGATGTTAATATTAATCACATTCTCCGTTCACGTGTTAAATTCGCTTTTCCTGTTTACACCATTTAAAAAAGAACTGATAATTTAATTGTTACAAGGCCGTGTGGCTTTCCGTTATTGGTAGGAATAAGAGAAAGAACGCCTCCAGCTTAGCTAACCGCTTGTCTGGAAGGATAAACAATTCAATTAACATTTCTTTATTTCTTTAAATAGTTTAAATACAAAATTGAGTAATTAGTGTTTCGTTTGAAAAGTTTGCAAAAGGTGTTTATTTTTCCAACTTACAACAACAATCATCCAAAAAACAAAAGTACTTTTTCTGCGAAACATTTTGGAAAAGTATTATTCCACACAGTCCTATTTTGGGTATTTCTTTCTGTAGGAAACCATTTTACATGAAGGTCATGTGACTGACTTCCCATCGTAATGGGTCTGTCTGGATAGTGGCGAAATTTGTTTGCAGTTCCAGCTGAAAAGATCCAGTAGATGGATTTTTTAGTTGATTAATAAATTAATACACTCGTAAGTCGTTGTATTGTGATCGATATTAATAACCTGACTGAACCGGATATCTGGCCATGTCAAATAAACACAAAGATGATCGAAGTGAAAATTGTTATTTACAGTAACTAATATATTGTAATAATGTTTTTGTTCATAGTTCATGAAACGTACCAAAAGCATCAAGCATGGGTATAAATTGATTATGTACATTTACTGTATAAATCTGTGGAGTACTCGTCGACTACTCGTGCACAGAGGTACATTCAAGTACCCGTAGTGCGCAAAGAAGTACCCAGAATGCTTTGCTCACTAAGCACAACTAACGATAGAATGACTGGACAATGATGATAGCTACAGTGTTGAAATAAACATCTGTTTTTTTTTCTTACTTTTTTCGTTAACAGACTAATTGCTGTAGATTACTCCTCCTACAGGTGCCCTCTAATGCTGTGTAAATGAACTCACATTCGCTTGGGACTCTCTCTCTCTCTCTCTTTTTCTCTCCTGAAACACTGCTCCTCCAAGCTTTGACTCCAGTTTCTCCCGAGGCTGCAATCGATAGTGAGCTTTGACGACGGCTCCCACCACTCAAATCAAAATATCCACACTATTACCGTGAACAAGTAAAAAATATCTTTGATTACTTAGCTTCATAAAGCTCGCGGATATCATGGCTGTCTCTTCTTGAAGCAGGATAAAAGTTTTGCTGTAATTTTCAAACAAACGGATAAATTTATTTTATAGTTTTAATTTTATGCAAGGGAAGTTCAGCTTGGGATAAAGCGTTGGTGAGCTGGTGTACATTTTTACAATGAAAGGAGTATACATCGGTGATGATATATATATAACACAATATTGGTTAGCAGATCGGGTTGTTTCTTTTTTGTCCGGTCCTAATGATTTCGTCTTATCCCATATAGGCAATATTCTAGTGCGTTGTCGATAATTGCATGCTGCAGACTCCCAACATGCTGCAGCCGCCAACAATCCAAGCAGTCCCAACATGCTGCAGCTCTGAACAATCCAAGCAGTCCCATCATGCTGCAGCCGCCAACAATCCAAGCAGTCCCAACATGCTGCAGCCCTGAACAATCCAAGCAGTCCCATCATGCTGCAGCCCTAACCATCCAAGCAGTCCCATCATGCTGCAGCCCTGAACAATCCAAGCAGTCCCAACATGCTGCAGCCCTGAACAATCCAAGCAGTCCCAACATGCTGCAGCCGCCAACAATCCAAGCAGTCCCAACATGCTGCAGTCCTAACCACTCAAGCAGTCCCATCATGCGGCAGCCCTAACCATCCAAGCAGTCCCATCATGCGGCAGCCCTAACCATCCAAGCAGTCCCAACATGCTGCAGCACTGAACTATCCAAGCAGTCCCATCATGCTGCAGCCCTGAACAATCCAAGCAGTCCCAACATGCTGCAGCCCTGAACAATCCAAGCAGTCCCATCATGCTGCAGCCCTAACCATCCAAGCAGTCCCATCATGCTGCAGCCCTAACCATCCAAGCAGTCCCATCATGCTGCGGCCCTAACCATCCAAGGAATCCCAGCATGCTGCGGCCCTAACCACCCAAGCAGTCCCATAATGCTGCAGCCCTGAACAATCCAAGCAGTCCCAACATGCTGCAGCCCTGAACAATCCAAGCAGTCCCATCATGCTGCAGCCCTGAACACTTCAAGCTGTCCAGTCATGCTGCAGCCCTGAACCATCCAAGCAGTCCCATCATGCTGCAGCCCTAACCATCCAAGCAGTCCCATCATGCTGCAGCCCTAACCATCCAAGCAGTCCCATCATGCTGCATCCGCCAACAATCCAAGCAGTCCCAACATGCTGCAGCCCTGAATAATCCAAGTAGTCCCAGCATGCTGCAGCCCTAACCATCCAAGCAGTCCCAACATGCTGCAGCACTGAACTATCCAAGCAGTCCCAACATGCTGCAGCCCTGAACAATCCAAGCAGTCCCATCATGCTGCAGCACTGAACTATCCAAGCAGTCCCAACATGCTGCAGCCCTGAACAATCCAAGCAGTCCCATCATGCTGCAGCCCTAACCATCCAAGCAGTCCCATCATGCTGCAGCACCGAACTATCCAAGCAGTCCCAACATGCTGCAGCACTGGACAATCCAAGCAGTCCCATCATGCTGCAGCCCTAACCATCCAAGCAGTCCCATCATGCTGCAGCCCTAACCATCCAAGCAGTCCCATCATGCTGCATCCGCCAACAATCCAAGCAGTCCCAACATGCTGCAGCCCTGAATAATCCAAGTAGTCCCAGCATGCTGCAGCCCTAACCATCCAAGCAGTCCCAACATGCTGCAGCACTGAACTATCCAAGCAGTCCCAACATGCTGCAGCCCTGAACAATCCAAGCAGTCCCATCATGCTGCAGCACTGAACTATCCAAGCAGTCCCAACATGCTGCAGCCCTGAACAATCCAAGCAGTCCCATCATGCTGCAGCCCTAACCATCCAAGCAGTCCCATCATGCTGCAGCACCGAACTATCCAAGCAGTCCCAACATGCTGCAGCACTGGACAATCCAAGCAGTCCCATCATGCTGCAGCCCTAACCATCCAAGCAGTCCCATCATGCTGCAGCCCTGAAGAACCCTAGCAGTCCCAACATGCTGCAGCCCTGAACAATCCAAGCAGTCCCATCATGCTGCAGCCCTAACCATCCAAGCAGTCCCAACAGGCTGCAGCCCTGAAAAATCCGAGCAGTTCCAACATGCTGCAGCCCTGAATAATCCGAGCAGTCCCATCATGCTGCAGCCCTGAACAATCCAAGCAGTCCCAACATGCTGCAGCACTGAAAATCCAAGCAGTCCCAACATGCTGCAGCCCTGAACAATCCAAGCAGCCCCAACATGCTGCAGACCTGAACAATCCAAGCAGTCCCAACATGCTGCAGCCCTGAACAATCCAAGCAGTCCCAACATGCTGCAGCCCTATCCATCCAAGCAGTCCCATCATGCGGCACCCCTAACCATCCACGCAGTCCCAACATGCTGCAGCACTGATCTATCCAAGCAGTCCCAACATGCTGCAGCCCTGAACAATCCAAGCAGTCCCAACATGCTGCAGCCCTGAACAATCCAAGCAGTCCCAACATGCTGCAGCCCTATCCATCCAAGCAGTCCCATCATGCGGCACCCCTAACCATCCACGCAGTCCCAACATGCTGCAGCACTGATCTATCCAAGCAGTCCCAACATGCTGCAGCCCTGAACAATCCAAGCAGTCCCATCATGCGGCAGCCCTAACCAGCCAAGCAGTCCCAACAGGCTGCAGCCCTGAACAATCCAAGCAGTCTCAACACGCTGCAGCCCTGAACAATCCAAGCAGATCCAACATGCTGCAGCACTGAACAATCCAAGCAGTCCCAACATGCTGCAGCCCTGAACAATCCAAGCAGCCCCAACATGCTGCAGCCCCATCCATCCAAGTAGTCCCATCATGCGGCAGCCCTAACCATCCAAGCAGTCCCATCATGCTGCAGCCCTGAAGAACCCTAGCAATCCCAACATGCTGCAGCCCTGAACAATCCAAGCAGTCCCATCATGCTGCAGCCCTAACCATCCAAGCAGTCCCAACAGGCTGCAGCCCTGAAAAATCCGAGCAGTTCCAACATGCTGCAGCCCTGAATAATCCGAGCAGTCCCATCATGCTGCAGCCCTGAACAATCCAAGCAGTCCCAACATGCTGCAGCACTGAAAATCCAAGCAGTCCCAACATGCTGCAGCCCTGAACAATCCAAGCAGCCCCAACATGCTGCAGACCTGAACAATCCAAGCAGTCCCAACATGCTGCAGCCCTGAACAATCCAAGCAGTCCCAACATGCTGCAGCCCTATCCATCCAAGCAGTCCCATCATGCGGCACCCCTAACCATCCACGCAGTCCCAACATGCTGCAGCACTGATCTATCCAAGCAGTCCCAACATGCTGCAGCCCTGAACAATCCAAGCAGTCCCAACATGCTGCAGCCCTGAACAATCCAAGCAGTCCCAACATGCTGCAGCCCTATCCATCCAAGCAGTCCCATCATGCGGCACCCCTAACCATCCACGCAGTCCCAACATGCTGCAGCACTGATCTATCCAAGCAGTCCCAACATGCTGCAGCCCTGAACAATCCAAGCAGTCCCATCATGCGGCAGCCCTAACCAGCCAAGCAGTCCCAACAGGCTGCAGCCCTGAACAATCCAAGCAGTCTCAACACGCTGCAGCCCTGAACAATCCAAGCAGATCCAACATGCTGCAGCACTGAACAATCCAAGCAGTCCCAACATGCTGCAGCCCTGAACAATCCAAGCAGCCCCAACATGCTGCAGCCCCATCCATCCAAGTAGTCCCATCATGCGGCAGCCCTAACCATCCAAGCAGTCCCATCATGCTGCAGCCCTGAAGAACCCTAGCAATCCCAACATGCTGCAGCCCTGAACAATCCAAGCAGTCCCATCATGCTGCAGCCCTAACCATCCAAGCAGTCCCAACAGGCTGCAGCCCTGAAAAATCCGAGCAGTTCCAACATGCTGCAGCCCTGAATAATCCGAGCAGTCCCATCATGCTGCAGCCCTGAACAATCCAAGCAGTCCCAACATGCTGCAGCACTGAAAATCCAAGCAGTCCCAACATGCTGCAGCCCTGAACAATCCAAGCAGCCCCAACATGCTGCAGACCTGAACAATCCAAGCAGTCCCAACATGCTGCAGCCCTGAACAATCCAAGCAGTCCCAACATGCTGCAGCCCTATCCATCCAAGCAGTCCCATCATGCGGCACCCCTAACCATCCACGCAGTCCCAACATGCTGCAGCACTGATCTATCCAAGCAGTCCCAACATGCTGCAGCCCTGAACAATCCAAGCAGTCCCAACATGCTGCAGCCCTGAACAATCCAAGCAGTCCCAACATGCTGCAGCCCTATCCATCCAAGCAGTCCCATCATGCGGCACCCCTAACCATCCACGCAGTCCCAACATGCTGCAGCACTGATCTATCCAAGCAGTCCCAACATGCTGCAGCCCTGAACAATCCAAGCAGTCCCATCATGCGGCAGCCCTAACCAGCCAAGCAGTCCCAACAGGCTGCAGCCCTGAACAATCCAAGCAGTCTCAACACGCTGCAGCCCTGAACAATCCAAGCAGATCCAACATGCTGCAGCACTGAACAATCCAAGCAGTCCCAACATGCTGCAGCCCTGAACAATCCAAGCAGCCCCAACATGCTGCAGCCCCATCCATCCAAGTAGTCCCATCATGCGGCAGCCCTAACCATCCAAGCAGTCCCAACATGCTGCAGCCCTGAACTATCCACGCAGTCCCAACATGCAAAACTCCGTCTTTTTTTTTTTTTTTTTGGTTCGATTCCGTAACCGAATTCCCCCGTGGGTTGGGATTACCTGGCTTGTCTATGAAATTTTAAAACCACCCCCAAACGCAGAGTACCAAGCTTGAAAACTACCCCTTTTTCAACCAAACGTGGGCACCAATGTAAATTTTACCCCTGAACACAGAGTATCAAAATTAGCAATAAAACACCGTTTTTTTTTACCAAGTTATATATTTACGTGCACAAGCACAGATCGAATGCACGCCGCAGAAACCAGATAGACACAGTGTAAAAGTGTGTACGTGCAATTTGCGGATCCTTTTTTGTTTTCTCTGGCAAACAGGAGTTAGCTCTAACCCCCCTTTTTTGTGAGAAACGCGGAGTACTGAACGAAAATTACCCCCCCCCCCCCCCTCCCCACCCTTTAACGACAGGGACCCTCTTTTCCCGCTGTTTTTTACACGCATATGCGACGAAGTCCACTCCCCCCCCCCCCCCCTCCGCCTCCAATCCCCAGGGCAATACCTTTCTGCAGTACAGTTATTATAATAACTGCAGAAGGTTGTTGGCTAGTGCGTTCATCGTGCTTGTAGTTTACCTGTGAACTCTCATTGTGTATGCTAAAACAGGGATCTATTTAAATAACAATTCTGTAGTATTTAAATAACAATTCTGTAGTATTAAAAGGTTGGGTATTGTATATTACAGGGTTTCCTTTAATTTGTGCGCAAGGAGAAATGGTGTTATAAGGCAAAGGTCGATCAGACAGTGCTGTGTGCGGAGTGATATGGCTGAGCCTCGCTATGGATACAAGGACTTGTCACATCCTGCCTACCAGGAATCACTGCGCGCCAACAATAACAACACGCTCAGACTCGTCAAAACTGGTGAGCTGCTTCGCTGCCGTAATGAGTACGCACCCCCCCCCCCCCCCGAGGGAAGGCGTTGGTTCGGGAAAATATCGTGAGTCTTCCGATGGCTTCGGGATTATGTCGTGCGGAGGGCCCGCTATCTCGTGGTCTGTTTTGTTCTTATCTTTTTCCCTTGGGATCGAAGTAGAAATGGCAATGGAAATGGTTGTCTTGTGGAGGCTGGTCATTGTGAGGGGGGGGGGGGGGTTAAAGGCGTTAAAGGCGTTGGATGTCGTTAGGGACTCGGGACCCCCCCCCTTCCAAATGGTCGTCTCGTGGAGACTGGTCATTGTGGGGGGGGGGGGGGGAGGGGGGGTTAAAGGCGATGATGTCGTTAGGGACTCGGGACGCTGCGGGACTTTTTGTATGATCCTCCTCCCTTCCAAATGGTCGTCTCATGGAAACTGGTCATTGTGCGCGTACCAAAGGTCATCATGCAAAAGGCTCCGCAGCGCCCCGAGTCCCTAACGATATCAACGCCTCTACCCCCCCCCCCCCCTCCTCCCATTCCCCTCAGTTATAGAGGACGGATCCGCGCCTATCTTAAATTACAGAACGCCCTCCGCAATTACCCCCCCCCCCCCTCCCTGTCTGGGTGCGACCTGGCGGGCTGCTATCAGACTTGCTTCTGGGGAATTGTACGTGAAAAAGGCAACGGCAGTTGTTCCATACCTGCCCCCCCCTCCCCCCGCCCACTTCCCCTCCTGCCCCGCCCCGCCCCCCCCCCCCCTCAGTTCCGATCACAAAGTGATGGGAGATGGACTTACCTGCTACAGTATCGGAGCATGGTGTTGGAATTAGCTTTCCTGGAGCTCAGCTGGTTTTATTTGGCACCGTGACAATGCCATTATTTTCTTTCAGCCTTTTTTTTTTTTCCTCATCTCCCATTTTAAATGAGTGTCGTGACTGTCCTGTTAATAAAGAGAACGCAGGTTTTGTGGGGGGGGGGGTGCTTGCGGGACTTGAATACGTGCTTATTCTACCTAAATGTGTCTAGAAAGGTTCTAGCCGAATCAAGTTTCTTTAATATGTTGTGTGGTATTTTTTTGTTTGGACTTGAATCACGATTTTGATGTGAAAGTTCTGGGACATATTAAAATAACGTGTAATGCCACGCACTTCGACGTAACCTTTTCACGGATTATAACGTGAATCATATTGAAGGTGTCTTGTAAATAGACGAAAATATCAAAGAAAATACCCTGCTTAAAACAACTTGTCCAGTTCCGAAAGTCAGTAATCACATCATTTGAAACAAATTTATTATATAAAATAGACATGAAAGGTGGCGATGCGAGGCAGGGGGGATAAAATAAAAAGTTTTTGACTGGAAGGAAATCGTCTGTAGTTTCGCTCACGACCAGTTATATAAAGCTGCTATAGAGTTGTGGGGGTAGGGGAGGGGGGCGGGGGGAGTGAGTTCGGGCTGGCTTAATACAGAGTACCGTGTCCGATATCGCTTAACGCTTCTTGAATAAACATTCACGCCTTCTCCCCCCCTCCCCCCCCCCCCCACCTTATCGGTAAGTAGTGGTGAGTATAACACCGGTAGATGTATCAAGGCAATATCTGGCGTATCATCGATAGCTTCATGTACATGGATAATGCCTGTTTTCATGCACCTAAAATTGTTCGCCACGAACACGTCATCGAACGCCACTCCTGGACAGGCACGGGGTGAATGCCTTCAGCCATAGCTTAAAAAAAACTCAGAATATTCCATTGTGAATAACCGTGGTTCTTACTGAAAAGGTCACATATTGTTGAGCGCAGTCCGGAGGGCCGCCCCCTTGTTCCCACATAGTACTGTATCCCCCAGGATCATAGTACCCCGTGCGCTCGCAGTACCATAGGCCATCTGATATGTTTATCCAGAAAAAAAGTAGTCGGGATTGGGATCCCTGTTAGAATTCGCTGTATTCCGGAACCTCGGTGAGACGACACTGCGATAGGCAATGATTCCGAAGTATATATATATATATATATATATATATATATATATATATATATATATATATATATATATATATATATATATATATATATATATATAAAGGGATGCCTGTCCTGACCGCCACACAATTATAGTAGTCGTTATTGCGTGAAAGTAAGACATATTTTAGAAAACACAACAAAATCTGTCAAGTTCGTATCGGGATAACCAGTGAGCCGGTGTCGAGTCCTTGGCGTGTTGCTGTAGCGGTATTACACTGTTTGCCTTGTGGTTATGTCTGTGGTATTAATGTGATTACATACGAAATAACCTCCCCCCTCCCTCCCTCCCTCCCTCCCTCCCTCCCTCCCTCCCTCCCTCCCTTCCTCCCTCCCTCCCTCCCTCCCTCCCTCCCTCCCTCCCTCCCTCCCTCTCCACGGCCATCCCCCCTTCTGTATTGTATAACAGTAAGTGTTGTGTTTTATATTTTTCAAGTGATAAACAACCTCATTTTGAAATGGCAATGTCTTTCCGGGAAAAAAAGTTGTTTTTATCCTTCCTCCAATGACGTAACGCAGATACAGCCGCTCTGTTGAATATAACATTACTTGTTACATCGTCCCCAAGGGCCATACTCCCTCCATGGATGGACAAAATAGCCATAAGGCTCGTGTTACTCAAAAGATGACATAAGCCTTACATCCCCATTTCAGAAAAGTGAATAGACAAGACTTGAAAAGGAGTGGCTCACATCAGTGAGTAAAGAAATAAAAGGCTTGCTGACGCCCACTGATATGATTATGGCGCTTTGGACCACTTAAAACCACATGGACACAATTGGGTTATGGCACTGCGCTATATCAGGCCTAAAGAGTATCCAAAGAAAAAAAAAAAACAACAAAAACACGACGCTGCTGTAAATCACGTTATAACGTGTGTCTGTAAAAGAACTCGAACTGTAACCAACACAGCAAACATTGGCGACGGTTGAACAGCTTTGCATACACGCCGCATCCGACGTCGGGTTTTGGGTGATTATGGAAATCGAAAACAACGTCTATCTCTCTGCGTAGTCTAATCCAATCCAACGTCTAATCAACGTTGAAGTAGAAACAACGTCGTATAGGCGTCGGGAAAATACCAGCCTAGAGTCCACGCCTAGACAGTGATAACAAAGAGCTTGTATTTATTTAAGGGTCTTTGGTGATAATCATGAGGTGTCTTGGTCACCTTAAGTCCAAGTACTCCTGCACTTAGTGCATCCGATAAAGGAGGATATCTGTGAAGTAAATTTCATGAATATTTTTACAAAGTATTTTGGGACGATCTCCTGAAAATTAATATTTTATGTACTCATGTTGCTTGCTTCTATTTCCGGTGAGCGATAACATGATGAGGTTGTTTGTTTGTTATTTTGACATCTATATAGCGTCGATTTTTCGGCATCTGTCCAACGTAATTTTCCAACTAACGTTCAGCGTTGCACCAAAGACGTTGATTACACGTCGAAGAAAGTGGGACTTTGGTCAGGACCAAAAAACAACGTCTAAACAATGTTTATTCAACGTTGTGTCAAAGTCGTTTATCTAAAGTCGTGACAAATCACAGCCAATCTCAACCACATTCAGTGTTTCGGTTTTGGCGGGGACGTTGACGTTGCAACCTCATGCCGACGTTGGATCGACGTGAGAATGTTGACTGGGAATGAGCATCTCCACACACGGGTCACGTGCATGTGAACCAATGTCATTGTGTGTTTCAGCTCACTGCTATTTCCGCCAATAAAATGCTTCCGTATTATGTTTGCGAGCTGCAAAGCCTTTTATTGAATTTACGGATTCAGTGTGTTTGAAGAAAACAAAATATTGGTTATTACAGGAGCCCAAAAACTTGGGGAGTGATTTACGGGTGATGTCAGTGATTCTTAACGAAGTTTTGCTGCGGCAAATGGCGATAAAACAGTATTTCCGTGCTCCGTGGTGTGGCGTTCCTGGTACTAGGACATCATTCTTACTGCCCTTCTTTGTTGCTCGTGTCAGTGTGTTACTAACTCTAGGAGCTCTACCATGAAATGTCACTGAAGTGGCGGGTTTTTTTGGCAAGAAAGAATAGGAAGGTTGGTTGTGATTGTTCGCTGTCCGGTTAAAAGTGCGAAGTGGGTCTTTAAATGATAAAAAAAGGCGTGAGTGATGGAAAGACAAAGCCGGAAGGAGAGTGTTTAGTGTATGAGAATGCCTGACTTCGAGGTATTCTCTATTTTCATGGCCCTGTCTATTCATACCGAGGGCGTCAGCCCGAGGTGTGAATAGACAGGGCCATGAAAATAGAGTTTACCGAGAAGGAAGGCATTCTCATACTTAATGTCCATGTACCAGACGAATTGGCCCCGCCTCCCTCGGCCCGTCACCCCCTATTGTTCTGCGATTAAGGTGACAAATAAAGAATAACAATCATGAAAGGGTATAAAAAACTGAACGATCATTCATAACTACCTAGTTAATGCAAGAGTCAACACGAGCTTTTTTTTTTTGGTACAAAATTAATAATGAGGACGATTCAGAAAATGATGTTTTTTACCCAGACTCCTTCTGAATTGCAGAGGGAGTCTGGGAATTTTGACATTGGATTGGACATTGATGGATTTATTCAAGTATATAATGTTAACGAGCCTGCCGGATCTATCGATACCACAAGCATGTTAAAACCGGATGGACCTTACATAATTTTTGAAAATGAATTCCGACATTAGCTACAAGGTAATTTATTTGAGCTTCTACTTTCTTCTGTTTAAGTTAATGTTACTCGTCGTAAAATTCTAGCGTTTTGCTCGAGATTTGAAATCGAAAGAAAAAAAATCGATTAAGTGATCATTCTGACGTCTATCAAACGTCTTTTGAGATCACGACGTCTGTCGACGAATATTTAACGTAGAAAATGAGATGCGTTTTGTCATTTTCGTCGCGACTAAATCACGACGGCTGTTGAACGTCTGTGTCGATATATCTCTTTCATCAGACCCCCCGCCCCCCAACTCCAATAAAAACTAAAGAATTCGTCAGGTATTTAGGCATTAGAATATTTGTTAAGGGATATATGTTTTTAAGTTTAAATAAATCATTTTTTTTTCAAGGCGAAGATTCTTGATGTTTAATTCTTTTTAAAATTCCATTTGATCAATGACTGTGTCTTTTGTTTTCAATGATTCAATTTAAACAACAATGAAAACAAAGTCACACCTTGCAGGGCATTCTCAAAAAGAATGACCTGTGTACCGGGTCGTTATTTTTGAGAATGCCCTGCCTCACAAAAGAGGTGCGACTTTGTTTGCCTCGTTCTTCAAAATAAGTCATCGGAGAACACAAAAGAAGTGGACATTAAATGACGAGAAAGACTCGGATCAAGACACATCGGTCGTTTGGGTTTGATTATGAAGGTACCAATGGAAGTCTGTAGAGGCTGTTACTCCCACGCTTATGTGGAAGCCGAACACCTCACTGTCATGGACATGCAGCTCACACAAAGCGTAGGTCATGTGCGAGGGCTCGCGGGCGGATTTATACAGCTCAGGCTGAGGGGTTAATGCTTAGTTTTGTGAGACAAGTCGGTAGAGGTTGTTACTCCCACGCTTATGTGGAAGCTGAACACCTCACTAACTTCTGTCATGGACCTGCAGCTCACAAAAAGCGTAGGTCATGTGCGAGGGCTCATGGACGTACAGCTCAAGCTGAGGGGTGATGCTTAGTTTTATGCTTTTTGCCCGAGTCCCTCAGTTTTTGCCTTCTCCTTAGCATAATGGCGTAGCTCTAATTTTTATCCCCCGCCACCCTAGCCGGGGGCGGGAGATATAGAAACGCCTCGTGTCCGTTCGTCTGTCCGTCCGCAATCCTTTTTGTCCAGGCTGTATCTTACTATTTTACTATTCCTCAGAGATTAATAAACCCCTACAGTGAGAAAGTATATAATGTGTAGTTATGCAACGTCAGCTTATTTTTCGATTTCTTCAAAAAATGTAATTTTGGCGATTTTTCACAATTTCGACTTTGTTGTTTACTATACCTTAAGGGAAGAAAATATCTGTAGCGTAGATGAGCGCGGCGGGGGATGTGCAATCTACGATTGTATTTTTTAATTTATAGGCATTAATAATTTAATTCATTGAACAAACCTACCGTGGGTAAATCTTAAGGAGAAAGCGCACTACGAGACCACGAATAAGAGAGATAAAGTAGAAAATACCTTTTTTTTCAATTAGTCTTCGTTTGAATAATAACCATTGACGCACTGTGATTGAGTTGCGAATAAGACTAATTAATGCCCCGATGAGTTAAAACGGACGTAATAACTGCACCCAGGCTGACTCTGCTACCATGACTTATTGTCTGAAATAACTTTTTTAAAGGACAGCTACACCTTTTACCGCATATCAGAGTAATTGCTCTGGAGCACTCTTATGTCAATAAGGAGAAAGCCAAACACTAAGTTGACGCGTTTAATTTGCGTTATTGCTGCTGGCTGTCTGAGGCAAGACTGCCATCAAGTGATTGAGTATTAGTTGGACAGGTTTCACATTTCTGTCACGCTCACGTCAACAAGAAAGCTCCACCTCCAGCACTTTCTAATACTGCGCACAGAGCAGATTTAACAGATGTTCTCTTCAACCATTCAGTATCTGCTGGTAACACATTTTTATCCCCCTTGAAACGGAAGGGATATAGGTTTGAGCTTGTCGTTCTGTCTGTCCGTCTGTCCCACTTGATGGTAAGTACCTTGTGGTGTCCACTTCTGTATTATGGCTAGAGCTTTTTATCATTCATATAGCTAATAACGAAGGAATGTAGGTGTGCAATGTCAAGGTTTCAGTTTGATGGATCAAAAATTGTAAAAATTATCGCCCTCTGAAAATTGCCTAAATTGACGCTTTCGTGGGTACCTTGTGGAGTTCACTTTTCTATTAAGGAATCGTGTAAGAGCGAGTATTCTTTCACATGTGCAATCTTTAGTGTGTGTATATGTGCAAGGTTTCAGTTTGATCGATCAAAAATTGTGGAAATTACTGCCCTCTGAAAATGGGCTAAATTTTCGTGTCACAGAAGGTACCTTTTGGAGTCCACTTCACTATGAAGGAATCACGTAAGAGCTATTATTCTTTCTTATGTCAAATAAATGTGGAATGAAGATGTGCAACGTCAAAATTTCAGTTTGATCGACCGAAAATTATTGAAATTACAGCCCTCTGAAAATGGGCTAAATTGACGCTTTCGTGTCACGGGGGGTACCTTGTGGAGTCCACTTGCCCATAAAGGAATCATGTAAGGGCAATTATTCTTCCAATTATGCAATAACTAGGGAATAAAGATTGGCCACGCCCAGTTTATGAGTTTCACGGGGGATCGTGCTGCTCTCTGGCAGCATCTAGTTTAAGATATACTGGTAGCATATTTTAAGGTCTTCTTGCAACATATTTGGGGTCTTCTGGTAATAGAGTTTAAGATTTTACTGGTAACACATTTTAAGGATTGCTGGTAACTAAGGTCTCACGCTGCGCAATGAGAGAAAATATTTGTATGCTGACAGAACTGTGATATCCTTGCAGGCTGTCAACTTTCCCATTAACACAAGCGTCAAGAAAATAATTTCTGTTTAGTTAAATTACTTACAGTCTAGACTGGCATTACGTGTAATACTTGGAAAATCGGCCACAATTTTGCTGGCGCAGTTTGTTTTAAAAAAAGGCCGTTTTAAACGAACCAACGTTATCCAGTTAATTCGCAAAAATAATTCTGTAAGTACTTCAGTTCTTGGGGTACTTCGCTTCAGTACTTTATTTCTTGGGTACTTGGTGTGAGTACTTAAATTCTCGGGTACTTGGTGAGAGTACTTCAGTTCTTGGGTACTTCGTGCGAGTACTTCGGTTGTAGGGTACTTCGGTGAGTACTTCAGTTCTTGGGTACTTGGCATGAGTACGCCAGTTCTTGGGTACTTGGTGTGAGTACGTCATTTCTTGGGTACGTGATGTGAAAACTTCAGTTCTTGGGTACTTCGCTTGAGTACTTTAGTACTTGGGTACTTGGCATGAGTACTTCAGTGCTTGGGTACTTGGCGTGAGTACTTCACTTCGTGGGTACTTGGCGTGAGTACTTCAGGGTTGTGATGACAGTTTAGTGTTTTGCTCCTCATGCGCGGAATGCTACAGAGGCCTCAATGGGAAGGGGCGCCAGTAAACTCATTACGTTGCATGACGGTTTTGTTTCGCGTTTGTTTTTTCCTATTAAGAACTTTAGTTTTGAAAAGACTAAAATCATTGATCTGTCCATCAAAACAAAGCACTCATGATTTAACATGAAACCACCCTGTGAGGTTATCGTAACTAATTTGATAGATCATTTTATATTTAAGGTTGTAATACCGTGGAAAATGGGATATTTTTAACTCTTCTATTTATAAACACAACAACAGGAAGCAAACACTGCTCTTTCACACACCTACGCGGCAGAACATGCCTTTTTGCTTTTTTTCCCAAACTTTCGGGACATATTTCAGGGCTCTGCTGTAACTCTCACCTCCGCCCCTCTCCATTTTACTTTGATCTTTAACTTTACCTCCTTATATAGCAAGCACCTTGGATTGTATTATAATTAGCGATATGTAGAACCTATAGATCCCGAATCGTGCACAAAATTTCTTAACTTGTCATAAAATAAAACTGTTTGACTTCCATACTAAAAATACAATAAACAATATCGGTCATATTTGATATTCTTTGTTCCAATTGCGGATGTTGCCTGTGACTTTTGAATACTGTCCCTTGTACATTTGTATTGCCATAAATTATTGGGTCACAGCTGACCACGATGTCTCTGGGCATTCCTGCTTTTTTAAGCATTGTCACTTATTGCGTAGAAAATGTGATATCGAAAAAATCAGAGTACAAGTCTAAGAGACGGCCTCTAAGAAATTTGCTAAAAAAATGAACAGTTGAATAACGTGGTTTTTTTTTTTCACTGGGCATGTGGAATTTGCCGTGTCTTTGAATCCTTTTGTTATCACCTTTTGTTATCACCTTTCCCAGCAGAATTGGATGACTCGTAATTGTCATTTGCCGGAGATAGCGTTTCGTTACAAAGCTGTTATGACAGTGTCAGATTGCCGATATCATTCAGGGGTCATCATTTTTAAATAAGGGATAGCGTTACCTTCTTTAAATACACCTTTTAAGCGATCTGAAACGAGTCAACCAAGCTTATATTGAAAAATCGGTGGAAACCACTAGGAAAAAAATGGAGGGGGTGGGAGGTGTTGTATGAAACATTCAGTCACATATAAGAGAAGCGATGCCAGCTTGTATGGAGAACTTTCAAGTGACAAGTGGAGGCGATCGGTCTCAGATTTAGCAGTGCTGTTTTAGGGACCATCTATAAAATATGTGTGCAAAAGTATCATCTTTTTGTAATATTACTTTGGAAATTTGCGTCTCGCGGTATTTTAAAGCTTTTGTATCGAGAAGGGAAATTAACTGTCCTTTTCTTTTTAAGGCTGGAACTAATTGGTCGACTGATAGACTGGTCGGGTCATTTTAATAGTGAACTAGAAAGTTTAGTCGCTTAATCACATTTAACCTCAACCAATCTGAGATATCCTAGTCGCTGAAAAGCAAATTACTATTAGTTAAAAAAATTAATGCAATCTTACCACCAGTTATTAATTGAAATAAATGACGGACCATCCATGTTTAATGTCTTACAGTCTGCATTAGTCTATTCCAGAGCAGACTACTTTCGCCCATATTGCCTTATTCGCAACTTACAAAAATACGGATTCCGACATTTCATCCGACGACATTTCATCCGAAAATGAAAGTACGACATTTCATCCGAATTATTTTTTTCAGGTTAGATTTGAAAATGAGTGTGAGATTGCTTCAGTTATTTGTTGTTTAGGATTTTACTGATGTTTTAGTAATATTTGAAAATAAACACCACTTCTTAGCTTTGCTTTGCAGTTTGCGTTAAAATTCATCTGTAAAATAACTCGGATGAAATGTCGTACCTTGTCACTTATTTTCAGATTCAACGTCGTCGGATGCCGTGGATTCACAAAAATATGTAAATTCATATTTGTTTGAAATGTTCAGTGTTAGTAAGGGGATGTCAGAATGTCTCCGTCCAAAATGTCTTTATGTGTAAGGGGGGTCAGAATGTTCCACCCAAAATGCCGCTTTGTAAGAGGGGTCAGAATGTCTCTGCCCAAAATGTCTCTATGTGTAAAAGGAACCATTATGTCTCCATCCAAAGTGTCTCTATGTGTCAGGGGGGTCAGAATGTCTCCACCCAAAATGTCTCTGTGTAAGAGGGTCAAAATGTCTCCTTACACTCTTTGGAGACATTTTGGCCGGAGACGTACATGTAGTAATATTTGAGTATGTTTCTTGCGGTAAGTTTTTTTGCGGTAAGCCTCAGCCTCGTAAATCACATGGCGCTTCCTGATTTCAAAAAAAAAAACAAAAAAAAAAAACAAAAAAAAACAAAGTTTCAGAATTCTCCGTGGATTTGTTTTGTTTTGAATTTAAAACAATTGTGTTTAAATATGATTTGTCTGTGAAAGAATAAGTACTGCGATATTGGTTGATGTATAACTGGCATGGCGAGAAGAACGAACATAGACCGCATCTGAGCAGTTTCTTAGCTTTCACTTTCTTTTTTATTACCACCACAAGAGGCTGATTGATTTCTTACAGATGATCTATGGAGCTATTTATGTGGGACAACAGCCTTTTTCTTTTCTTTTCCGCTCGGTGTTACTCTGACCCAGATACTAGCTAACATTCACGATTACTTGTTGGTTTGCGATATTCGTGGTTCAGCAATGTGCATGACTTCCATGGTTAACTCTTTTAAGTTTTCTTGCCTTGTTTTTAGATGACAGTCTCAATGATTCTCCTAATGTTCTAGTGGTATCCGGACATCGCCGGACATCTCCGGGCATCTCCGGGCATAACACCGACGGTCAAAACGTCGACTGCCAAAAACGTCGACGTCTAAAACTCCGAGGACATAACGTCGACAGGTGCAAAGACGGATAATACGTCGACCAGTTGGTTAAGGGCCTTTGTTTATTCCCCACAGGTAGAACCTGTGGGGAACATATGCGATCGACCGCGTGTCTGTCGGTCTGTCGGTCGGTTTGTCGTCAAGAGCTTGTTAACACGATAACTTAAGAACTCCTGCAAGGATTTTCATGAAACGTGGTATGTAGCTTCTATGGGAACAAACACAGATCGGTATTGTAAATGGGTGAGGTTCGTCCAAGGAAAATGGACGAGCGGGACTTGGAAGATTTCAGCTCTTGATTGACTATTGATGGCCGTGTTTAACTGATGTGGGCCTGTGGGGAATACGTGGGCTATGCACACTGCTCTAGTTGCCTAATGCGATTTGGCTGTTTCGGGATGCTTCAATTTTAAAGAGGCATAAAGTGTTTCTTTACAGTGATGTTGGCATCTGAGTGAGCCGATCCACCCCATCTGGCAGACAGTCTGGATTGCACGGCAAACAGTATTTATTTAAGATGTTCTCAGGTTCGCGTTCTGCGTGGGGCAAAATAATGTTATTGAAAGTTCCATTTTATTGACATTGCACATTTTTATGGCAGAAAGTGGTTTTAAATAACTGCATACAGTATTTGATTATATAACAACTACTGATTGCAGAGCGGATTCAGTTCAGTTGAGTTTAGTATAGGCCATTTCAGCAAACATTACATTGTCGGCGTTTTATTATGCTTTGTCTTTCGACGTTTTTCCGTCGGCTTTCTGGCAATCGACGTTTTATACGGCATTCGTTTAGGCATGGACAAAAACACCATGGCGACGTGCGATGTAACACGTGCACACGGTGCGGAGCATTTTTCGGTTTGTGTCCTGTGATGTAACACATGGATGGGTCTAAGACAATCCCCCCAGACAATTCCCTCCTCCCCCCAAAAAAAAAAATTCCCCCTGAACAATTACCCCGTAGGACAATCCCCCCCCCACACACACACACTTAATTTTTATTAGCCCAGCTTACGTAACACGTACGCTGGGGTATTCCTATCGGTTTGCGGTGGCGTCCGTTAGTTAGTTAGTTAGTTAGTTAGTTAGTTGTTTATTTAGTAAACTTTGTTTCAGAATGCATCTCCTCCTACAATTTTGATCCGATGTCATTTATTTTTGGTGTGAGGCATCCCTAAGGGGTCGTGCATATGGCTTATGCTTTTCTAGTCGATCGGGTGATTTTTGAATTTTTGGCGAATTTTTGAAGAAAAGATTTTAAAATGTATCTCCTCCTGCATTTTTGACCCGATGTCATTTATTTTTGGTATGAGGCAGCCCTAACTGGTCATGCATACGGCTTGTGCTTTTTTACTCGATCGAACAATTTTTGTATTTTTGGGAAATTTTTGAAGCAAAAATCTCGAAAATAATTCAAAATGCATCTACTCCTACAATTTTGAGTCGATGTCGTTTATTTTTTGTATGAGGCATCCCTAAGCGGTAATGCATACGGCTTGTGCTTTTTTAGTCGATCGGGTGATTTTTGAATTTTTGGCGAATTTTTGAAGAAAAATTTTTAAATGTATCTCCTTCTACATTTTTGATCCAATGTCATTTATTCTTGGTGTGAGGCATCCCTAAGGAGTCATGCATACGGCTTGTGCTTTTCTGGGCGATCGGATGATTTTTGAATTTTTGGCGAATTTTTGAAGAAAAAAATTTTAAAATGTATCCCCTCTTGCATTTGACCCGATGTCATGTATTTTTGGTATGAGGCACCCCTAAAGGGTCATGCATACGGCTTGTACTTTTTTAGTCGATCGAACAATTTTTGTATTTTTGGGGAATTTTTGAAGCAAAAATTTCGAAAATAATTCAAAATGCGTTAACTCCTACAATTTTGATTCGATGTCAATTATTTTTGGTGTGAGGCATCCCTAAGCGGTCTTGGATACCGCGTGTGCTTTTTTAGTCGATCGGGTGATTTTTGAGTTTTTGGCGAATTTTTGAAGAAAAAATTTTAAATGTATCTCCTCTTCCATTTTTGACCCGATGTCATTTATTGTTTGTATGAGGCACCCCTAAAGGGTCATGCATACGGCTTGTGCTTTTTTAGCCCAGTTGGCTTTTCAGCCAACAGGGCTATTACAGATGGGGACAAGTGTCGTCCGTCCGTCTGTCCGTCTGTCCGTCTGTCCGTCCGTCCCGCGACCGTTAAAAGTGGAATAACTTTTTTATTTTTTATCCGATTCTTACCAAATTTTAAACACGAGTTCCTAACCCTTTACTGCATTAGGAAATTTTTTTTTTTTTTTTTTTTTTTTTTTTTTTTTGGTTTAAACCATTTTTGGCGATTTTATTGCCAATTTGGGCAAAATACGAAAAAAAAACCTATCTAGTCCTCCATTTTTCATCGGAAGATTCCGAAATTTTTATGAAGAAACTAGAACTAAGGGGTCAAAAAAGTACTTTTTTCGATTTTTGAATTTCGACTTATTTTTGAATTTACTGAGCTTCGAAGTTTTCAGCTTTGAAAAATTGGGAAACTTCCATTTTTCTTCTTAAAAAAGCAAAGTTTCAGTTTGCAGAGGGGCACAATGTTACATGCAAGTACTTCTGGTTGGTCTTTTCAGTAATTTTGTTGTCAGTGGGTCAGTTCTATTGATATTTTCAAGTGGGCGATAGTAGGGCACAGTGGGCGGTAATGTAAGAAAGTTGTAATTTTCGCTTTAAAAGTGCAGGAATCAATTGTATGACCCGAAAATATGATAAATATGATATTTTCCAGGTGGGCGATAATAGGGAAAATTTGGCGATAATGGAAGAAAATTGTAATTTTCGCTTTAAATGTGCAGGAATCACTTCTACGACCCGAAAATATGATAAATATGATATTTTTCGGGTGGGCGATAATAGGGAACATTGGGCGATAATGCAAGAAAGTTGTAATTTTCGCATTAAAAGTGCAGAAATCAATTCTATGACCCGAAAATATGATAAATGTCATATTTTTCGGGTGGGCGATAGTAGGGAACATTTGGCGATAATGTAAGAAAGTTGTAATTTTCGTTTTAAAAGTGCAGGAATCAATTGTATGACCCGAAAATATGATAAATATGATATTTTTCAGGTGGGCGATAATAGAGAACATTAGGCGATAATGGAAGAAAATTGTAATTTTCGCTTTGAATGTGCAGGAATCACTTCTATGACCCAAAAATATGATAAATATGATATTTTTCGGGTGGGCGATAATGGAAGAAAATTGTAATTTTCGCTTTAAAAGTGCAGGAATCAATTCTATGACCCGAAAGTATGATAAATATGATATTTTTCGGGTGGGCGATAATAGGGAACATTGGGCGATAATGCAAGAAAGTTGTAATTTTCGCATTAAAAGTGCAGAAATCAATTCTATGACCCGAAAATATGATAATTATAATATTTTTCGGGTGGGCGATTATAAGGAACATTGGGCGATAATGCAAGACAGCTGTAATTTTCGCATTAAAAGTGCAGGAATCAATTCGACGACCAGAAAATGTGATAAATGTGACATTTTTCGGGTGGGCGATAATAGGGAACATTGAGCGATAATGCAAGAGAGTTGTAATTTTGGCTTTAAAAATACAGGAATCAATTGTATGACACGAAAATATGATAAATCTGATATTTTTCGGGTGGTCGATAATAGGGAACATTGGGCGATGATGGAAGAAAATTGTAATTTTCGCTTTAAATCTGCAGGAATCACTTCTATGACCCAAAAATATGATAAATATATCTTTCGGGTTGGCGATGATAGGGAACATTGGGCGATAATGTAAGAAAGTTGTAATTTTCGCCTTGAAGTGCAGAAATCAATTGTATTATCCGAAAATATGATAAATATGATATTTTTCGGGTGTGCGATAATAGGGAACATTGGGCGATAATGGAAGAACATTGTAATTTTAGCTTTAAAAGTGCAGGAATCACTTCTATGACCCGAAAATATGATAAATGTGATATTATTCGGGTGGGTGATAATAATTCTGTGACCCGAAAATATGATAATTATGATATTTTTCGGGTGGCCGATAATAGGGAACATTGCAATAATGCAATAGAGTTGTAATTTTCGCTTAAAAGTGCAGGAATCAATTCTGTGCCCCGAAAATATGATAAATATGATACTTTTCAAGTAAGCGATAATAGGGAACATTGGGCGATAATGCAAGAAAATTGTAATTTTCGCTTGAAAAGTGCGGGAATCAATTGTATGACCTGAAAATATGATAAATGTGATATTTTTCGGGTGGGCGATAATAGGCAAATTTGGGCGATAATGCAAGAAAGTTGTATTTTTCGCTTTTAAAGTGCAGGAATCAATCCTGTGATTCGGAAACATGATAAATAGGATATTTTTTCTTGTAAGGAGCATTGGGCGATAATAGGGAACATATTGCAAAACATTCCTTTTGGTAATGCAACCGGTTTGAATATTAGTTATGGGTGCCTCCGATCATAATGCAAGAATGTTGTAATTTGTGCAGAAGTGCAGAAATCAATTCTCTGACCGTAAAATATGACATTTCTTCGGGTGGGCGATAAGATGGTATCATTAATAGATGCTGAATACTAGCCACCACAGAATTTCAAAGGTCAACAAAACACTGCCAATGTCAATGTTCGAAACCTCTCAAACTCTTAACGTTGCACGTTTTTGTGTCATAGTTACTGTACCAAATGTTGTGATACTACTGTAAATAATGGTGAGTACTGTCCCAGACAAAATTTCAAAGGAACAAATGACTGAGACAAGATCCCGTCACTAGCCTCTTTTTCATTTTTCCCACGCAAATTAGAATTAATTAGGGTCCTCATGTTTTTGAAGAAGCCCCCGCTTTGAAGTTTACCAGGGCATTTGGAGTACGCCTGTCAGGGTAGACTGTCCAGGGTCTAGATATTCCTCACCCGATCATTTATTGATTTTTAATTAAACGCTGGCCTAGTACCACCCTGGATAGGAATTTCCAAAAGCTGTATCCACGTTTAAATAATCGTATGCAACTATAAGCTCGAAATAAGTGTATATAAGAAAGGACATTATTTAAATTTTGGAGTTCCACTTCTCATTGATATCAAAAACAAATTGGAGAAAAATTCCTGTTTTTACATATATATTTTTATTTGACAAATATCGTACCGTGTTCTGGATAGGATGTTCATTTTTGCGAACTGTGCATTAACGCAACTTAAATAACATGCGCACTGGTCCGAAATGCAAACTGCGCACCAACGCAAGTTAAATAAACATATGTACAGGTCCAGAATAAGCACCGTGCATCGACGCAAGTTAAATAAACATACAAACTGGTCCGAAATGCGAACCGCGCATCAAGGCAACCTAAGGAAACTTGTGCACTTGCCCAAAATAACTACCGCTCATCAACGCAAGTAAAATAAACATGTGCATTTGTCTGAAGTAAGAACCGCGCATCGACGCAAGTTAAATAAACTTGCGCACTGGTCTGAAATAAGAACCGCACATCAACACAAGGTGAACAAACATGCCCACTGATCCGAAATAAGAACCGCACATCAACACAAGGTAAATAAACATGGGCACTGATCCGAAATAAGAACCGCTCATCAACAAAAGGTAAATAAATGTGCGTGCTAGTTCGAAATGCGAACCGCGCATCAACGCAAGTTAAATAAACATGCGCACTGTTCCAAAATGAGAGCCGCGCATCAACGCAAATTAAATAAACATGCGCACTTGTTTGAATAAGAACCGAGGCAAGTTACATAAATATGCGCACTGGTCCGAAATGCGAGCGTTGTTCGAAGGTATCTAGGGCAGACTATCCAGTCTACCCGAGATACAAAAATCTGTTTCCCATTTTTCTGGGAAACAAATCTTTGTATGTATTTATCGGTCTAATTATTGAGCTAGCCTTTTGCCGTCTCATCTTTTGAAGCCCAAATTTTCAGGGAAATTCCCTTGCTCAAATCGGTCTTATTGCTTTTCGTAAGCTGGGACTTTGTCCTTGGACAAACTTGTTTTTATTTTACTTTGAATGCCAAAACAAGAATAAAACAACCAGGTATCTATCATTTCTTTATTTGTAAAACACCTTAAAATTAAAAATGCAAAATTCTTCTGTCTGGAACGAAAGTCTTTTCTGCTATTTAAAACCTGATGTTGTGGGCAATTCCATGGAAATAGTCAACGTCATGTTCGTTTGTCCGCCCAGCTATTTCATCTCCATGAATTCCGACCTTGGGCTTACATTGCCCTTTGTTCTTAACAGAGAGGCGCGGTTTTTCACACTCTAAAGACACGACACCGTTTTTCAAGTCCTTCAGTTTCACGTAGTCCTTCTGTTTCACGTGCAAATAGCCATCCAACGCCAACTTTCTGTTCCAATAAATTCCATTTTGCTGGTTTGATGAATTTGGTGTGTTGGCCGGCATTTTTTATAGGACCCGGAATTTGCAGCTTTGATTCGATTTTTGCTGGCCCTGAGGTGGGCAACTCTGGACCTCAACTCTCGTTGATCTTAATATTATCACTTCCGGAATTACAGTGTACTCCGGATGAACAAACTGCTCTGGGATTGCAATTATAATGATCAAACACTCCAGTTATTGGTTGTATGATTGTAACTGAGTACATGAACTGAAAAGTGCAAATACAAGATGAAAGGCCAAATTCCTGCATTCAGTTGTAATATAAAAGGCATGTAAATTGCAATTGCGACAATGTTGAAATGACAGTTACACGGCCTCCAATTAGAAGATAAAAGGGCAATAATATGTAAAAAAAAAAAAGAAAAAGAAAAAAAAATACAAAGAAAAGTAAAAAAAATAAGAAAAATAAAAATGAAAGGGGGGGGGGAGTATGAGGTAATAGTCCTCGGGGGGAATTGTCCCACGGGGGAATTGTTCGCGGGGAAGGTGGCGGGGGGGGGGTTGACTGGGGGGGATTGTGGGGGGGGGGAGGAGTTGACTGGGGGGGAATTGTCTGGGGGGAATTGTCCTGTTCCTCAAATGGATAATAGATGATGACGGGCGCTGTGGTGGGTGAGCTTAGATGAAACGGCGGAGTAACAAGCCATTGACTTCCTTTGTTGTTTGTACTAATGGATTTGTACTAAAAAAACTATGCTGTCAAAAATTTAAACCTTTTTGAACCGCGCTGTATGTATTTTTGTTGAAGGGTCGTACACAGGTACTACATCCGTTTTAACTCCGACTTTAATGCAATGAGAGCTCTCGTGGGACATAACTACTTGTCCAATAAATGTCGCTATTTGCTCTACGGCTTGTCTGCAAATAGCCCACGACCTTGTTTGGGTAATCGGCTGTGCGGAAGCGAGGAAAGAGAACTACAGGCATTGTTTCTGAGACCCTAGAAGGCACCCGTTTAATCTTCTTCAGGAAGTGTTTTGATGTGTGTTTCGAGTGCATCATTTGAATGGGTTATAAACACTCTTTGATGGTTTATTGGGTTTAATTCTCGAATGTAACTGGGTTAACAGTCCGTTTGGATGTTGCTGTGACGCTGTGTCAATTAAATTACAGCGGCAGTAGAAATTTTCTCTGGTACAGCAGGGATCCTATATCTCGACTGCCTCCCAGTCGAAAACACTCGTAAAAATCTGAATATTTGGGTTGTCAAATAAAAGTATGCACAAAATTAAATAAACGATGTATCGTGAGGCAATTCCGTATTTAGATATGAGTGAAGTATCGCCATATTTTACAATTTAAAGAAAAGATGAAACTTGTTTAAGCTTTTATTTAATATATAGAACAGGTGAAACCAATGAATCTATTGGGTTAGGAAAGAATGGGGTCCATTTCATTTGAACACCAGACATTTAAGGGCTGAAGGACAAAATACACCAAGGAAATGAAAACTAGGACAAAATACCACCGCAATATTTTATTGCTTTCTCTGATGACCGGAGCTATTCATAACTGAATGTAACTAAAACAAACGTAAAATTACATTTTACTTTACTTTAGCTGTTCTTAAAGTCTCTACAATTCATCAAGAAACCTGTGAACTTACTGTCACTGTTCTTTTCTTCTGTACAAATCTACTAATACCATGAATATTTTACTTTCCGAAACGCACGTGGTTGGCTACACTGCGGAGAAATTCTTGAATATCCTTCCGGCCGTGACAGTAGTCTGCGCACAGGTTTTTCAGACGCTTCTGCAGTTCGAAGTAGGCGCGTCGCATGCGCTTTTTTTGGGGGCGTTGGCCATTCGCGTCCTGCGTCACCAAAGTTGACACCAGTACTGCGTCTTTTTTCAAAGCAATTGCCGTCGTAAAGAACGATGGATGCTTGTGGCCAACAAGATGTAGAAAAGACGCATTCCAGCTCTCGCATAAGTTGTTTGTACGATCTTCTCCGTTCACTGTGCAATCATGAACGTTCCACAGCTCGGGTGGGAAGATGGGCGCAATGCGGCAAAACCTGGGCGGTGGTAGTTGATCTGCGTCATTGGTGGCAGGAGGTTGGACGTGTCGAAATGATCCGTTCACGCACGTTGTGTCGAAATATATGATGAGCTCTTGAAGCTCATCGGGTGCGTTGTCCTGCAGGAACGTCATGCCGGCTGAAACTTCTGCTTTCAGCAAAAACTTCCATCGGTCCAACATGCCACAAAAGAGTTTGACGTCATCTGATGCACGGTATAAAGGTACCAAACCAAGCTCCTGCACTTTCCTCCAAGTGATCTGGGTCAAGTGGAAAAAGCACACTTGTGTGGAAACGTGCTCGCCAAGCGTCTCCCGTTCGCGCCTTTTTTGAGCTTCTTGCATGACTGGACGCACCGAGTCTGCGTTGTTTCGCTGTATAATAAAAAGATATCTTTGGTGGTATTTTGTCCTAGTTTTCATTTCCTTGGTGGTATTATGTTCGGTGGTATTATGTCCGGTGGTATTTTGTCCGGTTCCCCGTTTTAAGAGCAATACTGAGCCGGTGCAGCTTACACGCCACTGGACAGGGATGGCAAATTTCTCTAGCAGAATTACCACATTCTGAAATTTGGGTAAAATATTTAATACTGGCATTTAAAAAACAGCTAACTGTGAATTCACTATTCAAACATGTTTGCTTAGGTTTTTTTTTTTTTTTGCAAAAGGAAACAAATAAGATTTTTCAGTCTTTGTTATATATTTTTCTGTTTACAGAGAAAAGAAAGTACATTGTTTATAAAACCTATAATTGTAGAATAGTGATAAAAAGACAATTAATAAAATATTAAGAAAAAGGGTGCTATTTGCCAAGGGGCAGGGGCTCAGTTTAGTCCACTTCCGGGCGTTATTGGTGCGTTTTTGAAAGTCAGATTACTTTATTACTCCTTAAATCAGTAGAGCGCAGTTTATTACCATTGAAGGGGTGGGGGGGGGGGGGGGCACTGTTACGTAAGAAGATCATATTAGCACGCAACTAACAGTGGCAGAGACACCCACGTGTGGCGGATGTGTGCTAGTTATATAGCCTTATGGCCATGCCATTGTTGCTGGGCGATACAGCCCGTAAAACACTGCGGAGACAGCGCTCGAAATGAGTGGGGGCAAAAGTCGTCCTTAACTCTTGACATTCATATTGCCCCCCCCCCGGAAATTTTCCAGGGGGTAAAATTTGGCTTACGGATTTTTCTTTAGTATTAAGAAATGTGTTGTGGTCAAAACTTAAAAATTATCAACACAAATGAAATAATATTTAAAAAAATCGGCGAGAGGATAATTTAACTTTTTAACGCAGCCGAGTTGTAGGACTGGGTTAGTCGCAGCACTATAGGCTGCTTGAATGTATGTGCGTATGTTAAAAGTTTTCTTTAAAATGCTACTGCTCCTACAGTTTTTCTCCAATCGTTGTTATATTACACAGGAATGTTCCCTGAGTGGTCCCAAACCTGGCTAATACTTGTTTTGACGATTGACGAAAAACTGACAAAATGACTGCACTTTTTGTGCCCGTTTTGACCCATTTTTAAAATGCTACTCCTCCTACAGGTTTACTCCAATCATTTGGATGTTACACAGGGATGTTCGTCAGGGGTTCGCCTACGAGGCTAGGATTTTTTTTTTTTTTTTTGCGGTTCGCCAAGATCTGCCGAAATGACGGAAATTTGAAGTTTGGCAAAAAATTGGAATAAATGGTAGTAAATAACTGAATTGTCAAACCATACTTTTCTCTCAGTCTTTTTCAGATAGTTATAAAATTTTAATCGAAAGTTTCTTAGGTGTTTCTCCACCTGGACTTTGCTTTTTTCGCAAATGACAAAAAAATGAAGAAATGGTGGAATTTTAAAATTTTTTATAAAATTGTGTAAATGTCGGTAAATACGTGAATCGTCAAAACCCAACCTCTCCAACATCCCTTTTAGGGTAGCTTCCACCCGGGAAAACTCATTTTTGTGTATTAAAATTTTGAAAAAGTTACGTTCAGAAACAAAGTTCTTCATTTTTTGGCTTAACAGTATTCGTTTCAGAGATTTTCTCTGTTTCCTTGTTTGGTAACTCGGCTGGGTCATGTCCTTGGACATGCTTGTTTTTACACTGGGCTCTTTCAGTCCCAAGGCGTTTTTGTTTTCCTGAAAAATTACGAAACTTTCTCTTATTTTTTTATTTTATTAACATTATTGTTTTCATTTTTTCTCGTTTTCTTTGTTGTTTATTTTCGTTTCCATGCATCCCCACCGCAGACTGCTAAGGCTAGGAAAAGGAAAGTAGATCATGGGAAGAGGATCCATGTAAAAATGGTTGACCTATGACGTCATCATCAGCGTATTGTGACGTCATGAAAATTTCAAAGCGGTTTCGGAACGATTTCACATATAGCCTTGAAGCAAAAATACGTTGTGACATTTTGGAACATTTTGGTGACCTACTTTTAGACTTGAAATGTCATTTTTTTTTCTTTTCTGAACGGTTTGAATGAGGGATTTAAACACGGTATTCAAGGAAAGGGTATCGATGCCAGTTGACCACCGGACAAATGACCATTGGTCATATGACCACCAGCGAAATGAAAAACCGACCATTTGACCACCAGCGAAATTTACATTCAATCTATGGGAGTGTGGGCGGTGCATCGGGCGGGGGGGGGGGGGGAGTAAATAATAAGAATGTTGCACACCTGAGAAAACACGGAGTACGGAGACAGCGTTGCGGAATTTCTACAGTACGGAGAAGGCACGGGGATTAAAATTCCGTTCCGGGCAAACAAAAACAGTTTCGATTCTAGATCCAGAGAAGGTTTTACAGACGACGTACCGAGCGGTAATTTAGGAACATTATGTGTTGGACTTGCTTTTGCACACATGCATTGCAGCAGGTCTAGTGCACAGAAATTGGTTGATGATAGCAACTATTTGAAGTGATGGTCAGATGTTCGGTTTTTAGCCCAGCTTACGTTACACGTAAGCTGGGGTATTCCTATCGATTTGCGGGCGGTGTCCGTTAGTTAGTTAGTTAGTTAGTTGTTTATTTAGTAAACTTTGGCTCAAAATGCATCTCCTCCTACAATTTTGATTCGATGTCATTTATTTTTGGTGTGAGGCATCCCTAAGGGGTCGTGCATACGGCTTGTGCTTTTCTAGTCGATCGGGTGATTTTTGAATTTTTGGCGAATTTTTAAAGAAAAAATTTTAAAATGTATCTCCTCCTACATTTTTGACCGGATGTGATTTATTTTTGGTATGAGGCACCCCTAAAGTGTCGTGCATACGGCTTGTGCTTTTTTAGTCGATCGGGCAATTTTTGTATTTTTGGGGAATTTTTTAAGCAAAAATTTAGAAAATAATTCAAAATGCATCTACTCCTACAATTTTGATTCGATTTCATTTATTTTTGGTTTGAGGCATCCCTAAGGGGTCGTGCATACGGCTTGTGCTTTTTTAGTCGATCGGGTGATTTTTGAATTTTTGGCGAATTTTTAAAGAAAAAATTTTAAAATGTATCTCCTCCTACATTTTTGACCGGATGTGATTTATTTTTGGTATGAGGCACCCCTAAAGGGTCGTGCATACGGCTTGTGCTTTTTTAGTCGATCGGGCAATGTTTGTATTTTTGGGGAATTTTTTAAGCAAAAATTTAGAAAATAATTCAAAATGCATCTACTCCTACAATTTTGATTCGATGTCATTTATTTTTGGTTTGAGGCATCCCTAAGGAGTCGTGCATACGGCTTGTGCTTTTTTAGTCGATCGGGTGATTTTTGAATTTTTGGGGAATTTTTGAAGAAAAAAAATTTAAAATGTATCTCGTCCTACATTTTTGATCCGAAACCTCTCAAAGATCCGATGACCCTAAAAGGTCGTGCATACGGCTCATGCTTTTTAGTCGATCGGACAATTTTTGTATTTTTAGGGAGCTTTTGAAAAAAAAAACTTCAAAATGCATTTTCCCCTACAGTTTTGATCTTTCTCTCTCTCTTTTTTTTTTTTTTTTTTTGGTTTGAGGCATCCCTAAGGGGTTGAGCATACGGCGTGCGCTTTTTACTCGATCCGATAATTTCTGTATTTTTAGGGAATTTTTGAAAAAAAACTTCAAATGCATTTCCTCCTACAGTTTTAATCCGATTTCATTTATTTTTGGTATGAGGCATCCTTAGGTGGGTCGGGCATACGGCTTGTGCTATTTGACTCGACTTGGGAATTCTTGATTTCGATAGGGAATTTTTGATGAAAATACCTCAAAATGCATCTTCTCCTGCAGTTTTGATCAGATATCATTTATTTTGGGGCTGAGGCATGCTTAGGGTGTCGTGAATACGGCCTGTGCTTTTCGAGTCGATCAGAATTTTTGGGGAATTTTTGAATAAAAAAACTTCAAAATGCATTTCCTCCTACTGTTTTTATCAGATTTCATTTATTTTTGATACAAGCCGACTTCAGGGGGTCATGCATACGGCTTGTGCTCTTTGAGTGAATTGGAAAACTTTTGAATTTTTTTCGGAATTTAAAAAAAAAAAAAAAAGAATCTTCTCCTGCAGCGCATAAACGCAAGTTAAATGAACTTGCGCAGTAGTCAGATTTAACAACCGCACATCGACGCAAGTTAAATAAACATTCGCATTGGTCCGAAATGTGAACCATTGACGGAAGATAAACATGCAAACTGGTCCAAAATAAGCATCGCGCATCAACGCAAGTTAAATAAACATGCGCAATGGTCCGAAAAAAAGAACTACGCGTCGACGCAAATTGAATAGACATGCGCAGTGGTCCGAAATGCGAACCGCGCATCAACGCAAGTTAAATAAATATGCACACTGGTCCGAAAAAAAGAACCGCGCATCAGCGCAACCCAAAGAAACATGCGCACTGGTCTGAAATGAGAACCACGCATCAACGCAAGTTAAATAAACATGGGCAATGGTCGGAAATGCGAACCGCGAATCGACGGATGTTAAATAAACATGCGATCCGGTCCAAAATAAGCACCGCACATCAACGCAAGTTAAACAAACATGCGCACTTGTCCGAAAAAAGAACCACACATTGGCGAAAGTTGAATAGACAGGCGCAGTGGTCTGAAATGAGAACCTCGCATCAACGCAAGTTAAATAAACATTCGCAGTGGTCCGAAGAAAGAACCACGAATCGACGCAAGTTGAATAGACATAAGAGTCGGGCATCGACGGGACTGAAATAAACATGCGTTCTGGTCCGAAATGCAATTCGCGTGTCAACGCAAGTTAAGTGAACCTACGCACTTGTCCGAAATGCGAACCTCGCATGAACGCAACCTAAAGAAACAGGTACACTGGTCCGAATTTCGAACCGCTCCTCAGCGCAAGTTAAATACACATTTGCACTGATCTAAAATAAGTACCGAGCACCAACACAAGTTAAATAAATATGCGCACTGGTCCAAAATGCGAACCACGCATCAACACAAGTTAAATAAACGTGCGCACTGGTGGAAAATGCGAAACGTTCATTAACGCAAGCTAAATAAACAAACACACTGGTCAGAAATGGGAACCGAGCATTAACGCAAGTTAAATAAACATGCGCACTGGTTAGAAATGCGAACCGAACTGCGCATTAACGCAAGTTAAATAACGTGCGCACTATTCAAAATAAAAACTGCGTATCAACGCAACTTAAATAAACATGCGCACTGGTCCAGAATAAGAACCGCGCATCAACTCAAATTAAAGAAATATGCGCATTGGCCTGAAATAAGAACCGCACATCGACACACGTTAAATAAACATGCGCAGTGGTTCGAAATGCGAACCACGCGCCAACGGAAGTTAAATAAATATTTGCACTGGTCCAAAATAAGCACCGCGCATCAACGCAAGTTAAATAAACATGCGCACTGGTCCGAAATTCGAACTGCTCATCAACGCAAGTTGAATAAACATGCGCACTGGTCCAAAATGCAAACCGCGCACCAACGCAAGTTAGATTAACATATGCACATGTCCAAAATAAGCACCGTGCATCAACGCAAGATAGATAAACATGCAAACTCTTCCGAAATGCGAACCGCGCATCAAGGCAACCTAAGGAAACTTGTACACTTGTCCAAAATAAGTACCGCTCATCAACACAAGTAAAATAAACATGCGCACTGATCCGTAATAAGAACCGCACATCAACACAAGTAAATAAACATGCGCATTGATCCGAAAGAAGAACCGCACATCAACACAAGGTAAATAAACATGCGCACTGATCCGAAATAAGAACCGCACATCAACACAAGATAAAAAAACATGGGCGCTGCTCCGAAATGCCAACCGCACATCAACGCAAGTTAAATAAACATGTGAACTGGTCCAAAATAAGCACCGCGCATCAACGCAAGTTAAATAAACATGCGCACTGGTCCGAAATTCGAACCGCGCATCAACGCCACTTAAATAAACATGTGGAGTGGTTCGAAATGTGAACCACGCTCCAACGCAAGTTAAATAAACATTTGTACTGGTCCAGAATAAGCACCGCGCATCAATGCAAGTTAAATAAACATGCGCACTGGTCCGATATTCGAACCGCGCGTCAACGCAAGTTAAATAAACATGCGCACCGTGCAAGTTAGATAAACATGCAAACTCTTCCGAAATGCGAACCGCGCATCAAGACAACCTAAGGAAACTTGTGCACTTGTCCAAAATAAGTACCGCTCATCAACGAAAGTAAAATAAACATGCGCATTGGTCTGGAATAAGAACCGCGCATTAATCTTTATTAAGTTAAATGAACATGTGCACGGTTCCAAAATGAGAGCCGCGCATCAACGCAAATTAAATAAACATGCGTACTTGTCTGAATAAGAACCGCGCATCGAGGCAAGTTACATAAATATGCGCACTGGTCCGAAATGCGAGCGTTGTTTGAAGGTATCTATGGCAGACTATCCAGTCCACCAGAGATACAAAAAATCTGTTCCCCATTTTTCACGTAAAGAAATCTTTGTATGCATTTATCGGTCTATGTTCTGGTCCAGTGCTAAATTAATTATTGAGCTAGCTCTTTGCCGTCTCATCTTTTGAAGCCCGATATTTCAGGGAAATTCCTTCGCTCATGCACGCTGGAATGGGTCTTATTGCTTTTCGTAAGTTGGGACTTTGTCCTTGGACAAACTTGTTTTTTATTTCGCTTGTAGTCACTTGTCGGGTGGTCAACTGACCGTTGGTCAGATGTCCTACATCCCGAGGACGGCTTTGAAAAATAAAAAGAAGAAACAAACTGGACCGATTTCGATACCGAGTAGCGAAATTTTACAATTGGGAAGACAAAATCAATATCATATAAAAGCTTAAAAACATTGAACTTTTCAATATGTAATGTGGCAAGGAAAGTTGCAACATCAAATATTGGAAAATAAAAATGAAAAAAAAAACTCTCTGACCTTGACTCTGCTCATGTCCAATTCAAAAATTTGCAGAAGACACGTTTTAACAAGCGAGGGTTCGTTGAGCCAAATTAGAAAAAAAAAGCTAATTATAAAATGATGTGTCAAGTGCCTCACCCTGCCTAAGACAAACACACACGTCTGAATGGGCCAGACTCAGAAATGTTACGATCTGATGAAAGCTGTGGGAGCAGTATCAAGTAATCAACATTTTTGTACCGATGGCCGGACAGATGTAAAAAGGGGTGACATCTAAAAGTGGTCACTACGAATAGGTTTCATGGTGCGTCTTATTTTTTGTGAAATTAGGCACATCTGCCTTAACGTGAGAGACATGTTACGTGTTAGTTTCGGTACTCGTTAACGAAATCGGTCTAGATCAGTTATACTTTAACTAAAACTGTAAAAGGTTACTTTCTGTCGGCTCCCTGCGATGGGCGCCATTGTTCGTTTTCACCATCGATAAGTTCCGAATTGCAAGAAAAAAAGGGGCGAATTTCAAGCACTGTTTGCAGCAAGCAAAGACAATTTGACTACAGCGACGTTTTAAAACAATGCCAGGCATTTCTCAAGCCATAGTGCTCCGGATTCTCACTTGATAAATGTGTTAAAACTAATCGTGTGTAATGTGGCTGGAGTCGGCAGTGTTCTGCCTGTCAGCAGCAGCCGATGTGATCGTGTGATTGATGATCATTGCTTGGCCCATCCATTTGTGTTCAGGAGAAATGTGGAGAGGGACAAAAAATTGTGTACGTCCTCTTGTGTGTTTTATGGAGAACAGGCTGCTTGTTGTTAAGATGCCTGTCGCAAGGAGTGCTTATTGCAATTTAATGAATTGTAATTGCAATTAAGTATGAGCTATACATCTTTAATATCCGTGATTATATTCCCAACCCTGCACGCGATAATTATTATTAACATTAAGATAGGCCGGATTTAAGCGTTTTACAGAGTGCAGCGGTTACATTGGTCGCACTGCTTTAAAACCGTGTTATATGGGGCTTGTAGGACCACTAAACCGCTGTTATGTTGGGCTTGTAGGACCATCAAACCACTGTTATGTTGGGCTTGTAGGACCATCAAACCACTGTTATGTTGGGCTTGTAGGACCATCAAACCACTGTTATGTTGGGCTTGTAGGACCTGCAATTCGCTGTTATGTTGGGCTTGTAGGACCATCAAACCACTGTTATGTTGGGCTTGTAGGACCATCAAACCACTGTTATGTTGGGCTTATAGGACCATCAAACCACTGTTATGTTGGGCTTGTAGGACCATCAAACCACTGTTATGTTGGGCTTGTAGGACCTGCAATTCGCTGTTATGTTGGGCTTGTAGGACCATCAAACCACTGTTATGTTGGGCTTGTAGGACCATCAAACCACTGTTATGTTGGGCTTGTGGAACCATCAAACCACTGTTATGTTTGGCTTGTAGGACCATCAAACCACTGTTATGTAGGACTTGTAGGACCATCAAACCACTGTTATGTTGGGCTTGTAGGACCATCAAACCACTGTTATGTAGGACTTGTAGGACCATCAAACCACTGTTATGTTTGGCTTGTAGGACCATCAAACCACTGTTATGTTGGGCTTGTAGGACCATCAAACCACTGTTATGTTGGGCTTGTAGGACCTGCAATTCGCTGTTATGTTGGGCTTGTAGGACCATCAAACCGCTGTTATGTTGGGCTTGTGGGACCATCAAACCACTGTTATGTTGGGCTTGTAGGACCATCAAACCACTGTTATGTTGGGCTTGTAGGACCTGCAATTCGCTGTTATGTTGGGCTTGTAGGACCATCAAACCACTGTTATGTTGGGCTTGTAGGACCATCAAACCACTGTTATGTTGGGCTTGTAGGACCTGCAATTCGCTGTTATGTTGGGCTTGTAGGACCATCAAACCACTGTTATGTTGGGCTTGTAGGACCATCAAACCACTGTTATGTTGGGCTTGTAGGACCTGCAATTCGCTGTTATGTTGGGCTTGTAGGACCATCAAATCACTGTTATGTTGGGCTTGTAGGACCATCAAACCACTGTTATGTTGGGCTTGTAGGACCATCAAACCACTGTTATGTTGGTCTTGTAGGACCTGCAGTTCGCTGTTATTTGAGTTGTTGTACGGCCACTAGACCACTGGCTTCAAATATTTTGCTGGTCGTGCGACTACCAAACCGTGACAAACTCCTTCTGCTGGGCGTTCTTTGTGCCCCTGTTTCTCTCCACACTTTTAACGTTGAAACCTGTGTAGATGTGCGGCCGTCTCGGTGTGCTGTGCGTGACAGGGGCTTTGCACTCACATAATGATATCTGCACTGAGTGAGATTTTTTTTGGTTACCAGCAGCCGTCAGGCCATATGCTCAAAATGAGATAAGTCGTGTTAGAAGAGGTAAGTAAAATGCCCGGATGTTCGCTAAATGACAGAATGACAGGCCGCCATAGGAGAACAAAAGGAGATACAGTGAGTCAAACTTTGGTAGGTAGTAGCGATTTAGTCGAGGGGACGGGGGGGGAGGGGGTGGGGGGGGGGTGGGTGCACTCAAGTACAGGCTAGTTACCATGCGTGTCCGTGACTTTTTAAAACGACCCTTAAACGCGGATTGCTATTGAATTAATGCCCCCCCCCCCCCGTTTTAAATCAACGCGGTGTGTAATTCCGAAATAAAACCCTTCTTCCTTTTTTTTTTTGGAGGGGGGGGGGGAGGGGAAACGAGAGGCACTGAATGAAAATCACCCTCTTTTTTGACGAAATAGTCGCTCAGCGCGGGCCGCGTCTAGCCTCAAAATTACGCCTTACCCGCGTTTTTTTTTTATGTCAGGTAGTCCGTCTGCTGATTCACTGCCCTTCAAATCTAAATGTATTCTGCTTTGAAAAAAGAAACACGGATCCTTTCTTTGATGGCAGTGAGTTGGAATTGCCTGCGTAAACAAAGAAACATCGCAGTGCTAAATGTTCCGGGTTCCTAATAGATTTGCACATTAGCTACAAGGCGAGACATAAACGCTCCATCGCGGTGAGTTCTTGACATTTTTGTACGACGCTGCTGTCGCTTATGACATTAACGCTATAACGTAGACGTGTTACGACGTAGGACAAGGCCAGTGCCGCCCTGGATAATTTAGAGGATGGGGGGCATCGGCACAACTCGTTATAATCAGACAATTTGGGTGCTATTGGCCTGAAACAGTAGACAGCATATTTAAAGGGGAAGGGCAAAAACATTGCTCTATTTCGTTGGTATTACCTCGGGACTTGCGCTGTGATGTTAGGTGTTTTTTTTTTTTGTTTTTGTTTTTTTCAAAGGAGGTATTAAGCGGCTTGCAAGACACCCGAGGGAGAGGGAGGGGGGAGGGGAGAAGAGGCACACATACTAACTGGTTACCATGCATGTCAATGACATTTTAAAACGACCCCTAAACGCGGAGCGCCTATTTTGAAATAGCACCCCCTTTTAAGCAAGCGTGGAGTGAAATTCTGAAATACCTTTCTCCCCCCCCCCCCACCGCCTTTTTATGTGTGTACAGAATGAAAATAACCTCCCCTTGTTTTAACGAAGTTGGCACTCCGCATCTAGCCTCAAAATCGGCTCTGCGTTTTTATTTATTCCTTTATTTTCTTGGACGCGCATGGTAGCAAATATCATACCAAGTGCCCCACCCCCATCCCGGGCAGGACACAAACACATCTTTTATTGAACCATATGCTGAACCAAGTGTTCCGTAGAGAATCGTTGTACTGATTATGCCGAGATTGTTTAACACAGCCTGTTCATGTGTGATATCAGAATGCCAATAACGATATCAGCCATACAAGTATACGGAGTGTCGGGGGAAAAAAGTAAAGCATCGAAGCGTACGCACTGGTGTCGTGAACCTGCAAGGCGAGTGCGGACAGTACAGTTTATAGCCTTTTTTTGGCATCAGAATATCCACTACACTTGTGTCTATGAATTATGCTGGACTATTCCATAATGGCGGTGCAAATTCTTCTCTTGTATTCTCGCTGCGTGGAAACCCGGACAAATTCTGCACTTTTCGGGACACAGTTTTATGCTCTAGCGTATTGAGAGACATTAGATAAAATGCCTTGATTTTGAAAGCAAAGCTGCTTTTTATCCCGCTACTTAACTATTAGACATGCGCATTATATCATTGTGCTCAAACTGAAACGCGCCACATGCCATCTGTAGTGTTAGTTAATAATCTCATCTCTGAACTAGCTTCATTTTTATTAGAAATTTGAAGAACTAAGAAAATTCAGTGTGTTTAAGGAAAAAAAGAGCAAACTCCTGCATCAGTATGCATTGAACTTGTGGTCGTTACCCCCCGAGGCTATGACGTCACGCGTTTGTTGTGGCCTCAGATAACACGATGTTGATCTGTCTGACCTTGGAGCTATCAGAGCACCATGGGTTCCCTTAAGTCGTAAACAATTTCTAGCACCTGAGCAATTTGCCTTTTGGTTGCCGCTTATCTGTAATAGACCACCAGTTAACGTCCATCTTTCTTTTTTCCTTTAACAAAAGAGGTAAATATAAATAATAAATAGCATTCCTGATTCAGATGCAGCTTTAAGACAACAGATGTGAATGTCGTTTCTATTCTTTTTGCTTCAAAACCAAACAAACAAACATATGCGCTATAGTTTGGAGTTTAGGTCAAATGATCACCGGCTAACTGACCATCGGTGTAACAGGATATCTTTGCCGCCTCCCCCCGGACAAGATATCCTAGGATGCCTTGGCCCCCGTGTGGAAGTCGAGTTATCCCAGGATATCTTTGCCGTCTGTTTATGCAAAATTAAAAGAATGTATTTTGTATTTTTTATTTCTCACTACACTAAAACTTGTACACTAAATGCAACCAGCATCGTTAAAAAAATAACAAATAAAATAAAATCCCGATATCACAAGAGTTCAGATTACTGTTCTGTATTTAATAAACCTGAGTGTAACGTTCGTTTATATTTGAAATGTACATCCTGTGATTTGCCTTCCTAAGTTCTGTCAAGGGTTTCAGAGCAGTTCCCTGAGCTTTTTAGGTAAAACAGTCTCAAGTGCGGGCCAAGATATCCAGGGGCCAAGATCTAGAGGGGGCCAAGATAGCCTGGCATATTTTGGACATCGGCCAACTGACCACCATTTTGACATAAAGAAAGCACTGGAAAGAGAGTTTAAACAAAAAGAAACTGACCACCAAAAATAAAAAAAATGACATGGAACAAAATTGCACCGGAATAAATGGCAGGAGATGGCACAAAAAAAGAAAAAGATTCGATCTTTTCCACTAACACGAAAAAGCGAAGTAAAAACAAAGTTCCACTGTACCGATTCGACGGAGTTTTGCTGCACTGGACCTTCTTAACATTACTGCCCAGCTACAATATTCGTCTAAACGATCGACGGTGGAAAACATCGATATACGCCAGATACGCCAGTAGGGAGTCTCTTAGCACGCTTCATGTTCCCCTCGTTACCTCGACTGCTCTTGTCGATTCGATCGTCAGCCGATCGTGACGGTTTTATTCGTGACGCATCTAAAAATTAAAAAGAGAAACAGTTCGAATAGCACTGTTGTCACAACGACTGCTGGGACAGTTCGCACACCACTATTGTCACAACAACTACTTGGACAGTTCGCACACCACTATTGTCACAACGACTACTTGGACAGTTCGGAAACCACTGTTGTCACAACAACTGCTGGGACAGTTCGCACACCACTGTTGTCACAACGACTGCTGGGACAGTTCGCACACCACTGTTGTCACAACAACTACTTGGACAGTTCGCACACCACTGTTGTCACAACGACTACTTGGACAGTTCGGAAACCACTGTTGTGACAACGACCACAGTGTACTTGGACAGTTCGCACACCACTGTTGGAACAACGACTACTTGGACAGTTCGGAAACCACTGTTGTGACAACGACCACAGTGTACTTGGACAGTTCGCAAACCACTGTTGTCACAGCGACTACTTGAACAGTTCGCACACCACTGTTGTCATAGCGACTGCTTGGACAGTTCGCGCACCAAGATCGATGACCGCTTCCGTGGTTCATAAATGATCATGGGAAACATTTAAGTTAATTGGTGCTCAATTAGTCAGTAGCCAGCTGCTAGATTCCCCGGAGTTCGGCATGCATTTTGCTTTTCATCGGGGAATGTTCTATGTCAAGGACGGCTTCTTATTGTCGCGATTTCAAGAAATGTATCAAAAAGAGGCAATTCTTTCCCAAGTAAAAGATGGGAAGAAAAAGGGGGCTTTAGCGTGAATATATAGATAGTCTTCTTAATGTTTTATGCAGAACGGCAAATATGTGGGGCCGTCCTAAAACCCATCTTATAGCCGTCCCCATTGAGCTTACAAATATAATTATGGAAACCATCCTTTATGATATCAGAAATGAAGATTGAAATGGAAAACTGCGTTTGCTTCTTCAGACAACTTTGTTAAGCATCGTGAATTATAATAAAGCATTAAAAAAAACCCGACGTTGTAGCATTTAGAGGACTCCCCGCCTCCCGTAGAGTGGGGGGGGGGGGGGGGGGGGTTGCGGGGTGGGGGGGGGGTGAGGAAGGGTTGTCGTGCATGTAGCTTTACAGACATTTCGCGAAGGAGTCGCACTTAAGGAGAACATAGGAGCTGTTGAGAGCTGTATTACGAATGACTAGCAGCAGTCAAAATTTTGAGTAATGACGTACAGTTTTCACTTGAGTGTTTTGAACGTCATCATTCCGGAGTAGTGTTGACGTTATTAGACTCCTTACCGATTGCTCTGTGCGTGCTGCACAGCTGTGCAGTAAGCTTGGGCCATGACTCGCCTGCACCTCCCCCTCCCCCCTCGTCCTCCCCCTCCCCCCTTCCCACCGCCCACGTTCCTGACAAGATAAATAATATCAGTGTAACTGCTTCGTGAGTCTTCGTGATTGTTTGTTATTGAGAGAAGCCTTTGTGAGCTCAGTGATCCACGAGAAGGCTTCATGGCCTTGCCTTGGATAGTAATGTCAGCTATACTGACCCGATAATTACCAGCTTCTCACATCATGACTCAGCAAAGTTCAATAAACCATGGAATTATACTGGAATTATAAGAGTGCATTAGTTTGCTTGTAAAAGCCTCCTGCCAGGGATGGGGTTAGAATATAGTCTGGCGTGAATGGATTCCAGGCCTGCTGGTGCCATTGTGAACAGGTTTCACTGTCGAACATCGCATAAAGACGATTGGTCAAAGTACTTGAAGTTGTATTCTAAAAACCGTTTCAAAATGTGATTGGCCACCCTTACGGCATGGATTAGGGAAGAGGGGTGGTGATAGTTTTGCGTCAGTGAGTCATATTCTGTATAAAGTTTTTTTTTGAGGGGGTGGGGGAATTTCACATACCACAGATTTTAGGAAGAAAGTTTTTTGCGTTCCAACAAAAAAAACAAAAAAAGAACGAAACGAGAGCATCAAGTGCTGCCGGCCATGTAGCACAATATTAACAGGCTTTGAACCCCGTGCCTGGAAAGCATTTTTCAAAAAAAAAATTGAATGCAACGGAATAAAATCTCGCGGAAGTCAATGTCACGAAAGTAAGAAAACTTTCCGGCTGATACAAAAGAAGAGGCTCATTCCGGAAGTGCGGCGAATGTCTCGCTCACAGGCTTAGCTCTGAAGAGTGAGTAATATTTCGTGAAAAAAAACAACAAGAAAAAAAATGTTCATGTAAATCAAACCCTTTTGTTGTGTTTTACACAAATTTTGACAAGCTTTGATATTCCGCCAACGGGGCTTGTGCCTCGCGTACAAATTAGTTGCCATGCATGTCCATGACTTTTTAAAACGACTCCTAAACGCCGAATGCTAAGTTTGAAACAACATCCCCCCCCTTTTAAGCCAAACACGGAATGCATTTCCGAAAGAACCCCCCACTTTTCTTTTAAACAAAATTGGCAGTCCGCACAGGTCTCCGAAGTACCCCCTCCCCCCCATTTCTATGCGTTTTTTTGGACACGCATGGTAACTTTTATGACACCAAGTGCCACCTCCTCCCCCTCCCCCCCCCCCCCCTCCTTCCCTTCCCCGGGGGATAGTCGCAGTACATGAGGACAAGCTAATATGCAGCAGAAAAGACCAAATGCCTCTTGAATTTCAAATTTTTGGATCAAAAAGTGTACAATGTAGTCATGGAAGGCTACAGGTATTCCCAGTTACATGGGTAGTTATTGAAGCGACCCGGTATTCGACGACTAGCGTAGTCATGGAAGGCTACAGGTATTCCCAGTTACATGGGCAGTTATTGAAGCGACCCGGTATTCGACGACCAGTGTAGTCATGGAAGGATACAGGTATTCCCAGTTACATGGGCAGTTATTGAAGCGATCCGGTATTCGACGACTAGTGTAGTCATGGAAGGCTACAGGTATTCCCAGTTACATGGGCAGTTATTGAAGCGACCCGGTATTCGACGACCAGTGTAGTCATGGAAGGATACAGGTATTCCCAGTTACATGGGCAGTTATTGAAGCGACCCGGTATTCGACGACCAGTGTAGTCATGGAAGGATACAGGTATTCCCAGTTACATGGGCAGTTATTGAAGCGACCCGGTATTCGACGACTAGTGTAGTCATGGAAGGATACAGTTATTCCCAGTTACATGGGCAGTTATTGAAGCGACCCGGTATTCGACGACTAGTGTAGTCATGGAAGGATACAGGTATTCCCAGTTACATGGGTAGTTAGTGAAGCGACCCGGTATTCGACGACTAATGTAGGGTGTACTGAGTAGTCAGCTGGTGAGGCGACCATTACGGTGCTCGACGACTAATGTGAGGTGTACTAAGTAGTCGGACAGCTGGTGAGGCGACCATTACGATGCTCAGCGACTAATGTAGCGTGTACCCAGTAGTCGGGTAGCTGATGAGGCGACCCGATATTCGACGACTAATGTACTCGCTGCATCAAGTTGGAATGCAAATTAAAAAGAATATAAAAAGAGGCGGTTTTGTTTGTTCTAATGAATACAGTGCCTGAAGTGAGAGGTGGTTTGTAGCATAAAACATTAAGCTATCTTTTTACCTTGGCTAGCCAACCAGAATAAAATATACTTGTTATGTTAGAGTTGATGTCATTTTGTACAAGTTCAGGTTGTTTTTAATCTGTCGGGTAGGCTTATTCCGCCATGTTCTGGTTGAATTTTCGTCACAAGTTCGTCACGGAAGGTCAGCTGGGCGCAGTGTTCCAACGACATACTCGTTGATCAACTTTGGGTTGGGGAAACTTCAGGCCAGTTGTATTATTCCTTGTCCTGTCACGAGTATCACGTGACATTTAAATGTCAGGCGTCACTTTGCTTCATATAACATGTTTTTTTGCTCTTGGTCGTGATAAAGTCGGCGTCAGTCGTGAGTGGATCGGGGGGGGGGAGGGGAGGGGGAGGGGGCGGTGCCTTCAGCGAGCATTTAATTAACAACAACTTGCACTTCTTAAACAGCCTTGAAGAACCTTCGAAGCTTGTATACTCCCAGAGAAGGAAAACCATTTTGAACCAAAACGCCTTTCTGATTTCGATGCGCGAATTTGAAATTTTTACAAAGCATATTTCTTACACGATGTTAGAGAAATATGTACATGCATCGAAAACCGATCAAAACTATTGATTCTGATCAGTATCTAGTATTTACATAATATTTTACCGATTTGTAAAGATCCAGCGGACGTTCTTGTTAATTTGGTAAGAATAGACAAAATAATAATAATAATAATAATAATAATAATAATAATAATAATAATAATAATAATAATCTACCACTCATAGATGTTTGAGATAACAAGTCGGAAAGGCAGAAAAGGGGCGGAGCTTAGAAGTTTCAAGGACAAACAGTTTTTTATTAGTTTGGCAACTTGTGCATCTGGTGATATTTCGGATATCTTCATAATATTTAATATGCTTGACTGTGTACAGTCTGGCGGTAACTGAGAAGCAAACGGGTTTTAATTGCAATTTACAACCTATAATTTAGTATATGAGTGTTACTGTAGAAAGGAACGTTAAAGAAAAAACCATGTATTTGGTTTTACTTGTTCACAGTTTCACTCATATAAGAGGGAACTTTTTACCAAGCAGTAAAATCAAATGTTACGTACTGGAGGTGCCCGCGCTATTTTTAGCCTTTGATGACGGCATACTCTTGAGGGGAAAAACTACATTGTCGGTTTACGTAATTCATTGTGTTAAAAACGAGAGATGACGATCGGTGCTCAGTCTGTTTTTCATATGTTTAAATGACCAATTAACGGCCTTTGCCTGCGTGTTAATGTTTCCCAAAATAGTTTAGGGTGCATTTTTATGCCACTGGTTTACATTTAAAAAAAAAAAAACAACAACAACAAGCCTGAATTAATTCCGCGATCTATATTTGAACTTGGCCTGTGGCATAAGTGCCACTTAATGCTTTTAGGTTGCGAGCTGTTCTTTTTGAACACACTAATTTGCCGGCTTGATTGGGTGTCATAGGAAGTTCTGTGAAATAAAGTGACTTAAGCATATTGTTTAAACTGAATATCAATATATTTAGTTCTTCAGCCCCTCCCCCTTAACCCGTTTTAGCGACGTCACATTTACGTGATCGCCCATGAACAGACATACCCCCGCTTTACCGGCTGTGTTTTGCCCTGGGACGTCACACAGACGTGATCGGCCATGAACAGACATACCCCCCCCCAACCCACCCACCGCTTTACCGGCTGTGTTTTGTCCTGGGACGTCACACAGACGTGATCGGTAATGAAGAGACATCCCCTCCCCATCCTGCTTCACCGGCTGTGTTTTTTCCTGGGACGTCATATGGACTAGATCGTCCCATAAAGAAACACCCCCACCCCCCTATACCGCGTGAAATCCGCTGCACGATCACGATTTATGGGCGGAGATCGTTTCGCTGAGTGGCCCGACCATAAGGAGTGCATAGACCGTAAGAAAGAGCGCCTGTTGAATTAGAGCTTTTATCCCCCTGATTTTTCTTCTGACGAGCCCCGGATGTGTCTAGAATGTTGCCAGGCGTGTTGCTGATTTTCCCGGTCGTGCCGCTTGTTTGTTTGGCGTGTTGCTGATTTTCCCGGTCGTGCCGCTTGTTTGTTTGGCGTGTTGCTGATTTTCCCGGTCGTGCCGCTTGTTTGTTCGGCGTGTGACTGATTTTGTCTTGGGCTGTGCTGCTGATTTGCCGGAGCGTAATGTATATTCTCCAGGGTGTAATGCTGATTCTCCGAGGCATACTGCTGATCCTCAGGTGTGTAGTGCTGATTCTCCGGTACGAACTGTTGATTCTCCGAGGCGTATTGAGGATTCTCCCGTGCGTACTGCTGATTCTCAAGTACGTACTGCCGATTCTCCGGTGCGCACTGCTGGTCCTCCGGTGCGTACTACTGATTCTTCGGTACGTACTGCTGATTCTGCGGTGCGCACTGCTGATTCTGCGAGGCGTACTGCTGATTCCCCGGTGCGTACTGCTGATCCTGCGGTGCGTACTACTGATTCTCCCGTACGTACTGCTGATTCTCTGCTGCGTACTGCTGATTCTCCGAGGCGTACTGCCGATTTCCGGGTGCGTACTGCTGATCCTCCGGTATGTACTGCTGATTCTCCCGTGCGTACTGCTGATTCTCCACTGCGTACTGTTGATTCTTCGAGGCGGCGTACTGCTGATTCTCTGCTGCGTACTGTTGATTCTCCGGTGCGCACTGCTGATTCTCCGTTGTGTACTCTTGATTCCACGGACCATGATGCTATTGATCCCTCAGAACGTGCCATCGAGAGTCATGAGCAGATATTTAACGTCACAACAGTAGGGTAGAAATAAGAGTTCTACCACACATGTGTGGTAGAACTCTTATTTGTATGTGAAGAGTTGTGCGGCAGTGTATCGGGCGCAGATAGAGTATGACGAAAGAAAACGTCATTTGATGCAAGGATTGCGATAGCGATATAGCGAGCGAAAGTGTGTTTCCGGTGAAAGGTCTTGAAACGTCTGGAGTGAAAGGGTGTGTGTGCGGAGACGGGGTGGGGTGAAAGGGTGTGTGTGGAGAGAGACAGAGACAGAGACAGAGAGAGAGTTATAAGAGTTTTATTTTAAAAAGCATTTCCCACACATTCTCATGCATACACATAGCGGTGAAATTCCTGTTGATGTTGAGACTGAAAATCCCTCCATGTTTCACAGAGGAAGGCCTGGTAGTCGACATATACCTCTTCCCATAAATCGGCATCCTTCTTTGAGAAATGATAAGCCGCCAGGCGTTCCTCAGTGAAAAATTCTTTCCTAAACTGCATATTTTTTCGACACGTCTGCTCTCTACAAAAAGTTTGAAAGCTCTGCAGGCAATGCAGGCAATGCAGGCGGAGATGACGAAATGTGTGAAACGTCAGACCACCCCCCCACCCCCCCCCCCCACCCCTCCCCAATCGCGTTTTCGCCGTTGGCGTCTCGAGTGAAAGAGGCTGCTTACGGGACACACTGGGGGAAGAGTATGTACACAGCAGCAACACTTGCTTGACGTTTGGCGTTTTCGCCGTTGGCGTCTCGAGTGAAAGAGGCTGCTTACGGGACACACTGGGCCACTGGGAATCGCTACCAGTGCCACTTGCTTCACCGTCTCGTTTCGTTGGCGTCTCGCTTGACTCAGCGGCGGATGGTTGGGTACAAAAGAGAGGGGGTGTGTGTGGACCTCATCAGTACAGTGTAGCAGTGTAGCAGTGTACAGTGTAGCAGTCATGGAGAACAAGACAAGGAGCGCAACAAGCAACGCAGCGGCGGCAGGCAGGCAGGCAGCAGCGCAGCGCAGCAAGCAACAGCAAGCAACAGCAAGCAACAGCAAGCAACAGCAAGCAAGGATGGCTATGAATTCAGACACATCAGTGTTTTGTCATGAGTGCAAACAGACATTTCCATTTCTGGACTTGTATGTGGCACATACATGTAAACCAGCAAGGTTGAAACGTGCTATAGAAGAGCTTGTTCAGCAGATAGAAGTGAAGAGACAAAAGACGATGGAAGATAGCATTATCAGATCTGATCCGTTCCTCTGCGGTGAATGTGCAAAGATATTTCCATCTATGGATGCGTTTGACACACATGTATGCAGGATGCTTCCAAAGAGAGTACAAGTAGGGAAAGGGAGAAGAGTGAGTCTTGGTGAAAATGCACAGGAAAGACGGTTTGAGCCTGAAGATGGATCGGATTTATTACTTGAAATGCGGCAACAAGAGAATCGGATTAAGAGACATTTGTTGGAGACCTTAAACCATGGCATGAAATGGTACATTGTTGTGCATGCACGCTTCAAGAAACTGACGGCGAATGCTGAAGGTGTGATGGTAGAACAAGTGGATAATGCTTTTATCAGCAGTCGAACACATATAGCCTACAATCCAGAGGATATTGAACAGGACTTGCCAGAAGCCTATAAAGAATTGTTTACCAAGTTTGATGAACATGAGCGACAAGGGTCTGGCTGGGTGTTGGATAACATCCTGTATATTGAAGTGCATACAGCTACATCAGCACCTCTGGAAGCGAGCAGTTATATCAAACTGCCGAAGAGAGTGAAGGATACAAAGGCTGTGTTAAAGATTCAGAATAAAGACAACAAGTGTTTCTTATGGTCAGTACTGGCTCACCTTCACCCTTCAACAGATAGAAACCCACAGCGTGTGCATCTATACAAGGTATTTGAGAATGAATTGAAGGTGGAAGGCATGACATTTCCGACACCGACGAAGGACATTCCAAAGTTTGAAAAGGAGAATGATGTGTCCATCAACGTGTTTGGATATGAACAGGAGGTCGTTGTTCCGATACAACTGAGTCGAAACACCAGCAGCGCTAGCAGCGCTAGCAGCGCTAGCAGCGCGAGAGAAATCAACTTACTTTTGATTAGCAATGACAAGACAAGGCATTATTGTCTCATCAAGAATTTCAGCAGACTGATGGCTTATCGTACCAAGTATAATGGAGCAATGTTTTATTGTTTCAACTGTCTTCACGGGTTTACACGACAAGATCTGTTAGACAAGCATCGCGAAGTGTGTGGCAAGCATGGAGCGCAACGTTTATCATTTCCCAAGGAACCCTTTATCAAGTTTAAGAATGTAGCCAAACAACAGCGAGTCCCTTTTGTGATTTATGCCGACTTTGAATGTTTCACGAAAAAGCATGAAGAAGTGAGGTACCAGCATCATCGTCCAAACAGCTTTGCCTATGTGGTTGTGAGCCAGTATGAGACACGCGCCCCAGTCCTGTATCGAGGAGACAATGCTGTGAAAGTCTTTTTAGACCATATGGTGACTGAGCGTGATCGTATTGTGCACGGTTTACAACAGCCAAAGGAGATGGTGATGACTCGTGAAGACAAAGAGGATTTCAGGACTGCGGTCGACTGCTACATTTGTCATGAGCCTCTAGGAGCAGATCATGTGAGAGATCATGATCATATCAATGGCAAATACCGTGGAGCTGCACATAGTGAATGCAATTTGCAATTCCGATTTCGAAAGGATCAGCAGGGGGATAAAGATTCGTTTATCATCCCTGTCTTTTTCCACAATTTGCGAGGTTATGACAGTCATTTGATCATGGAGGAAATTGGAAAGTTTAAAAATGAAACGATTACAGTCATTCCCAACACCGTTGAGAAATATATTGCATTCACCATGAGCAATCTGAAATTTACGGATAGCTTTCAGTTCATGAGTACGTCTCTACAGAAGTTGGTCTCCAACCTGGCGGCAGAAGGGAAAGAGAACTTTTATCACATGACCTCTCACATTCACGATAGCGACCAGCAAGAGTTACTGTTGAGAAAGGGAGTGTACCCCTACGATTACGTGGATGAGCCATCCAAGTTTGCTGAAACACAACTGCCGTCCAAGGACAAGTTTTACAGTCAGCTTAGTGAAGAAGGCATTAGTGATGAGGATTATGCACATGCACAGAAGGTGTGGGAGACATTCCACTGTACAACATTTGGCGACTACCATGACTTGTACCTGAAATTGGATGTGTTACTGCTGGCTGACGTGTTTGAAAACTTTCGTCAAGTATGTCTCAACACCTATGAATTGGATCCTGCCCACTACTATACAGCGCCAGGCCTGTCGTGGGATGCGATGTTAAAAGCGACAAAGGTGAAGTTGGAATTGATCAATGACATTGACATGTACCAAATGGTTGAACAAGGTCTACGTGGAGGAATATCTGTGATCACACACAAGTATGCGAAAGCAAATAACCCCTACGTATCAGAGTATGATCCCACGAAACCGACCCATTACCTGATGTACCTCGACGCAAACAACCTGTACGGCTGGGCCATGTCACAAAGCATGCCGGAAAGTGGATTCATGTGGGTGAACGAGCCAGAATCCATTGACTTCATGGAAGTGGATGAAGATGACGAGATTGGCTACATTTTAGAAGTGGATTTGGAATACCCACAGACCATTCATGATCGTCATAATCACTACCCAGTGGCTCCAGAGCGGAAAAGTGTGACGGTGGGAGAATTATCAGAGCATAGTCAGAAACTACGGAAAGATCTCAACATGAAAGACAAACCCAATGAAAAGCTTATTCCCAACTTGTGTGACAAGAAGAAATATGTACTTCATTATAGAAATTTACAGCAATATGTGTCACTGGGATTGAAAGTCACGAAGGTGCATCGTGCCATCATGTTTGCACAGAGCAAATGGTTAGCGAAATACATCTCGTTGAACACGGAAAAGAGAAAGTTGGCCAAGAACCCGTTTGAGAAAGATTTTTTCAAATTGATGAACAACTCTGTGTTTGGCAAAACCATGGAAAATGTGAGAAAACGCATCAATGTGGAACTCATTCACCAGGAAAAGCGGTTCAAGAAAGTTGTAGCCAAACCGTCATTCCACCAATTTAGAATTTTCAACGAAGATTTGACCGCGGTACATTTACACAAAGTGGATTTGCTTCTGGATAAGCCCATTCAAGTCGGCTTCACCATTCTCGACCTCAGCAAAGTGCTCATGTTTGACTTTCATTACAACTACATCATGGCCAAGTATCCCGACGCCAAGTTGTTGTTCAGCGACACCGACAGTCTATGTTACGACATAGAAACGGATGATATCTACAAGGATATGCAGGAAGATGCCGACTTGTTCGACACAAGTGACTATCTCCCCAATCATTTCCTGCATTCCAACGTGAACAAGAAAGTGCTTGGGAAAATGAAAGATGAGACGGCGGGCATTCCCATTGAAGAGTTTGTTGGACTTCGGCCGAAAATGTACAGCATGATGTATGGTGGGAAAGAAAAACATACGGCTAAAGGTATCACTTACGCGTGTCAAAGACGGATGAAACATGAGCAGTATAAAGACAGTTTGTTTAACCAAACGCAGATGATGGTGACAGGACACACCATTCGAAGCCATGACCACCAGATTTTCTCGGAGAAGTTGAGGAAAGTAGCTCTCTCCCCCTTTGATGATAAGCGATACGTGTTGAATGATGGCTATTCCACTTTGGCGCATGGGCATTACAAGACCGCAGCAGCGGCAGCCAGGGTGGCAGCCAGGGCGGCAGCCAGGGTGGCAGCCAGGGCGGCAGCCAGGGCGGCCGCAGCAGCCAGGGCGGCGGCAGCAGCCAGGGCGGCGGCGGCAGCAACAGTATAAAACGGGGGGGGACTCTCACCACAACTTCAGAGTGAGTTGAGAGTGAGAGTGAGTTGAGGGTGTGAACATGAAGAGATCTGCAACAACAACGGATATGGATACTCTAGCAGATACGGTGAAAGACTTGAACGTGAACAATCCCACCACCGCCACCACCACCACCACCACTATCAAGAAATTAAAAGTGGAGACGGCGACGGCACCACCACCACCACAGTCGTGGGATGGAATGCTTTCTCTAGGCAATGGAAAGTATATCAAGATTATGAAACAAAGCAATGAAGGTGTGGTGAACATTCGCAAGTACCTCAGAGATGAGGGGACTGGAAGGAACCGTCCTACGAAAAAGGGTATCTTGCTGACCATACCTGAATGGAAAATGTTGAAGAAGCAGGTGAAAGAAGTGGATAAAAGGCTTCGCAGACAAGACGACAACGCATAACCAGGTAACCCCCCATCATGAATGCACTCATGTTAAACGATGGTGTTTACCTTAAAGTCAATGAGAGGAATGAAGTGATGATGGGTTCTCGGAGATGTTCTGCTTATCAGTTTAAACCTGAAGTGTGGAAAGACTTTAAAAACATACCGCTTGAAGCTGGGTTTAAACGCAGACTTGAAAATAAACTGGAAGTGACGGTGGCTGAATATGATTCGAACATACGTGTGACATTCTGTAGAAATCTTTTACAGGATTATCCAAAGGATTATAAGGGAGTTGTGCCAGACACACCCTATGCACAGTTGATCTTCTTTGATATCAAGAACTGGCGCGCAATCTTACGATTCCTAGAAGCTATACAGCATCCACTGTTCGACATCCTCCGAGTATAAAATACACACACATGGACGAGATGGAAGACGACTATTTGATGGATTATGAACCCATGACATATGGGTTCTCCTATCTGAGAAACTTATGTGATGACATTGTGTTACGGCATTTTGGACAGTATCTCGTCCTATCGCTTGATGACCAATCCGTGTTGAAGGATCACCTAGACAAGTTGAGAATACCCGGCTTTCTCGTAGCCGTCTCGGATGAATTAGAAGTGCGTGTGACTGAGAACGGTCTAGACGTGTTTGTACAATTTCGCCAATATGACGAGCTTACAGAAGGCTGCGACATCATCACCCTCAGCACCGTGGAATGGAACGCGCTGTTGCACGCATTGGATTGGGAAGAATCTTCTGCTTGAATTCAAAGAGGATGGAATACAACTCAAGCGGGGTACCAAATCCATTGAGGTGACACAGCCTATGCGGCTGATGCGGCTGATGCGGCTGATGGACTTAGAAGAAGGATATGAACTGAAACTGTCTGAACATGAAACTGTTAAAGTGATAAAGTTTGGTGATGTGTGTTATGTGAGCTTTCATAGCATTTACAAACGTGGATGTAATGTCTATGATACCTATATTAATTTAAATTGTAATGAATGGCATGCATTGATCCATGTATTGAAAGAAGAAACTTGTAAATAAAAATTTGTAGATAAGAAGTGTGGGGGGGGGGGGGGGGGAGTTTGGAAAACACAATAAAACAAGATCAGTTTGAAACTTGAGTCTTTTTATTTTCTTCAACAACTTAACTACAGCTTAACTACACCCCCCCTCCCCCATTTAATAAAACAATGGTTTATAATGTCTATAGACAAAATCCTTTACAATAAAATCCCCATCCTTTCTTTTTAATATATTCACAATGTCAAACATACTCTGGCCTCGAGCTCTATGCCATATATAATAGACACAATAAAAAACCACACGCCGATGATATCGGCGTTTGTAATGAGATGGAATTATACATATAGTCCTTTCTTAAAAACGTTTCTAAACGCTCATCGAGAGGGAACAGTCCATAAGAGTCAAAGTATTCCACAGGGTCTTTGTCATAATACACTGCCACCCAATGCTCTCCTGGTTCATCTTGATCGTCGGTGTTGATGACATAGGCACCACGTTGTAAAGACGGTGGTAACTGGTCCATGGCAAACACACCTTGAAACAAGTCTTTGGTCGCGGCATCATGGCTCAGGATAGCTTCGATCTGCTTCGTGTTCATGACTGGTAGTCGAATTGGATGCTACGATTGGCACTGATCTCGATAATGTTGTCAAATTCAGCATAGACGATGACATTGATGGTAGGTTGCAAAGCCCTAGCAAAGTTCATTTCTAGCCGCAAATTCCCATGCTTGATCAGGGGAAAATGATCAGCTCCATCATAATCCGGTGTTAAGTCGAACGAAAATAAAGAATACCCTCTAGGCCAATCTTCCCTTTTTATAATGGAGCTTTTCTCACCATTCAATCGGTCAAACGATTTGTAAAGCGTTTCAAAAGCGTCTAGGTACTTGTCCTGTGGAATGTCAAGCTTGAGCGGTTTGGACAGGACTGGTTCACCATCCGTGTACAGTTGCATATAGTTCAGATCAAAATGTTTGAAATCATATGGATTCCTCGCGACTGACCCACCAAAGGCTTCGTTATGAACCAGACCAATGACAATGCGATGTGGCAATTGACCCAAAAAGATGTTGTCTTTCACAAAAGAGCGAAACCCTGCCGGAATGGCCAGGACTTTACATTCTTTTCTAGTGATGATGATCTTGGCAGGACTTTTCAGCAATGCGTCTGTATGCCCTAACTGAATGCCTGGACTCACCCTCACTTTGCGAATGGTTAAAAATGCCTCTTTCACTTCTACCTTATAGGTATTATCTGCAGCCATCAATACATAATCATCTTTCTGTCTATGGAAACGCAACTTCAAACTGATGCCATTCGGAAGATAGCGATCCTGCTCAAACAAATCTATCCTTAAGCCACCTGACAGCATAAACTCACGGCTGAGACGTGTATGCAAATAACGATGGTGTAAGCCATTGTTTCCTTGCTCAGCTAGATCACTACCGTCGGCATTGACATGAAACCCGGATACATAGCGTTCATGATTAGGCCTTTTCACCTCATGACTATTCATCGACCCAGCAGTATCCTTGTACATGAGCCGCAGAGAGCGCTCGGAATGGAGACTTTCTTCCGAATCATGGATGAGATGCGAGATCATGCTGGTATACCCATGGGTGTTGTTACTATGAGATACCAACCGATCATTCAGAAACAATTCAATATTAGACCATAGCCCGTTAAACACATCATTGATGCAGGAGACCTGGTCCTCTGGGCCACACACTGTTCCATCAGCCTTTACAATGCGGCATACAATATGAAGTTTGCTGTTCTTTAAATCCAGATATTCTTCTGTACTCGCAGGAATGTAGAATTCTATGGGAGCACCCTCTCTAATGGTCGTCAGTGGTTGATAGTCGACATTATAACTTTTCTCTACAGCCGTTTGCGTTGGCGGTACGTGAAACCATTCCAATGGAGAAAGACTGCATTCGCACGAATGATTGTGAATGAGAGACATGATTTTAAAAGATATCTCTTTTATGCTTTTTTGATGTTATTCGTCTAGCTGTTCTTCGTCTTCTAGCACGTTTCATCGGTTGCACTCTCTTTTTATGTACATCACCACCACCAAACACACGCTGTGCTACTCGGCCCGTAACATCTTTCGCAACATTCTTTGCAACCTTCTTAAGATGTGGCGCAACGATCTTAGCCCCAGCCTTAAGTAGCGGAATAGCTCTACGAGCCAATGATCCGAGTATTGAACCAATACCATCCCCATATTGAATTCGCGCTCCTTTGAATCCTGGCAATTCTCCACCCACTTGTCGAAGAAAGTGGTTGCGATATGCAGACGGATCGTGTGTGTAGGCTTTCATAGTGCTTTTGGTCGGAAATGGAGTTTACAAATCACCTTTCCAGTTTGAAATGGAACAGTATGGCCTGTGTCGTCCTTTATATTCATCTCTATCATGTCAAATTTGGATGTGTTTACAGGAACATAGTGCGGTTCGTTGTACGTTTTCATAACAATCTCACCATCATGGCCTTGTATCCCAACAGAACGTAGCAAAGGCACATAATAATCCCCAACCACTTGTGGTTCACAAATACTACAATACACATACAGTGTATAAAACCCCTGTTTCACATCGGCTTTATGGTCAGCTCTACCTGTTTCAGTATACCAGTGATCTGGGATAAATCCTAAAATCTCAGCTAATCCAGTGGAGAAGGACACTTCATAGCCATAATCGAGAAATAGAAACACGCGTCGTCTAATTCTATCATACTTTAGCCGAATAGCTTCTGTAAGTTTCAGAGTATTAGTCGCTTCTTCATTGACTGCCTCACATAGTTCTTGTATGGTTCTATAGTAGCCATAAGGAATATCGAGAGTGCTAAGAATAGGATCATCGAATAGTTGTTGTCGATACTGAATAGAATAGTCCATGCCCTGTCTCATCGTTGACCATGTATGTGGATATTGAATTTCAGCTAGAGCCACTTCATATTTTCCATTCAGATAGATGGTTCGAGGCATACGAATTTGATAATTCGAAGCCTTGTTGTTGGGATAATAATTCATACTCGCATTGCTAGGCAAAGTAATGTAAAAGCTTGTCGACTCCATGGTGGTGGTCAAATGGTATGGGTGCGTCGTCGTCGTTGCCTATATACCTCATCAGGTACCTCGGGACAGCGCGCGCCATTCGACCAAGTCTCATCCTCATTCACATGGTCTTTTATTTCTCCTTCGCAACACGCACTTGTACATCGGATCTTCAACTTGTACATCGGTACATCGAATAGTCACGGGAATAGTCTCTTCCTGGCCACCACCACAACACCATAGCTCTTTTGTTAAAACTTTTCCCATCCTTTAGGAAACTGTCTTTGCTGACGCTGGTTCATTTCTGTGGCAATGTCTTCACGAGTGGTCTTTTTACTAAACGTCGTTTTTGGAATATTCGCATCGACAATTTCCTGGATAAACGGATGCCAGCCATGGGGTGGGGGTCTTCGGTCTTTTCTTCTTGTCGCCACCAATGCTTCTTTCATCAAATCAATCATGTTAGAATTTGTAATGACATCGCCCGTTTTCAACACAAGTTCATCCTTCTCTGTCCATGTCGTACCATGTTTCTTCAGTTCTGCTAAAAGTTGTATCACTTTTCCATGATAGATAGGTTGAAAATGACTTAACACTCGCTTTTCTAGTGGTGGTGGTGGTGGTGGTGGTGAGGGTGGTTGTTGTTGGGACTGACTTGTTCGTAGATGACGGCCAAAAAGTTGAGACATTTCCATAGCCTTTTCACGTGTTCGTTTCCCACGTAAAAGTGTCTTGACTTTTCTTTTGATGCTATGTTTTCTCCCCTTCTTTTCTAATAACAGTTTGTATTCCTGTTCAGGAATGAGAACCATTTTCATAGCATGCTTCATTTCAACAGCAGCTTGGCTAACAAGGGCAATGCAAATCTAGCAACCACTCCAATGAATCCTCCTTTCTGATTCACCAACTTCTTTTTTCGTCGAAGGGATATCTTCTTGTCTGCCAGAGTACGTAGGGTATGACGCTCACGCTGGAATACCTTATACCGTTTTGAGCTTAAGGGTAAATGTCCCCTTAATATATTCAAACAAATTTCAAACAAGCTCGTTAATTCCTCCTTCGTAGCTTGCTGTAGCAAGGATTTACGCCGTCTAGACCCACTACGTGCAAGCAAATGAAGGAAAGGCTGGTTCGTTCGAATGCGTTTAGACATCTTGACTGTGAATGGTTAAATGACTTGGTTCTTGGTCATACACTGCTTTATCAATATATATATAATGTGTATCTTTTGGTAAAATGCCTGTACGAATACGCAGTTGATCATTCGTCTTCGGCTTCAAGTCAATGAACAAATAACCATGGGGTTTGCTGGTAGCATCTTGATAGGCTTCTATGAGAAATTGAGCTCTTCCAGGATACATTTGCCGCGCCAATGTACTGACTTGCTGACTGTCTCTCGGATTTTTAAACAAAATGATATAATGGGTATTCAAACTAATATTGCGCATCTCTTTCCCATGATGGAATAAATTATGCACAATAAAGATGATACTTAGATTTTGATGACTGCTACCCACACTAAAGAGACGTGTCATACGCTCATCGCTATGGCATTTGGTCATCAAGTCATCAAGGATGAGTAAGTTTGGTTTTTTCGGGTTAAAACGCTCTTCAATGTCATCTGGAATGCCTTGGTAAAATGTCACACCTTTCATTCCCTTGTACAAGGGTTGATCGGCTGCATAGAGCCATAAAATGTTTTTCGGAGAGGGGTGAATCAACTTTTGTTCGAGAATTTCCCTGACCAGAGACGTCTTGCCACTGCCTGTAGGTCCAGAGACCAAGCATGTAAATGGATGCTTCATCTTTGAATGTCTGTTTCTTTCACCCAACTGTTAAACTTGTTTGGCCAACCTAACCACTTGACAAATAATTCTTTCACACCTCCTCGCCTTTTACGTGTTTTCAAGACTTTTTCAATTCTGTACACAGATTCAATATCTTTGGTCACTTTCTGCAGTTCTTCCTCATAGAAATGCCCATCAATATCTTCGTCTAAAAAGTCTTTCACACGATACAAATGTATTCCCTGCTTCTTACAACGATGTGTGACAATGAAGACTTCTTGCGTCCATTTAACGTGATAATCCCGTTGAAACACATATTTAACGTGGGAAATGCGCACATAATCGCCAATGTTGAACTTGTACTTCTTCTTCTTCTTCGGTTTCAATTTTAGTTTGTCGACATACATATACTTCCACACTTTCGATTCGTTGTCTTTGCGAATCTCGGCTGGAGCATACTTATTCGGGAGGGAGCCATGAGGTCTATGGTTGTAGTTGTACACCAAGTCTGGAAGGATGTCTAAGTAACGGTAAGTTTGATTATGTAGAAAATACCGATACATCATCCCCTTTAGAGTACGAATGACTCTCTCAGCAAAGTTGGCTTTGGTTTCATTCTTTGTGGTATAGGCATGAATGCCCTCTTTCTTCAAAAATGCTTTGACCCATCTGTTTTTAAATTCCGTGCCTTTATCGGACCTTAGAGTGCGTGGCCTTCGGGGTGTGTCATGAAAAATCTTTTGGAAAGCTTGTATGACGCTGGTATGTGATTTATTAGGGATTGGCTGTACCCACACATATTTGGAAAACACATCAATGACAATGAGTAAAAAGCGTGTGCCATCATTATAGGGAGCTATGTTTCCCATATCAGCCAAATCCACATCCCACATGTCATCAATGCCTCGTGTAATCACACGTTGTCTTTTGAACCTGTATTTGACAGGTTGGAGTAAACTGAATGTATCTTGGTCCTGTAGCCATTTCTTCACTTGCGACTGTGTCACGGGTTGATCATGTTTTCTTAAGATGTGATACAGTTTGTAAGGACCAGCAAATGCCCCGGGCTGTCCAGGTTTAAAGTACATATTGGTCAAGTAGTCTTTCCACGTCGACATGGTCACACCGAATGAAAAACCACCTTCTCAACAGAACAGCTTTATTATTTAACCGTCAACCAAAACTTAACTCCACAAGTTTTTACAAATCAAGTATAGATACAATGGTGTGAATCACTGGAGACCATTGGTCTTCAATGAATACTAGCCAATGACTGAGTTCATCAAGTGTTATCGTATCTACACCATATTTCTCACAACGCTGATTTGCATTCTCTAACACTTTATCTAAATGAATATAATATTTAGCTTCATTCCAATAAGTATAGACACATGCAAAATGACAAGTATGTTCTGAACACTCTTCAAGTTGGCAAGCAGGACATACTAAACAAGCAAACTTTTTTACAGCTAATAACATTTCTTCACAATAAGCTTTTTGCACAATATATTGTCTCAGTGTCATGTCCGCCATGATACAGCGCTCTATCTAGCGCGCTCTCTCTCACTCAGTCTTTAGAGTCCCCACACTCTGCACAAGTTTGTCAAGTTCAGTTTGGGGTTCTCCACGTCGCCACACCTGTGAGCGTGAGCGGACTGGTGAGCGGCTGAGTGAGCGTTCTCCACGTCTCCACACCCGTGAGCGTGAGCGGACTGGTGAGCGGCTAGGCGGCGATGGCGGCGACGGCTGAGTGAGCGGTGATGGTGGAGGCACAGTCTCTTTTATACCCCGGTCACACAACAGTTCCACAAGATTCTCCATGGTGACTTTTTACTCTAACATGTCTTCCTCCTGCAATAAAATATGTTTTAATATATCTGCTGCTTCTTCTATCATCTTCTTTCTTTGTTCACGTTGAAACCACTCACATAAAATTAAATTTGCTAGAAAGAAAAACATTGCTGCTTGCTGCCGCTGCTATGCTGTGCTGCTGTGCTGAGTTAGAGTTGTTAGAGTTGTTAGTGTTAAAAGGGGTTTGGCTTACCTGACAAGGCTGACAAAGCTGCTCGGTTTCTTCTTCCTCCTCCTCAAATCCACAGCAATCTCTCAAATAATCCACCACGGTGTAATATGCTTCTACATCATTGCGGGCAGAATAGAGTGCAGAATCAAAGTCAAAGTTAGGATCTTCTTCGAGTCCAATTGTGGCACATTCTCCAAGAAATCGTGAATAGAGTTCAGTCACATCAAGACTGTGATGTACAACATCCCAGTAAGCGTCCAAGTGATAAAGCTGATAGTCTGGAGTGCCGCAGCAAGCAAGTTTAGCAATCATCAAGTCAATATAAGCTTTTCTAAAACATGCGTCCATCTTTGCAGTGTGTGTGGTGTGTGTGTGTCACTTCTACTGTGCTTCACAGACCTTAAGTACTCCACACTTGCCGCAGAAGTTGTTTGGTTCACACATCATGCAATTGTACTTGTGGCAGTGGCAATCATAATCCTCCATATATCCGCAAGCACCGCAATAGTCGCACGTAAGTCCAAGTTGATTCTGTACATCCATATTCTCCAACTGAATTTCAGCCTGTCTTTTCTTGGATAACTTTGACACCTTCATCCGATCATACTTTTGCAGCTTGATGATCGTTTTCTCACCATGGCATTCCGTACACGGCGGTTCAACTAAGGCTGAGTTGATGTGAGCCATCTCCCGAAGCAGTGTCTCCCATTCACCATCATTCATGTTGATGTAATGTGTGTATTCTTTCCCTTCAAACCGTGATGTACGCACGAAGCTCACATAGCGCATGCCTTGATATGAAATGACTTCAAGCCACTTTGTTTCCGTTAAGTATAGTTTGAAGCCAATGTCACGGCATTTTTTCACGTTCTGACACACAATCTTCCACAAAGATGGTGAATAAGCGCACCATCTCTCTCCACGTTTGATGCGTAGAAATAATCCATATTGTCCAGACTCCACAGTAATGGTTAAGTTTGCACTAATTTGAAAACTGCTGCTGCCGCCGCCCTGGCTGCCGCCCTGGCTGCGCTGCGCTGCTGCCTGCCTGCCTGCCGCCGCTGCGTTGCTTGTTGCGCTCCTTGTCTTGTTCTCCATGACTGCTACACTGTACACTGCTACACTGTACACTGCTACACTGTACTGATGAGGTCCACACACACCCCCTCTCTTTTATACCCAACCATCCGCCGCTGAGTCAAGCGAGACGCCAACGAAACGAGACGGTGAAGCAAGTGGCACTGGTAGCGATTCCCAGTGGCCCAGTGTGTCCCGTAAGCAACCTCTTTCACTCGAGACGCCAACGGCGAAAACGCGAAACGTCAAGCAAGTGTTGCTGCTGTGTACATACTCTTCCCCCAGTGTGTCCCGTAAGCAGCCTCTTTCACTCGAGACGCCAACGGCGAAAACGCCAAACGTCAAGCAAGTGTTGCTGCTGTGTACATACTCTTCCCCCAGTGTGTCCCGTAAGCAGCCTCTTTCACTCGAGACGCCAACGGCGAAAACGCCAAACGTCAAGCAAGTGTTGCTGCTGTGTACATACTCTTCCCCCAGTGTGTCCCGTAAGCAGCCCCTCTTTCACTCGAGACGCCAACGGCGAAAACGCCAAACGTCAAGCAATAATGCTGCTGTGTACATACTCTTCCCCCAGTGTGTCCCGTAAGCAGCTTCTTTCACTCGAGACGTCTCGGCTTTTTTTGGGGGAGGGGTGGGGGGGGGGGTGGTCTGACGTTTCAACAATGCGGCACCCGTCTCGGCGCACACACCCCCTTTCACTCGAGACGTCTCGGAGATTCTTGGGGGAGGGGTGGGGGGGGGGGTGGTCTGACATGCTTTGCACTGCGGCACCCGTCTCGGCACACACACCCCCTTTCACTCGAGACGTCTCGGAGATTCTTGGGGGAGGGGTGGGGGGGGTGGTCTGACATGCTTTGCACTGCGGCACCCGTCTCGGCGTACACACCCTCGTTCACTCGAGACACTCACGCCTTCTTTCCAAAAAAAAAAAAAAACTCTCTGTCTCTGTCTCTCCACACCCCACACACCCCACACCCCGTCTCGGCACGGCACACACCCTCCTTCACTCGAGAACAACTCTGTTTGGAAAAGTATGCATGAGAATGGGAAATGCTTTAAAACTCTATCTCCACACCGTCTCGGCACGGCACACACCCTTTCACTCGAGACACACCTTCTTCTCTCTCTGTCTCTGTCTCTCTCTCTGTCTCTCTCCACACACACCCCACACCCCGTCTCGGCACACACACCCTCCTTCACTCGAGAACAACTCTGTTTGGAAAAGTATGCATGAGAATGGGAAATGCTTTAAAAACTCTATCTCCACACCGTCTCGGCACGGCACACACCCTTTCACTCGAGACACACCTTCTTCTCTCTCTGTCTCTCTGTCTCTCTCTCTGTCTCTCTCCACACACACCCTTTCACCCCACCCCGTCTCGGCACACACACCCTCCTTCACTCGAGAACAACTCTGTTTGGAAAAGTATGCATGAGAATGGGGAAATGCTTTAAAACTCTATCTCCACACCGTCTCGGCGCACACACCCTCGTTCACTCAAGAACAACTCTGTTTGGAAAAGTATGCATGAGAATGGGAAATGCTTTAAAACTCTATCTCCACACCGTCTCGGCACGGCACACACCCCCTTTCACTCGACACGTCTCGGCTTTTTTTTTTCACAAGCCCCCCCCCCCCCATACTATTCTACCATTGCACCATTCTACTACCTTTCCCAATCCTTCCACCGGAAACACACTTTTCGCTCGCAATCCCTCGCAATCGTAATCCATGCAGCAGCATCCTTGCATCATATGACGTTTTCTTTCGTCACACTCTCTCGTCTCTCGCTTGGGGAGGGGTGGGGGGGGGTGGTCTGACGTTTCAACGGACGTGCTTTGCAATGCATGCAACAATGCGGCACCCGTCTCGGCGTACACACCCTCGTTCACTCGAGACACTCACGCCTTCTTTCAAAAAAAAAAAAAAACTCTCTGTCTCTGTCTCTCCACACCCCACACACCCCACACCCCGTCTCGGCACGGCACACACCCTTTCACTCGAGACACTCACGCCTTCTTTCAAAAAAAAACTCTCTCTGTCTCTCTCTCCACACACCACATACCCCCCCCCCACCCCGTCTCGGCGCACACACCCCCCTTTCACTCGAGACGTCTCGACTTTTTTTTTTTGGGAGGGGTGGGGGGGGGTGGTCTGACGTGCTTTGCAATGCGGCAACCGTCTCGGCGCACACACACCCTTTCACTCGAGACGTCTCGGCTTTTTGGGGAGGGGTGGGGGGGTGGGGGGGGGTGGTCTGACATGCTTTGCAATGCGGCAACCGTCTCGGCGCACACACACCCTTTCACTCGAGACGTCTCGGCTTTTTGGGGAGGGGTGGGGGGGGTGGGGGGGGGTGGTCTGACATGCTTTGCAATGCGGCAACCGTCTCGGCGCACACACACCCTTTCACTCGAGACGTCTCAGCTTTTTTGGGGAGGGGTGGGGGGGTGGTCTGACATGCTTTGCACTGCGGCAACCGTCTCGGCGCACACACACCCTTTCACTCGAGACGTCTCGGCTTTTTGGGGAGGGGTGGGGGGGGGTGGTCTGACGTTTCAATAGACCGTGGTCCAGTGTGTCCCGTAAGCAGCCCCTCTTTCACTCGAGACGCCAACGGCGAAAACGCCAAACGTCAAGCAATAATGCTGCTGTGTACATACTCTTCCCCAGTGTGTCCCGTAAGCAGCCTCTTTCACTCGAGACGCCAACGGCGAAAACGCCAAACGTCAAGCAAGTGTTGCTGCTGTGTACATACTCTTCCCCCAGTGTGTCCCGTAAGCAGCCTCTTTCACTCGAGACGCCAACGGCGAAAACGCGATTGGGGAGGGGTGGGGGGGGGGTGGGGGGGGTGGTCTGACGTTTCACACATTTCGTCATCTCCGCCTGCATTGCCTGCATTGCCTGCAGAGCTTTCAAACTTTTTGTAGAGAGCAGACGTGTCGAAAAAATATGCAGTTTAGGAAAGAATTTTTCACTGAGGAACGCCTGGCGGCTTATCATTTCTCAAAGAAGGATGCCGATTTATGGGAAGAGGTATATGTCGACTACCAGGCCTTCCTCTGTGAAACATGGAGGGATTTTCAGTCTCAACATCAACAGGAATTTCACCGCTATGTGTATGCATGAGAATGTGTGGGAAATGCTTTTTAAAATAAAACTCTTATAACTCTCTCTCTGTCTCTGTCTCTGTCTCTCTCCACACACACCCTTTCACCCCACCCCGTCTCCGCACACACCACCCTTTCACTCCAGACGTTTCAAGACCTTTCACCGGAAACACACTTTCGCTCGCTATATCGCTATCGCAATCCTTGCATCAAATGACGTTTTCTTTCGTCATACTCTATCTGCGCCCGATACACTGCCGCACAACTCTTCACATACAAATAAGAGTTCTACCACACATGTGTGGTAGAACTCTTATTTCTACCCTACTCACAACAATGACCAGACACTCTCGGTTTGCTCGTTGCTAAAATATATATACACAAGAGTATATAAGTGACAGGCCTGTTGCACGTGAAATTTGATGGATTCTTGCACGTTTTAACGTTTACTTTTCATGGTAAAAGTATCATGAAATCTTAGGTGTTGGTCTTTACGAATAAGGTAAATAATGAGAATGCGAAGCCCTTAGGTTTTAAAAAACCAGTCAAAACCTGTAATCGAATTATTTACCGTTTTTTCAATCATTAGTAGGGAACTTTCTCCAAGCAAGAAGTGGTCAGTCAAAACCTCCCTTTGTTAACGCGCGAAACTTTGGACAAATGCTAATTCAATTAATAAGTGTGAAATACATCAAAAGCTGCTTTCACGTTATAAAAAGTTGACGTAGAATCAATTTCATCGACTTTTCTAACAGGCGGCCAAACGGCTAACAACAAAATGGATAATACATAAGATATTGAAAATGGTGCTGATTTTGTCAGTTTTTTGTGGCGACTTAACACAGGTTCTAAATCAAAGTGATAGTGCTGATTCCACGGACATTTTTATATCACAAATCGAAACAAATCAAGAAAATGTAAATTGTGACGATTCAATGGACAAAATTCTGTCACAAATCGATACCGAGGGGACTAATGATAAACCCGAGAGTGACCGCTCTCTTGACCTGATCGACACAAATATATTTGAAAACGACACGGAAAATGGGAGTCCAAAGCTTGAAGACAACAGTGACTGTGAGGAAAGTACAAGATTTCGTTTCGTGTCGGAGGAAGAGGCATGTGTAAATAAAAATAAAAATCAAACGGTTTTCTTTTTTACAGCCTCGATTTCAAACAGGTTTTGACTTAGAAATCAAAACCTGTTACAACAATAGAAAGTGACCTACTTATGATTGAATTGATGGGTCTATCCATAAACATCTCCTTGGGTTATTGTGGCAATCAAGAATTGGGCCTGGACATCAAAGGTGATGTGGTTTATCATTGCCAACAGACAGACACTTCCCACTGAAGAAAATGATCGCTTGATGTGGCTTTTACCCGAAAGTTTAAAAAAAAAATAGTAGGCCTATTTTTCAGGTGAAAACTCCTGCCTTTTGAGTAGGTCAAGGACGGAAAATTTTGAGTATCCGGCCGCGCTAAGACGTTGGTACGGAAACTGAAACCGGCAAGTGGTCAGCCCTACAGTTTGTGATGTATGTTTTTCCCGAGTCAAGGTCTACTTATATCGGTGTCCCTAGATATCTTGCGCCTACCCCCCCCCCCCCCCCCCCCCCAATCCTGCGTAGGATATCGTGTAACACTAGTATTTAGTATTTGTTCAGAAAAGTATGCCAATGCCGCAATGTCGTGGGTACGTCAAGGAGTGATGTCATCACTGAGTACTTAGCGACGAGATACCCCTATCAGCAGCTGGGGGGGGGGGGGAGGAGCAGGGGGGAATACCAAGCCTTTAAGTGCCTTTGCCACTTATTATGGGCCTTCAACATGTGACACTTAGTCCTTGCTATTGCTTCCTCACGTCGGTGCAGGCTCCTAAAAATGCGAACAGTCTGCTTATTTGGGCTATTCAACAATGTAAGGTTTATGGCCGCGGTGTAGTTAAGGCTAATGCCACAGTTTTGTTATTTTCAGTGTCATTACAATGCGTACCAGGCGCATATACGGTTATTTTTTCAGGGGAAGGGAGCGGGCAGGTGGGTGACACTTTGTATAACTATTTGTGATTACAAAATGGAAACTTCGAAAGGCCATGTACTGGGTATCCACTACGCATGCTTTCCGTCACTTTGTCCGTGGCGTTCTGCTGAAAATGTATTAAAACCTCTAGGAACCATGTAAAAAGTACGCACGCAAAAACTTCTGACTTTTTGCCCCCCCCCCCCCACCCCCTACGTTATACGCAGACTGTGACGTCACACATTTACAGTGGTATGGCGTACGCACAGCCCCCTACCCTCCACCCCTCCCCCTCCCCCCCCCCCCGCCCCTTAGCAAAGGTTCAGTGCTGCCATGCTTGAAGAATCATTGGCTAATTCAGTGCAATAGAATGCATGCGTGTGGGTTGGAAGAATTGGAAAGTGCTCATTTCCTTCCTACGATCATTGACGGCCTCATGACAGCCGCGGGCAGAGGATGAAATATCAGTAAAAAGAAGCGTGAATTCAGACAAGTCTTGTTTATGAACTCAACGGTTAATGTGGTGCTTTTCGTTTTTTTTTAGGGGGTGGGGTTTGGGGAAGGTAGGGGTGAGGGGTGTTTGTGATAGAAAGTCATAAAAAGACCTAACTGAAACACAATCGTTTTTCAGTTGCTTAAGATTAATATTTTGTCGTGAATGCGCAAATTGCAACAACTAAGCAAGCCATCGTGAAGAGCATATCCCGCAACCGGATGGGATTCTGATTATGAAGGGGCCCACAGGGGCTTGTAAACAAAAGTTGAGCGATGACATGTCTTGGGTATTATCTGCTGTTTCAAGAGATGAAGTTACATCCTCGGCTCCAAATTGCTAAGTAGTTTTTGTGTTATCATGTTTATGCGGATGAAATGGAAGATGGCGGGACCGGTCATTTTAACGGAAACCCGAAGGTTTTAGTCATACTTTTATATTTTGATGCAAGTAAACGCTGATCTTAGTTATAAAATAAACGTTTGTGCTTATGTCTTTTGTACCGTTTATTTAGACAATAACGTGTGCGTATCTCACCACCTCCCCCCCCCCCCCCCCCGGTAAATTCGAACCATTTTCATCGGTCTCAAGAAGTTCGAATTAACGAGCGACTACTGTAATATTATTTAACATGGTGGACAAAGTGAGTGGAAGTGAGTGAGAAAGTGAGTGGAAAACACACGGCAGCCGAACAAATGAAGCTGGTCATTAGTTTTCGAAGGGAAACAGATGGGTCTCCAAGAGAATATTTGAAGTTGCCGACAGTTGACGTAAACGAGAGAGTAGTTCAGTGAATTCATTCGTCTTTGTCAAGCCGTTTTTTTCTTTTCTGATAGAGACAAAAAAGGTAATTTATCAACTGTGGTGTTTTGATGTTCCCTACGCTGTAAGAAAGACTTGAAAAGCCAATGTCCTGTCACCGTAATGTCGCCGCAATGTGGCCGTAATGTCGCCGTAATGTCCCCTGAATGGCACCACCGTCAGTATTTGCTGTTGCTTTCTGTGTTTTTAGGAGATTATTTGTGAGAAAACACGTGCGAATCACTATACATTACACCCAGATTTACCCAGGAATTATCTGCTTAATAACCCAGAGGGGGAAAAAAACGCCGAAAAGAATGGTCCAGACTATTGCCTGATATTGACTTAGTCAACATAAAGTATTATTGACCAGATGGAAAATAATTACCTATAACTGGTCAATAATATCTTCATGTTGACATGTATGCTTTGTTACATGACCAGAATAACGTTTTTAATGTAAGTTATTGTAATATCTATTGACATTTGTGTTCCAGTCAACATTACAAAATTATTGACTTTGAACCAATAAAAACAAAAAGCATTTACCAAAAACACGCTGTAACAATAGAGCACGCGTCAAAAATAAAAAGTAAAGGAGGAAAATATAGAGCACGTGTCAAAAATAAAAAGTAAAGGAGAAAAAATATAGAGCACGCGTTGAAAATAATTGATGCGTGCGTAGCTCAAATTGATGTGACCGCGGATCACATTAATACGACCGCGGATCAAATTGACGCGTGCGTAGCTAGAATCGTATAACTCAATAATTTATTACGTGTTAATGTGTAAACACGGAATAAAAAGAAACCTTTTACATTGTCAAACAACGCGCGGCGCGGTCCTCAAACCCTGTATTCACAAAAGTGATCTATGCAGTTGACTTACATCGCACAGTGGAAATCAACTGATTTAGTCACATTATGCAAGCATTTTTACAAGAATATGTTCTAAAATAAAAGTAAAATTAATTAATTAACTTTCAAAAGTTCCGCTAGTGACAGGAGCAGTTGAGGGGATTGTTAATAACTTAATAGTACAGTTAACTTGTGTGAATACGGCCCCACGCCGTTGAAAGGCACAGAGGGGAGATTTAAGGATTTTATGCTGATGCTAACTGTGTGCATTCTAATTAAAATTTTCAATTTAGAAATACCTTCTATTTTTTAGTTGCTGAATTTGCTCAAAAAGTATCCGTTGCTCATGAAGAATTTGCGCGTCAAATGCAAACTATAGTAGAGGCTTTCAAGAAGAGAAACGAGGAACTCAACCAAGACAGGTGCCCGCTTCGCTTCACAACGCTTTCATCTCGGTTTCGTCTGTTCCTTAAATCTAATTGCAAAGATTTTAAGTTGGGGTAGGGGGGGGGGGGGAGGGTTGGGGTTTGGGGGGGGGGGGGGTTGTGGAGATTACCATAAAAGTATGCGTCGACTGCTTAATTTATTGGAAACATTGTCACCTTTTCTCAAATGGTTTTGCTGAAAAAAGAATCCGGTTTTAGATGATGTATTTATTGTATGAAAAATGCAACAACAGTAATTGCGTTAACAACAAAGCTGTTAATAACAAAAACAAGCTTGTTTATTGATTGGTGCGTTATTGTTGTTTATTTATTTGCTTTCCTTCTCTGATTAAAGTGAACGAGAGAACAAAAGGTAAATCGGAGGAAGTTTAGAAATCGTTTCATACCCTCTCTTCTCCCCAAATCGAAACAAACCTCACATCAGTGCTATGCTACCCTTGCGCGCATGAATACAACAGAGTGTGATCCGCCACTTTTTCCATATACATCCGCTAATTTGAATAATTCCTTACCCTGGCAAAGTATAATAGTTATAAACTGTTTAATGTATTTTGAACCTTTCCGCGGAATTTTACTACAGTTTAAGATAAAGCCACGTAAATTCGTTGCTTGATTTTCGTTCCGATCTTGTTCAGCTCAGAAGGGCACTCTGACTGATGTTCCTGTCTTGCATGTGTGCATTGTGTGCAGGTCTCCTCTCCAAGTATGCAATGGCAACCTGAATCACGCCAACAGAAGGTAACAAAGTCATCACTATCCGTACACACAAGGGATTGTCTGTCCACGGGGAAAAAATTACCAAAAATAAAGCTCAGCGTGTAGATTTTTTTGAAGCAGTAGCTTAGTAAAAAAACAGCCAATTGCGTTGGTGTCAATTCTGTGAAAAGACAAACCACTGTTAATAAAGAACTATATAATAATCAAGAGCTATCACTAAATAATAATAATAATAATAATAATAATAATAATAATAGTATTTTTTATATTTTTTTGTTTAGCAGGTTGACAGAAATCCAGAATTCATTACTGAATGCTTGGGAGAATTTGCTGCAGGAGACACAGTATGACGCTCAGGTGATGAGTGTGGGATTCAGTACGCTTGTACACAAATTTTGGAACGTTATGTTTAACACACTGGTGAAGAAGTATAAGCAGAAGATTGAGTGGGACCAGTGTGTCATGTATGGAAGCTTGTAAAAAGAACAAATAGCTGACCGATCGACTGCGAGGAGAAACATTCAGTCAAATTTCGAAACTGAAATGAAGTATTAAAACAATTTGAAATCATCCTGAAAGTTTAAAAAAAATGAAGATATCGAAGGGTCCATGCATAAACTTAATAACTGCAGTTATCAGCAGTGGAGAAAAACGCCTTTAAAGTTTGAAATTTTAGTAACAAAAATAGGTTTTTCCCATCGAATTTTTCTCAAAAATGCCCACATGTAATCGGTTTTGAGGTGTAAGACTTACATATGTGATAGAACAGGGGCCAAGAAATACCGTGGTGGTAATAGTGCATTTTCCTGATAAGTGGAGTTATCAAGTTTATGCATGGACCCCTTCATTATTGTTGTTGATTTGTTATTAATGCTACAGACTGGGTGTATCATATGAACGATGTTTTATATAATTGAACCGGTCATTGGTAATTGTTTGTTTGATTGAGTGATTGATTGATTGATTGATTGATTGATTGGCAGGGGCACGGAGCCATGTTCATGCTCAAGAACGTGTACACAGCGCTCGTGATTGGCGTAATTGACTGAATGGCTGACTGGTTGATTGATTGATTGATTGATAGGCTCACGCCGACGCGGCCACGCTCATGCTCAAGAACGTGTACACACCGCTCGTCCAGATCGTGCAGCACAAGAGGAGCCAGGGCAAGCGCATGTGTCACTTCCGCGAGAGCTGCGAGTCCATCCTCGCGCAGTCTGCCGATAACATCAAACTGGTAGGCAGTGAACACGCACACACCCTCTCACACACACTCACACACACTCTCTCACACACACAGACGCTAACACAAGCGCATGTGTCACTTCCGCGGGAGCTGTGAGTCCATCCTCGCGCAGTCTGCCGATAACATCAAACTGGTAAGCGGTGAACACGCACACATCCTCACACAGACACACACATACACTGATGAATAAATGGGGCTCATGGTTAGCTCGCTAAGTTGCTTAGCGTGTTGGCCTGGTAACGATTGAAAGGATGCGGGTTCGATACCGGCTTGGGTGACTGCAATTGCCTCAAGTGCGTTTTATGTTTTCTTTATAACAGTGAAAGAGAGCACATAATTGGGCGATATTTTAAACATTGTTATCCCATTGAGTAAATATTTTTGCTTGATACTTCGTTGAAAACAGTTTTATTATTTTAAGTTTGAAAAAAGTGTTTGAAATGTACACCATTGTTTTCCTGAATCATAACATAGCTGTTAGAGTTGCTAATTATAGAATACACATCGATATGCAAAAAGAAGAAGCGCAACTGAACATCTGTGAGGCTGAAAAACATGGCAACGATTTGTGTAAAAATTAAAAGCAATGAAAATCTTTTCTGTGAAAGTGTACCTCTGAAATATTTGGAAATAATTAGAATAAACAGCAAAACAACTAAAAAGTAGACCATAACAACAATAAATAACGTTTATAATGGTTGCCTCACTAAAAAGTGAACTAGTTAGAAAAAAAAGAATAAAAAAGGTGTATATTCATATTGAATGAGAAAAAAAACTAAGGCCGTTTTGATGAAGAGAAGAATTTCTTGCAGTGTGAGAAGGCTTACTTTGAAGCGTATCAGACATATCGTGGTAACATGACTAGCCGCGAATCGGCACAGTACCTGAGCGAGTACTACAATACTCACAATGAGTACATACTACAGCTCAAGGCGGCGAACAGACAAGAGGAGGAGTTTCACAGCGTGACGCTGCCGTACTTGCTGGAGGTGCGTGCTTATAGAGTGCCACTCCCCCCCGCCCCCACCCGCCCACCATCACCACCCCACCCTACCCCATCTCTCACGTGCCCTCTGCGTCTTGCAAGCGTACCTTATGGAACAGCACAGAAACCCCATGACTTTCACAGCAGAACTGCTCGTAGCCGAAACCTTCCGTTCTCGGATTCTCCTCAAAATTTAAACTCATAACTGAGGAATTACTCCCATGTTCGATCTTCGAACACATTTTAGACAAATTTATGTTTTTGAAACTGGGCGGGATGGGTTGTGGGGGAGAGGGGGTTGGGGAGTTGGTTCAGGACTGAGAGGATGTCCAGTATAGTCTTGTGCTTTACTCAACGCTGCCATTTGAATCACCAGTTGATATTCACCACTTAAAATGGCATTTTTCTTCTATAAAACAGTAATTGAAACATATTCCAAAACAGCAGGAAGAAAGAGGCACAAATATAGAAGAAAAAAAAAAACGAAACAAGGCAGCTTTGACTAATGTTGGGTAGATGAGTGGCCTGTTGTACCTGATGAGTGGTCAGCTATGCCTGAGGAGTGCTCTGTTGCGCCTGAGTCGTTTGTTGTGCGTGATGAATGGTATGTTGTGCGTGATGAGTGGTATGTTGTGCCTGATGAGCGGCCTGTTCCGCCTGATGACTGGCTTGTTCCGCCTGATGTGTGATCTGTTGTGCCTGGCAAGATGTCTGTTGTGCCTGATAAGTGGCCTGTTCCGCCTGATGCGTGGTCTGTTGTGCCTGATGAGTGGTCTGCTTCGCCTGATGAGTGGTCTGTTGTGCCTGACAAGATGTCTGTTGTGCCTGATGAGTGGCCTGTTCCGCCTGATGTTGGTCGGTTGTGCCTGATGAGTGGTCTGCTTTGCCTGATGAGTGGTCTGTTGTGCCTGATAAGAGGTCTGTTGTGCCTGACGAGTAGCCCGTTCCGCCTGATGAGTGGTCTGTTGTGCCTGATAAGATGTCTGTTGTGCCTGATGAGTAGCCTGTTCCGCCTGATGACTGGCTTGTTCCGCCTGATGTGTGGTCTGCTTTGCCTGATAAGAGGTCTGTTGTGCCTGACGAGTTGCCCGTTCCGCCTGATAAGTGGTCTATTGTGCCTCATAAGAGGTCTGTTCCTCCTGATGAGCGGCCGGTTCGGCCTGATGTGTGGTCTGTTGTGCCTTAGGAGTGGCCCGTTCCGCCTGATTAGTGTCCTGTTCCGCCTGATGTGTGGTTTGTTGTGCCTGATAAGATGTCTGTTGTGCCTGACGAGTGGCCCGTTCCGCCTGATGAGTGTCCTGTTCCGCCTCATGTGTGATCTTTTGTGCCTGGCGAGTGGCCCGTTCCGCCTGATATTATTTCCTAGGTTAGTGTCATTTGTATTTTTGTGTTGAAGGAGTTAGAAGAAATCAACATAGACTTGGCCAACACTGTGAATGGTTCCCTGGAAAGTCACGTGCTTCTGTTGTTGACAAAGGTATGTAAGGATCCTTCCGTGTTGTCACTGCACTCTGATACAATAAATATACACATTTGCAATCAAAAAGTGTGTTTTAATACAGTACAGCCTCGTTATAGTGACATCGGTTACAACGACGTAGCGGTGGTTATACCATATTTTGTTTTCCCAGCTTTTCTATGTTATATAGTGTCGGTTATAACGATATATCGTCCGAGTCGTGTCGTTATAACGAGGTTGTCCTGTATAACAAAATGGAACTAAAACTGGTTCATAAAACTTTGTCTGAAATGACAGTTTCTTAATAACTGACACCGTTTTAAACGTAGTGTTTTTTTTTTTTAATTCCGTTGAAATTATGTGAAGAAAAAAGGAAAAATGATTGAAAATTATCTCGTTTTCGTTCTTTAACTTCTGTTATATTTTTCACATTTAGCTGTAACAGTTAGTTTTTTTTCTTAGATGCCACTGAGTGTGGCTGGGGGGGGGGGGGGTCATATCGTAATTAACTTATTGTAATTAACATATTGTAATTGAAAATAACACCAAGATAATTATGGGGATGAATTAGAAAATAATAAAAGATATGAAACTTTTTTCTTGTTTGGTTTTAAATTTCATTTACAAATTTTATTTAATTAATCAGAATACTTATTGGCTTTATTTAAATAAAAACACCGTGTAAAAAAGTGGTAAAACTCTATAGAGTAAAGACAAATTTAAAAAGAAAATTTGTATGTTTATTAATTTTCGCTGGTTTCTTATCAGACATTTTCTGTTAACGTATTTTCGCTTTCATTTCCAGTGTTCCAAGGGTTAAGGAAATGCCTGAAAATGATAAACACGTACATGTATTTATTATAAAAGGAAATACCAAAAGAGTGGGATTATCACACATCTAATCTGCATCCACCGCACGGCCGGAGTGGAACCCTCGATTTGGGAGACCCCAGCACTACCCTTACACATAAGGCTAATGTTCCCCGCTGTTATTTTACCTGTTTAGTTTTGTTGATTTGCAGGCAAACGAACAGGCGCGAAGATTCGACAACATTTTAAAAATGTGCAAGCAAGTAAACCCGAAGAGTGACATTCACAACTACCTGTTCTCGCTCTGCTATCCGGAACAGCCGCAGCGTTCCCAATGCCGACGTCACGTGTTCAATCCGCCAAACGATCCCACCATACCCGGATCTGAGGTAAGTTTGCTTCGACCAAAGTGAGACATGTTTTATTCCATAATTCCGTTAAAATTTTCAAACTAAAAATTTGTTTAAATGAGTCCCAAGTTAATGATGTTTGGTGTCAGTGATGAAACGAAAAGACGGTGAAATAAGACGAAGCTGACATCAAATAAACAAGTAAACAAGGGACAACGGTGTGGACAGCAAGTAAAAAATCAACGAAACAAAATAAAAACAAAATATTTAAATGAAATAAATGCATTTACAGCCAAAAAATGTAGTAATAATAAAATAAATATGGCCATAGTCATGTAAAAAACAAAAGATGAGTAAAGTATGAATATATGAGGGGGAGTAATAAAATAAAAGAAAGAAAAAGAAGAAGAAAAAAAGCATGAAGGACAAGCCGTGCAAAACACACTAATCAGTAGAAAGCAATCCGATTGACGGCCGAGTGGCGGTCACGGAAATAGCCGAAAAGTCGTGTATCTTCGCTGGGAAGACATACCGGACGAATAAGTCTACACATAAGTAAACCAAGACCAAAATCCTTTCATGTTTTTACGGGAGGAAAATACTGAAAATTGAAATCGGCCCTTGGTGTTATTTCGACTTCGGTCGTTTTGTTTGTTAGATGCTGTCGTGGGTAGGAACATTAACTGCTAACTGTTCTGTTAGATGCGGGTTCTATGTGGGTGTCGTATCATATGATCACCCAAAACAACATGACTCAGTGATCAAAGTGAATCAGTGATCAAGGTGAATCATTGATCAACGCAAATCACCGACCAACGCAAATCCGTGACCAATGTTAAACACTGACCGACGTGAATCATTCACCCTCATGAATCACTCAACGACATGAATCACTGATAAACGTGAATCATTGACCGACATAAATCACTGACTGACGTGAATCACTGACCAACACAAATCACTGATCAACACAAATCACTGATAAACGTGAATTATTGACCGACATGATTCACGGACCAACGTGAATCGCCGACTGACATGAATAACTGACCAGTACAAATTGCTGACCATCGGAAATCACTGACTGACGTGAATAACTGATCGACGTGCATTACTGACCAACGTGAATCGCCAACCGACATGGATCAGTGACCAACGGAAATCACTGACCGACGTGAATCACTGACAGACACAAATCACTGACCGACGTGAATCACTGACAGACACAAATCACTGACCTACGTGAATCACTGATCATCCTGAATCACTGACCGACGTGAATTACTGTTCTGCGCAAATCATTGATTAATGTAAATGACTGAGCCACATGATAATTTGTTCGGCCACGAGTAAAACATTTTATTTATTTCAATTTGCTGATTGATTAGTTCTCCTTTAAAGGTTTTCTTTTCGACGATGCTACCGGGGGTTCTGGGTAAAGTGAAACAATAGTTATCATACTGTTATTGAAAAAGCAGGTCTTCACCGAAGGTGTACTGAATTAGCGGGATGTCATGACAATTGGCCGCGTCATAAAGCTCTCGCTGACGTCATAATGGCCCATGTCTGTGACCGGCGTGGGTTGCCGTGAGAGTGCCGTTTATCTGCGAGTTAAGATCTTCGATTTTGTCAGTCTGATGTGTCACCAGGCAGTATGTCGCTGTATATCACAGTATATTACAGTATATCACTGCATATCACAGGATATCACAAAGCAATTTCCCTAGAGGATTTTTTTTGTTTGTCTGTTTTGTTTTGTTGTTTTGTTTGTTTTTTTTGTTTTGTTTGTTTTTGATTTTTTTTGACTGGCCATTTTGTTGTGAATAGCCAGTGTTGAAAAGAATTTATAACGGCTGTTTATTAATGCTGTAGGGTGGTAGCGGCTCGCCCCCTGAGCCAGAAAGGTATCCACTCAGTGACAACTTTTATTGTAAGATATATCGCCTAATGGCTCGCCACCTAGCAAGGAAAGCCTGATGGATTGAGCGAATGCAGGGAAGGGAGAGGGGGGCGTTTAATTTTTCTGTGGATGTGGAGGGCAATCGGTTACGATGTGGGGTCAAACCCATTTACCGTTACAGTCCATTTTGATGGTAATTTAGATCCGTAATGCGTTCTTTCCGTTCCTTGTCAGCGGTGGCCAATTTTCGTCAGGGACTGTTTCATCAAAACTACTAATTCATGTAGATGGCGGTGGTAATTCCAAGCTGAGTGGGTTGCCCGCTAGGGGTCACACTGCATATAGTGACAGCTAACAAGCTTAATAACCAGGCAAAGCGAAAACAAAAAAATGGTCACTTAATGTAGCAGTAGGCGATGGGCAGTCGTCAGTTTTTCAAAGCTGGGACAATATGGACAGGTTTGTTTTTCTGTTTGGGTGAAGTAATCTGTTGCACTGTTGCCAGAAATTATGATCACTTTTTGTCTGAAGTGATATTTATTTCTTTTATTTTCGGGTTCGAAGTTAAGGGTTCACTTGTCGATTTAGACCATGTGTGACGGTGGTTGTTGACACATCTAATATTTATTCATAAACACAGCTACCTGAAATTAAATTACATATAACTTTAATGCCTACTCGTAATATCGCATGCATATGCGTGAACTGTATAGTCAGTATGAATTCACAGTGATTCAAAGTTTCAATTTTAGTTTCTCAAATGGTCATTTGCATCCAGTAGTGAATGAGGCATTGTTGTACAGAATTTCCCTTTGGTTTAAGAATTACTGTGATATTTTTGAGAGCTGTTGCTCATGTTTAGGGAATCCTCGCCACATGTTGTGCTAATTAAGACTACCCCTATAGGACAATAAAAACAAGCCGTGGTGTTTCCCCTTGATTCTGGCACATTCCTACATTGATGTGTGGGAGTCTTGACTAAAGGCATAACTGGCTGGATGTTGGACTAGTTGGGCTGTATAGCTCCTACCCATGCATTATTTATGGCATCTATAATCTTGTGTCTGGTGTTTTTGTTCATCGACCCTGGAACATTCAAGCAAAGGGCAGATGATTAGCCAGGAGTGAGGCCGGGGACGACCGCACGCGACATCGTTGACGTTTGCTGACTGGCTTTGTGACGTCACACGCTACTGTGCACTTGTTTTTTGCAGTGATTGTGATATAATACTTGACGAGGGACCTTGAACTTTTCGGTTACTAAGACATGGATAAAAAATGAGACCTAAACTTATCAAAATCTAAGCGCTGTTTGTCTAACGCTAAACGAAGTTAACTTTCAACGCAAGCTATCTAAAAAAAGACACACCAGCGCCTTTGTCACTTCCCATTTCCGCTGATGAGGGTCGTAGTCGTTATAATTGCAAGAGCCGAGAGGTAAACAAAGTGAGACTTCTCAAGATAACGGAGTAGAAAAGTGGGTAACTGGCTGCGTTTGTTTGTGTGTTGGCATGCACGGTGCTCTAGGCATGCCTCAGGGCTTGGGTTGTGTCACGAAATTGGTGGTCGGGCGGATTATTCGGGCTCTGTTTGTGGTCGGGCGGATTATTCGAGCTCTGTTTGTGGTTGAGCGGATGATTTGGGTTCTGTTTGTGGTTAGGCGGATTGTTCGGGCTCTGTTTGTGGTTAGGCGGATTATTCGAGCTCTGTTTGTGGTCGAGCGGATTATTCGGGCTCTGTTTGTGGTCGGGCGGATTATTCGGGCTCTGTTTGTGGTTGGGCGGATTATTCGGGCTCTGTTTGTGGTTAGGCGGATTATTTGGGCTCTCTGTGTGGTTGCGCGGATTATTCGGGCTCTGTTTGTGGTCGGGCACGCATTTAAGTGTGTCAGTTTCATGCCAGAGGCGTGACATCGCCACAGAAAAACACTAGCGCTTGAAGCTTCTACACCTTCAAAGTCAAAAAGCACGTGATGAAGAAAAGCGTCACAGAAAAGCAGTGGTCAAGCTGTACTCATTGGCAGGGATAGATAGCAATAAGACTGGTGCGCAGATCACTGTGAAAGACCAAGTCATGGGTGTCTAGCAGCCCCCCGAGACCTGCCCTCACTGAGGAGATCAGAAAGGTCTTTGACTGCGGTCATTCAAGGGCTTCTCGTACACTCAGGTTGAGATGAGGCTGGAGAGGCGAAGCCCTTGTAATATCTTGTGGTTACCGGTGCCCTAGTGGCAGTATCGGGTTTCCAAAACATACAACAGCTACAATCCTCTGAAAATACACAATCGCTAAGGGGACATCCACACTCGATGTCATCAGATCACTCGAATAGGCCCCATGGATTTAATCACAAATATTAAAAGTACATGTTCTTATGATTTCGTGCGAGCTAACGCGCCAACAACATGAGTGTGTATCATGGTTTTAAAGGCTGGCACAAGCAGGTGGTCACGTGCTATAAGCACCCATTTACGGCGCCCTTCACGACGGCTTTGTGGGCCACTGCTTTAGCCCCTTATTACTGCACCATAATCCCGGATAATTTTCACTGCGTACCGATTTACTCAGGAACATTTGAATGACCCACAGGAAACTTATACAGTGGCGGATCCGGATGATGGGGGGGGGGGGGGTGGGGGGTGGGGGTGATAACAGAGTCATGACTCCCCCCCCCCCCAAAAAAAAAAACAAAAAAAAAAAAAACAGAAAAAAACTCAAACTCGGAGTTTTGGAGGCCTTGCGCGCCTGCCCCCCCCCCCCCCCCCCCTCCTCTCCCCGACAAACAAAAATATTGTGGATTCACTCCTGTAATACAGTGTTATTCCTGTAGGTGTAATAGCTGTTGACCCTTCGACTTTACTCAGATGGGTTAATTACCCTGGCAAAAAGTTCCCGACCAAAAGGGATTTCTACAGTATTGTATGAACGTATGTGTTTATTTTTTCATCGATTTACAGAATGATATTTTTCGAACGACCTACGGTAGTGTCGTTCGGCTGTGATTAACGAGTGTATTCTGTACCAAACATACAAATAAGTATTATTCTGATGTCCATAATTACGCGTTTAGTATAACTGACTAAATGTCAGTTAAGGACTTATTTTAACTGGTGTAATTATTACACCATGGCACCGGGCATTATATCAGGCATGGCACCGGGCATTGCATCAGACATGGCACCGGGCATTGCATCAGACATGGCACCGGGCATTATATCGGGCATTGCATCAGGCATGGCACCGGGCATTGCATCAGGCATGACACCAGGGATTATATCAGGCATGGCACCGGACATTGCATCAGGTATAGCGGCGGGATTATATCAGACGTGCCTCCGGGCATTATATCAGGCATGGCACCGGACATTATATCAGGCATGGCATCAGACGTGCCTCCGGGCATTATATCAGGCATGGCACCGGGCATTATATCAGATATTGTTTCGGGGATTACATAGGCATGGTTCCAGTTGCTACATCAGGTACAGCACGGGGTATAACACGAAGGAATTCAATCTTGTTTAGAACATCCGGGGATAAAATAATGCTCCAAACATTGAGACCATTCGAGTAATCGACTTCTAGAGACATCCTTAAATAGAATATCCCTCCGTAAATGAGGTGTGTCTGGAATTGGTGGCAATGTTGTCAAGTGATAGACTTGTGCTAAGGGATGGCCCGCAGTGAATGGAAGCGGCATTTGATGAAAGCAAAAGCAAACATCAGGTAGTTATGTGCATAACTACATTATGTCTCCCGTTTTATTGATTACATTTGCTCACGCTATTTGAGCTCCGTTTCCGCGCAATGTGTGCCTAAATGGACCCGAGGAGTGGCTCAGGCGGAGCTCAAAAACTACCACCAGACCTGAAAACAGGCGAGCGAAGCAAAAGAGAGGGAGGGTAAATGAGTGATTGTGAGTTGCCGGGTTTTTTTCCGTCAGGAGTGCTATGTATATTTATAGAGTGAGCACCTGAATGAGGGGTGTTAACTCCTCCCCAACACCCACTTGGTTAGAACCAGTAAACAGGCGAAGAAATCTATACTTTGAAGCCGTAATAAAGATGGATATATAAGGAAAGAATGCGATCCTAGTGATCCGAATAATAATAATAATAAATAATAAATAATAATAATAATAATAATAGCACTCATTGTTAGCCACTTGTTAAGTATTTTGATACAAGAGAGAAACTCCACTCTGTGACTCGTGACTGAAAATTTAATATACCCTGAAATTAACTTCTGGATATGTTCTTTTGCACTGCGGTTTTGGATGTGAAAGCAGCAGTTGACAAGCTGCAATTTTATCTCAATTCAAGCCATGAAATTGGATACAATATTTTAAAAAAAAAAAGCTTGATTAATTATGGGAAATAGAAATTCACAAAGGATAGGTTATTATGCCGAACGGACAGCGAATAACCTTTCTTCATTAATTTTGAAATAGGTAATACAAATTGAGTTATTTCCATCATCGTTATTGGTTTAGAACCACCGCAATCATGGGTATGGTTGATAGGCTTATGGTCTTTTCATATCCGGGATGATTATGCAACATTTTGTGGCATCGCAACGACCTATATAGGGCAGCCTATGTCCTTAATATGTTATGTAAACTTGACGAAATGGCTGGCCTCTAAAATTTGTATAAATTGCAGCAACTCAAGCTGCAAAATTCCATTTCTACTTGAGTTTCAGCTGAGTCGTTTCAAACTTACATTCAGTCATGTTGTAGCAGGATCCTAATACATTATTCACCGATTCGTCGCTTTGCAGGGGCAGTTGAGTGGGGGGGGGGGGGGTTAAATAACTGGGTGGGTCATAGAGAGAATTGAGCAGAGGTTATAGAGAGAATTGAGCGGGGGGAGGGGTTATAGAGAAAACTGAGCGGGGGTTATAGAGAGAACTGGGCGGCCGTTTTGGACAGAATTGCGCGGGGCGTTATGGATAGAATTGGGCGGGGCGATATAAGTTGAAATGGTGGTTGTGGTACAGATAACGAGAAATCCTGTGGAGCGCAATGTCCTTGGACATTCTGCTTTCTAAATTGTGATCATTTTTTGTCGGGTTCAAATCGCAAAGAAACATACTTCAGATTTAAAATACATGTACTTACATGTAGCGCTCAGGGCGCAACTGCCCCCCCCCCCCCGCCTCCATCACCGCAGGTCCTTGAAGGAGAGATGACAACTATACTAGAGTTCACAGCTGCAGGGATGATAATGGACATGTTTTGGGACTCGCGACTGAATAGAACTCTTCTACTTGCTACTAAATAAAGTGACTTGATTTTGCTAATGCTAGCGGACACTTCTGTGAACCCGGCTTAACCTTGTAGCTTTATCAAAGCAAAATGGCGACCGGAAATTACATCTGTCTTGTAACTAAAGACAGAGACCAGGATGTTTCTGTGGCATTTTCCCGGGTAGTGTTGGGGGGGGGGAGCGGGGGGGGAGCGGGGGCGGGGCGGGGGGCTGCTCGCAAAGCACCTTCTTCGGCCCGTGGTGAACAGCTGCAGGCAGTTACCGTGACTCGATAACTCAAATTATTCGATAACTGAAGGTATGTGATAACTCAAAGTATGTTTGACCTTAAACGATCTTTACGGTGACATGATTATGTATTTTTTTTTGTTATAAGAGCACTGCACTGTATTTTTCTGTTATATAAGATCAATATTAACAGGCTTTCCAGCGGAAACCCTTTTGTTAAAATGGACCTATTCTTGCACAAAAATGACCTATTAAACCTATTAAAACCTATTTTTCAAAATGCTAATTAATTACATTTTTTAAAATGCGTTATTTCCTGTTCTGCCCGTTCTTTACTTAACACATAAAATGTGTGAAACTTTTGTCGATTTCCACAGTAAAATTTGTAATTTTAAAACGGGTAAAAGTCAACATAAAAAAAGTTGTTTTATTTATCTATTCTTTGCATGATTGACTTAAAAAGGAACCTGTTAAATATATGTTTGAACGCCAAAATCCAGTAAAAGCGCGCCTTTTGAATTCACAAAAACCTATTAAAACTTATTTTTTGAATTCCAAAACAACGTATTAAAACCTGTTTTTTTTTTGCACCCAGGATCTGTTAAAAATCGTCTGTCGTCGTATTCACAAAAGTTAAGTCTACAGTTAACTGGTTTCGCTGATTGCTCCTTATGCAACCAGAACATCTGAAAGCAAATTAATCAATTTGTCCTATTTAACATAACGCGTCCATCTACAAAATGCTTGCGTGATACAGCAAGGTTAACCGAAGTTCGCTTCTAGTAGTACAGTTAACTGTGCAGTTAACTGTCGTGAATACGTGGGAATCTTAAGAATAGACCCACTGCCTTCTGTTCAGAAATTTTGTCTTCTAGCTGCTCTTGTACTGTTTTTCCAGTGTTCCTTAGCAAGTGCGTTCTAATATAGCCATCCCAGTTGCTAAACGAGAAATTGAACACCAAACTAACAAACAAATAAAGCCATTAAAATAACTTATTTTTTACGATGGAGAAGTGGAAAGCCTGTATTCGATATGTTGAACACTGTGCTTGAGGTCACGTAGGGTCAAGGTGGAGCACCTGTGCTTGAGGTCACGTAGGGTCAAAGTGGAGCACCTGTCAGGGTTTGCGTTGGGTTCTCAGGAAAGTGAGTCAAAAAAGAAAAGTGTGACTCAGTTGGGTCCTGAAAAACTCGGTGGGTTCCAAAAAAGTGAGTCATTTCGTAAAAAATGCCCAAAAGTGGACAAAAACCCCGCCATCGCGAACCCTGACCTGTGCTTCAGGTCGCGTAGGGGTCAAGGAAGAGCACCTGCGCTTGAGGTCACTCGGGATCAAGGTGGAGCACCTGCGCTTAAGGTCACGTGGGGTCAAGGTGGAGCACCTGTGCTTGATGTCACGTGGGGGTCAATTTGGAGCACCTGTGCTTGAGGTCACGTAGGGTCATGATGGAGCACCGATGCTTGAGGTCACGTAGGGTCAAAGTGGAGCACCTACGCTGGACGTCACGTAGGGTCAAGGTGGAGCACCTGCGCTTGAGGTCACGTAGGGTCATGATGGAGCACCCGCGCTTAAGGTCACGTGTGGTCAAGGTGGAGCACCTGTGCGTGAGGTCACGTAGGGTCGAAGTGGAGAGCACCTGCGTCTCCCTGGCTTGTCAGCTTTGACCCGTTGCTGATTGTCATGGCGCTTTCTCGTGTTAATTTCCCTCAGCTCCTCAATAATCGTGACTTCTACAAGGTTGCGCAATAGTTACAAATATAAACTCTAACCTTAATATCATAAAAACAACTTATTACGTTCTGTTAGAGGTAAAACGCACAATTAATTTATATTCGATTCTCAGGAACCAGAGACACAGACAGAAAACGTTATTTGATTCGCTGCTCAGAGTTTGATCTAACACGTGGGAGTTGTAAGAATGTTATGCTGAAGTATCAGGGCGTTAAGATCAAATACTCGCCGTGCGTAATCCTTAGACTGAAGAGGCGGACATCTGACAAGGGTCAAAAGAAACGCCAACTTTCTGTACACAAATCGAATAAAAATTTTAAAAGCCTTTTTAAATGTCAATTTTGTGGGTGTTTCCACAGCTTTAGCTAATAGCTAAACATGCAACTTCAGGTATGCGCCCCCACCCCCCCCCCCCCTCCTGCCGCCTTGCTTGCAACCGTTACTCATGAAAAGAAAAGAGAGTGGGTCACGATTAGCCGGATATCAGTTAATCGATGTTAGTCGTTCTCAAGAACTCGTCTGTACGCCTGCACATTTGTACGTGAACCGAAGGGGCCGGATAAAAGGGTTGAGAATAATTGAAAGATGGGGAAAAATTTATAAGGAAATTATAAGCTTAAAAAACTTACAAGCAAACAGTGCATATTGTTACTTTTTTGTGCCGCTTATTTCGTTCCAGCTGACGACCCTCCAGGCTCGCGTGGTCGTTGATAAATATACAGAGCCACTCATAGCAAGCAGGAGAATTGAACTTCAGAAAGAGGCTGCTGAACTGACGTCATACTTACGTCAGAACCAAGACGTGACGCAGTCTCTTATGACTGTCTGCCAAAGGTAAAGTTTGTTAATGTCTTCAGATTCATATTTTTAAGAAGAAAATGAGAAAAGAAATAGTGTAGTATTTGAAATAAGCAGTTTAGATCTAGCAAATAAGAATTCACATATTTTTGATGAGGTCGAATTAAGGCAATATCGACAGAGTTAGTCTTTACTAGACAGAGTTTACGATACTAAAACTAACCGAAATATTCCGAAGGCGATTGAATTGCCCTTAACCCACACTAGTCAATTCCTCGAAAAAGCTAATTTGGCTGTAGTGCATTGTTTCGCAAAAAAAATGGAAAAAATCTGAATTTTTATTGGCTTGATATATTCTTATCTCCAGTAACAGAGTGATAAAATTAAATGTATAAAAGACGAAACACACGCGAAAGACTTTTGCACTATATACAATGTAGTATTATATAATATCTTGTAACTGCAGATTAACTTGTAATTTCGTTGAAGTATTTATGCATTCATTATGCTCATTATTACAGTAATATGCATTGTTACCGCTTAATTGTTTGAAATGGAAGTAACATGTCTTAAAAAGGGATTATAACAGAAGCCTTTGTTGACTGTTTTTTTTCGTCACTGTTCCATTTATAGAAAGTTTGTTTTGTTATCGTAATAGTGGTCAGTTCGTGTGTAGCCTTGGTGTGAATTAATCAGACTTGTTCTCTGGTGACAGGACCTGGAATTCGCGAAGAACCTGACCGTGATTATTGTGGAAACGGGCTTTATGATAGCAAGGGAGGGGGATGGGGGAGGAGGGGGTGCAGGAGTTGGTGCAGGAGTGGGTGCAGGAGTTGGTGGAGGAGTGGGTGCAGGGAGTTGCCATTGTATAGGTGTGTGTGTCTGTATTTGGGTTGTAACGTGCCTTATGAACACGACATATCGTCGAAACTTGATGGGAAGATTCCACGAATAACTTTTAGGACGTCTTACGTCAGCAGTGACGTCACAAAGTGGAAAACATTGGGCTTTTGTCGCTAATGGGTTCTATACATGAGTGCAGTAACACTGTAAGCAAAAACAAACAAAACAAGAAACAAACAAATAAACAAACAAAGAAAAAACAAAGCGCTGGCCTGTTGGGAGGCATATACGAAAAAATATACATATATATAAGCTGAAGTTAGTCCCTTTTGTTTACTTGATTGCTCTATGGAAATAGTTACAATGCCGGCTGCTGCATGCGGATGTCTAAATAATAGCCCGATCCAAAGTGCATTAAGTGTTCACAAGCAAAGCCTCCAGCTGATTAAACACGGCATAATGGACAAGGAAGCAAGGATAAGATGGGCGGTGAGGGGTGCGAGGTGGAGTGGGTGGAGGTATCCTGTTGGGTGGGCTGGAGAAATCCTGTGGGGTGGGGTGCAGAAATCCTGTCAGGTGTTGTGCGGAAATCCTGTGGGGTGGGCTGGAGAAATCCTGTATTGGGATGTACCGACAGACTTAATTGTGAAAAGTACGATAACATAATCTGATTGGCCGCGCTTTATGTAATCCCTTGTCTGATTGGCTAATGCCATGGGATCAAAATGTCGATAGAAAACTACTTAACTCTGCAGTGGCTGGCAGTCAATGAAGTAATTTCTTTATGTAGTAAAAAAAAAAAAAAAAGAAGCTTCATTTTTTTTAGATTAGCCGCCGCAAAATTGACGTGTTGTGTCAAATAGAAAGACCAAGTAGAAAGACCGTACAGAAGGATAATCTGCGGTCAGGTTCGTTTTGGGTTTATATTGGGTGTCATTTGTCAGCCATGCATGCTCAGATGTCTTTTTTTTTGAGAGTTTATGAAGCCAGGGCAAATATTATTATGAATAATCAAATCTATTTTTATGTCGTTTAATTAGCTTTTTCAAAACCTTATTCGGTCTGGTATATCAACTTTCAACATATCTTTAATGAATCAAATCACCACTCTTAATGTCTTATTGTAGGACGGGACAGTAATAGCAGTGAATTGTTTAGATTAGGGCAGTAATAGCAGTGAACTGTTTAGCACAGGGCAGTAATAGCAGTGAACTGTTTAGCACAGGGTAGTAATAGCAGTAAGCTGTTTAGCACAGGGCAATAAACTGTTGTAGCACAGGGCGATAATAGCAGTGAACTGTTTAGCACAGGGCAGTAATAGCAGTAAGCTGTTTAGCACAGGGCAATAAACTGTTGTAGCACAGGGCAATAATAGCAGTAAGCTGTTTAGCACAGGGCAATAAACTGTTGTAGGACAGGGCGATAATAGCAGTGAACTGTTTAGCACAGGGCAGTAATAGCAGTAAGCTGTTTAGCACAGGGCAATAAACTGTTGTAGCACAGGGCGATAATAGCAGTGAACTGTTTAGCACAGGGCAGTAATAGCAGTGAACTGTTGTAGCACAGGACAGTAAAAGTAAGTATTAAAATAGTTATTGGAGCAGCGAGAAATTGTAACAGGAAACATTACAGTATGGGAATCTAGCAATGCCCCTTTTAACTCGGCGTTTATTTGCTATGTGTGATGGACTTACACATTTCAGGGGGTGCAGCGGCCGTAATTATTCAGTGCCAGTGGAATTCCCAAGGGATAAAGCGATGTATTGATGATCCCACTAAGCTGCTACAAGTAACAGCCTCACGCTGCGCTCCCGTTCTCATTCTTATTGTTTCCGTGATCTAGAACTGGGTCAACGGTAATTCCGTATTGTAGAATCAAAGTTACACCAACTCTGTCATATATAACCCCCCCCCCCCCAACCCTCCGTTCCTGCCCCATGCACTCAAACTCCCTGGCCGTTTTCAGGTTTATTGTTTACTTGGCCTAGAACTGGGTCAGCGGAAATTATGTGTTATTAGAATCCAAGTTACGCCAACTCTACCATATATACCCCCCCCCCCTCCGTTCTCCCCCCTCCCCCACACACACCCAAGCTCCCCGGCCGTTCGCTTTGTTGATTCCCACTTTGTCAGGTTCTTCGTTTATTATTTAGAATCTAACCTTAACTAGTTAATCATAATAGTTTTTCTTCTATATTTTGAATGTAGTCGCCGTACGTTATGATCGATCTGACACGCTCGCGCGCTGTTTTCCCCGAGATCTCTCCCATTATGCATCAATAAGGTGCTCGCCGACGGGGCTTAGATTGACAGGTAATAAGAGAGCGTAAGGCTTGTCAGTTCTTCGTTGTCTTCAGCATCGACAGAAAGTCAACGAAAACACGGGACTGTCGACGATTAATCGGTTTTTTTTGTGCGCTTTTTCGTGATTTGTCCAGATTTTAGGGAGGATTAGATTTGTCGATATATTGGAGGAATTAGATGTCTCGATATTACTTGATAGACGATCGCTTCCTCACAGTCCTGCTTAGCTCTCGGATGTTAATGACAACATGACTTGTCAGAAGAAAAGCTACATACACACTCGTCTAGAATGCAGGAGACGTTGGTCATCTCGAACGTTACATGGCGGAGTCAGTTGTCATCTTGTGTGTTACATGGCGGAGTCAGTTGTCTTCTTGTGCGTTACATGGCGGAGTCAGTTGTCTTCTTGTGCGTTACATGGCGGAGTCAGTTGTCTTCTTGTGCGTTACATGGCGGAGTCAGTTGTCATCTTAAATGTTACATGGCGGGGTGAGTTGTCATCTTAAGTGTTACATGGCGGGGTGAGTTGTCATCTTAAGTGTTACATGGCGGAGTCATTTGTCTTCTTGAGTGTTACATGGCGGAGTCAGTTGTCATCTTAAGTGTTACATGGCGGAGTCAGTTGTCTTCTTGTGTGTTACATGGCGGAGTCAGTTGTCATCTTAAGTGTTACATGGCGGAGTCAGTTGTCATCTTAAGTGTTACATGGCGGAGTCAGTTGTCATCTTAAGTGTTACATGGCGGAGTCAGTTGTCTTCTTGTGCGTTACATGGCGGGGTCAGTTGTCATCTTAGGTGTTACATGACGGAGTCAGTTGTTCGTTGTTTAACAAAGCTAGACCGGCTTTCGCAGGTGAACATCGAAACATACACCCATGAAAGTAACCGTTACGTTACATCTTGCGTTGCACCTTCTTGTAATGAGGCTTCGAAATTTAAGTCATTCTTACTCTGCTTCTAACAGTTTTCGAGATATCTAGTCAATTTGAATTTAACCTGAAAATAAAAAAAAATCACTCCAAGGTCGTCAACTTTCGGCTCAGATTACACCGTAAAGCGGCCGAAGTAAAGACAAAAAGACATGAAAACCGCAGTGTCACAAACTGGTTTTAAGGATATCGTGGGAAAAAGTGTGGCAGAAAAGTGCCACAATCCGCAGACAACTAAGTGTGAGATCGCGTGACTTGGTGATGTAGCCGCGGTTGCGTGTTTAACAGCACTATAAATAGAACAGCCACAATGGACACATCCGGCTATTGTGTTGCTGCAGTCGTTTCACAATACAACTAATAGCATATAAAAACATCAAGAGGTATTTTGCCATCGTCTAGGGACTGTAAAGCTCCTCCCATTCCCCCCTCTTTCCTCCTCCCACCCCCCCCCCCCCAACCCCGAGACACCGCCCATGATTTACAGTCACACAAGGACACATAAATATCGCTCCTTAATGTGTCGATAAATGCCAACAATAGGCAGCAAGCGAGCAGGTTGTTGTGGTTCTCTGGGCGATCAAAATTAGGGCTGACCAGGTGTGTGTATGCAGTGGGGTTGCTGCTGGGCTTTAACCCCCCCTCCCCCTCCTCCGCCCTTCCCCCACAACGGCCTCGGCCTTCCCAATACGCAAAAATGTGGCTGGACCCTCAATAAAAGGAGAAATTTTTAGTTCCAGAATCCCCTACCCCTCCCCTCACCTCCCCTCCCCCTTCCCCTCCCTCCCCTCTCCTCTAATCCCCTCTAATCCCCTCCACTCCCCTCCCCCTCCCCTCCCCCCTCCCCTCGCCTGTGCTCAGTACCTCGGCTGTACATGTGCTGACTTGGTGCAGGTATGTGCTGGTTATTATATATATATATATATATATATATATATATATATATATCCCAGTCCATTGTAAAATGTATGACATGACAACAGTAACGGACGATATTAAAAAAAAGGTTGAAACAGAACTCGACTAAGCGAGTCCAATTTGCTGTGGCTCTTGTACAGCTGTAGTTGATGCTTCTTCCACATAATTGGTTTTGCCAAATCCCGTGGAGTATCAATCTAATAAAAGACTATTATGCAGCAGTTACATGGATTTGACTACGTGTAGGAGGGCTGGCATGAACAGAACAATTAGGAAGTGAAATACAACTGCCGTGAAATCTCACAATAAATGCCTATTTACTCTCTAATTTGGTCTTCAGCAATGAGATTATTGTATGCCCCCCCCCCCCCCAAAAAAAGGGTCCATTTAAAAGAGCCCCTTACATTAGGGAAGGCGAAACAAAAAGGAGAAAAAAATTTTAACAGCAACGCTTTCAAAGGAAAATAAAAATGAAAAGAAAAAGAGTTCTTTGCGGATGACTGTTGGTACAGAAACTGGCGCGCAAAATAGAAAATGGTTTATTGGGAGTTCTATACAAACTGCCGGCCAGGGGTTTGAATGCTTTTCAGCGCGGTGAATAGGGGGGAAGCTTGTTAACTTGCCTTCGAAGGGTGACCAATTCTTACTCTTTTGGACTGAAGCCCACACACAGGAATTGAAACAGGAAGTTACGCAGCAAGTGAGAATTCGAAACGTGACTGATTTGGCCACTTATGTTTTATAAGCACAGAGAACGTGCCTAAAGAAAGGTGAAATTCAGCAGATACATATTTTTTATTTTTTTTGGTAAGGCTCGAATGCCTTGAGATGTTACTATTCAAAGTTGACTTGAAATTAGAACGGCCGTATGTGCTTTGGCCGCTGTCGGTGTCCCTAGACATTCTTATTTTAGGTGTTATTACACAAAATCTTTGCTTTTGATATCTTATGACGTTTGCACACTTGAAAAAAAAAATAACTCATGAAAAGTTCAGCTGTTAATAATGTTTTGTGTTTGACTTTATTGTGACCTTGCTATTGGGTTAAGGTCATCAAAGGTGGATTGGGTCTTCTCTTGAACCCACACTGGAGACCATGGTGAAGTAGAGCGTGCGAGCCCCAGAGACGAACATCACTTAAACGGATCTGTTGGTCCAAACGTATAGAATAAATTCATAAAAAATAATTACGAAGAAATTAATTTTATGTGTCTAAAATTATATTAAGACATATCTATATACAAATATATTTAAAATTTAACAACTGATGTTAAAATTATACATTTCAAGGGTTCCAAGCTGTGGGTAAATTTTGTGAAATATCGACTACTCGAGTTATCGGATACAGCATGGTTTGGGTTATCGACTACGCAATGTATCAAACCTTATTTTCATGGATTTTATCAATTGCAAACAACATGATACCCCATACCATATACAGGTTGGACAGAATCACTGAAAAAATCCGTTGTGAAGTCATGATTTGATTCACTGCAACATCAACATTGGAAAATAGAATTGAAGTGGAGTGGGGGGGGGGGGGGGGGAGAGGGAGTAACTCGTCTCTCCCGTTAGACCACGTCGTGTGTGAGGAAGTGCGAGAGCTGCACAGATGCGACAGAAAAAATGTAAACAATCGTTGACATTTCTCCTTTCAGAGGCAAGCGTTGGACGTTTTTTTTCGTATGTAACGAAGGTTAATGATACCCGCCTTTCAGTTGTAATATTTTAGTTATAATACTGAGAGATTTGTTGCAACAGGTTTCAACTTCTGAAATAAAAATCAGGGGATTTAAGATTCCACATTTCCTTATCTCAGTCCTAGACATACAGTATGTGCAAACAGCACTTCTCGTATTTACACTGGATGACGCGGACGTGTGAGCGGCATCAGATTGTTTCAGCTAGGCGCAATGTCCCCAGGTACTGTTGTACCAGTAAATTCTCCTTAATATCAATGTTAACAAATTTCTGCCAGAAAAAGGAGCGTGTTCTAGAATCTCGGTGATATATACGAAAGAACACACTAATTTGCGACATAAAAAGTGTCATAAAATACCAATGCCGCCTCGTCGCCAGGGTGACAGGACAGATTTAAGGCATTATCGCCCATGTAGCTGCCTTCATTAACAACACCTGTGCACTGCTGTCCTGAGCGGAGAATCAGGTACAACCAACGATACCACACCGGTAAAGATGCACTCGTTGTATTCTTAGGAAATAAAAAACTGGATCTTCTAAACCCTGATATGTCATTTCGGTGAACAAAGTTAACCGCATGGTGGTAGGATCAGTGGTAGAACTAATGCAGTCCGGTCTTCGAGGTAGTTCCATGTGTGGGGTTCTTCATAATGAATTGAAGAGTTATCCCAATGGCAAGCTGGTTTCATTGACGGAATGGATCTTTTCCATGGCTTCTGACGGGGTGGGTTCTACCCGTGGTACTGACAGGGATGGTCACACCCATGGTTTCTGACGAAGTGGGTCCTACCGTGGTACTGACGGGATGTTCATACCCATGGTTTCTAACGGAGGTGGTCCTTCCCGTGCTTTCTGACGGGGTGGGTCCTACCCGTGGTTTGTGACGGGGGGTGTCCTGCGAGTGGTTTGTGACGGGGGGTGTCCTGCGAGTGGTTTGTGACGGGGGGTGTCCTGCGAGTGGTTTGTGACGGGGGGTGTCCTGCGAGTGGTTTGTGACGGGGGTGGTGTAACCCGTGGATTCTGACGGGGGTGGTGTAACCCGTGGTTTCTGACGGGGATGGTGTAACCCGTGGTTTTTGACGGGGGTGGTGTAACACGTGGTTTCTGACGGGGGTAGTGTAACCCGTGGTTTCTGACGTGGGTGGTGTAACCCGTGGTTTTTTGATGAGGGTGGTCCCTCCCGTGGTTTCTGACGGGGGGGGTCCCTCCCGTGGTTTCTGACGGGGGTGGTGTAACCCGTGGTTTCTGACGGGGATGGTGTAACCCGTGGTTTCTGACGGGGGTGGTGTAACCCGTGGTTATCCCCCGTGAAACGGAGGGATATAGGTTTGAGATTGTCCGTCTGTCCGTCCGTCTGTCCGTCTGTCCGTCCGTCCGTCCGTCTGTCCGTCCGTCCGTCCCCTCTTCAAGCTAAGGACTTTGTGGACACCACTTCTACATCAACGAAGCATAATTCAGCTTTCATATTTCATACAGGCAAAATATAGGGTATAAAGATGTGCAACGTCAAGGTTTCAGTTTGATCGAAGCAAAATTGACAAATTGACAGGCTTTTGAAAATCGTCGAAAATAGACATATGTGCACATGTATAGGACTTTGTGGACACCACTTCTATATCAACGAAGCATAATTCAGCTTTCATATTTCATACAGGCAAAATATAGGGTATAAAGATGTGCAACGTCAAGGTTTCAGTTTGATCGAAGCAAAATTGACAAATTGACAGGCTTTTGAAAATCGTCGAAAATAGACATATGTGCACATGTATAGGACTTTGTGGACACCACTTCTATATCAACGAAGCATAATTCAGCTTTCATATTTCATATAGGCAAAATATAGGGTATAAAGATGTGCAACGTTAAGGTTTCAGTTTGATCGAAGCAAAATTGACAAATTGACAGGCTTTTGAAAATCGTTGAAAATAGACATATGTGCACATGTATAGGACTTTGTGGACACCACTTCTATATCAACGAAGCATAATTCAGCTTTCATATTTCATATAGGCAACATATAGGGTATAAAGATGTGCAACGTCAAGGTTTCAGTTTGATCGAAGCAAAATTGACAAAATGACAGGCTTTTAAAAATCGTCATAAATCGACATACATGCAAACGGAGTGGACTTCAAGGAAGGGTGTCCAGCTTAGATATTGCATAGGGGTAATATTTAGGGTTTCACGGGGGATATTGCTGCTCTCTGACAGCATCTAGTTTCTGACGGGGATGGTGTAACCCGTGGTTTCTGACGGGGATGGTGTAACCCGTTGATTCTGACGGGGGTGGTGTAACCCGTTGATTCTGACGGGGATGGTGTAACCCGTGGTTTCTGACGGGGGTGGTGTAACCCGTGGTTTCTGACGGGGATGGTGTAACCCGTGGTGTCTGACGGGGATGGTGTAACCCGTGGTTTCTGATGGGGGTGGTGTAACCCGTGGTTTCTGTTGTGTACCTAGCGGACCGCTAAGAGTCCAGTCTCTGGGTGTACCTACGATGTGTGAGGGGCTCAGGTGCTCTGTCACGGCGCCGGGAATACTTGGCTGAAATTGATGTTTTTTTTTTCTGGGACAAGAGGCTGTCCCATCTCCATGTAGACTTGAGACGAAAGAACCATTATTTTCGTCATGCTCATGTAGTGCAGTGGCACGTTATGAAGTTTCTGTGGATCATGGCGATGGGGGGGGGGGGGGGGAGGGAGGGGGTTCAGGAGGGTTGTCACTGTGGGGCATTCTGAAGGAGGAGGGGATACAGGGAGGTTGTGACTGTGGGGCTTGCTGAATCAACAGGCGAGACGAGATTTCATTCGAATCCGATTTTACATTTTTATTAATCTGTGTGTTTATTGGTTCAGGCATGGGGGGGGGGGGGGAGCGGAGGGCGGCGGAGGGGGTAGGGGGTGATTTGCTCGGCTCTGCAAGAAATACTACTCCGTCTTTGCTCCGGGCACTATGGTCCTTACATCAATCTACAAAAGGGCATTCTGTCAGGTCTGAAGTTAATTAGAGGCTCGTTTTTACGATGCATGTAGTTCACAATTTTCAAGTGGCTCGGTAAGTTCCACCCCACTCCCACCACACTCCCACATATAAATTTAGCCATAACTTTTTACAACTTTAAAATTTTGCATATAAAAAGTACTCCCCAATCAAAAAGAACTACCAATAAAAATAAATAAAATAGAATAAAACGTACTGTGTAATGGCTGGTAAAAGGCTTATACAAAGAAAAATGAAAGTTCACTTTGCTTTTCGAAGGAATGAACTTAGTTTTTGCTCGTTGTCTTCCCAAAAGAATATCCTTAAGATGTTAAGATCGTAAAAGACAGATATATTCCATTTCAGACCTTTAAATTATTCAGTGACGTAATGTGCAAACACATGGCCGTCATTTAGTTAATTCCACTGTCTGTGTTAAGTAATTGCAGTGGGTGTTACGCAGATGTTGTTTTCTGTACACGCGAACATTGTTCCAAGGTTCAGCGACAGCACATGTTGTAACCTGTTAGCATGTCAGCGGTAGGTGGAGCTGCCAGGTGGTTACATGTCAGCGGTAAGACTGCTGTTAGGTGGTTACATGTCAGCGGTAGGTGGTGCTGCCAGGTGGTTACATGTCAGCGGTAGGTGGTGCTGCCAGGTGGTTACATGTCAGCGGTAGGTGGTGCTGCCAGGTTGTTACATGCCAGCGGTAAGGGTGCTGTTTGGTGGTTACATGTCAGCGGTAGGTGGTGCTAGGTGGTTAAATGTCAGCGGTAGGTGGTGCTAGGTGGTTAAATGTCAGCGGTAGGTAGTGCTAGGTGGTTACATGTCAGCGGTAGGTGGTGCTGCCAGGTGGTTACATGTTAGCGGTAGGTGGTGCTAGGTGGTTACATGTCAGCGGTAGGTGGTGCTGCCAGGTGGTTACATGTTAGCGGTAAGGCTGCTGTTAGGTGGTTACATGTCAGCGGTAGGTGGTGCTAGGTGGTTAAATATCAGCGGTAGGTGGTGCTAGGTGGTTAAATGTCAGCGGTAGGTAGTGCTAGGTGGTTACATGTCAGCGGTAGGTGGTGCTGCCAGGTGGTTACATGTTAGCGGTAGGTGGTGCTAGGTGGTTACATGTCAGCGGTAGGTGGTGCTGCCAGGTGGTTATATGTTAGCGGTAAGGGTGCTGTTAGGTGGTTGCATGTCAGCGGTGACACGTGCTGTTACTAGCTACATGTCAGTGATGGAACGTCCTGTCAGATGGTTATATGTCAGCGGTGATACGTGCTGTCAGGGGTTACATGTCAGCGGTGATACGTGCTGTCAGTGGTTGATTAATGACTAGAATAAAGAATAACATTTGTGAAGATTACACTTGTGACATGATACATTTGATGCATTACACATTATTTAAGGCATATCACATTTAATATTATATCATAGCTAATGACTGGAATAACTGATAAGATTAACAATGTATAGCTGTGAAAAATGCGCCTTGCCAAAAAGATGGGTTTTTAATAATTTCTTGAAGGTGATAATATCCGTTTCAGCTCTTGTTTCCGCCGGCAATGTATAGCTTTGGTGCGGTGTTCTGGAAAGCCCTGTCACCATAGCCTTGATTAGTCCTACTCTCTGGGAGCAGATTCTGGCCGGAGGACCTAAGACGGTGATTGGGGCTACATGGCAGGAGCAATTCTGTTTTGTGAGACTTTGTTATTTGGGGTCTGATGTGTAATTAGCGCTAATTTGAACACTCTGCGTTGTTCGAAAGGTAGCCAGTGGAAAGCAATCAGTTTATCACGCGTATTGTCGTCACGTGACAATAGCAGAAAAAAGAAACAGCTGTATGATTCAGAAGACGCCGAAGTCGATCTGGGAGTCGTTTTTGGGAGACTGAACAACAAGCTGTTGCAGTAGTCTATACTACTAACGATTTATAATAGATTCAAAGACTGAGTACAAAGTTTCAGGGAACTCTGTCTCTGATACAACATCAACGATGTCTTCGTAGGAAAATGCAGTGAACTGGGGCTCATCCCTGAGGTATTTAGACATGATCCCCATGGTCGATCCCTATATCGATTAATTTAATTGAGCGAGAATTTTTTCGTTAAATCCTGCTTTATCTTTTAAAATGTGTTTCATCACGTAACTGCCGTATCAGTGATTGCACTTGTGTTCGGAATACCCAGCAAGTGAGTCTCCCACCCAGCCCGCTCAGCCCACCCAGCCCGCACCCTGTCCACCCAGCCCGCTCAGTCCACCCAGTCCACCCAGCCCACTTAGCCCACCCAGTCTACCCAGACCGCCCAGCCCACCCAGTCCACCCGGACCGCCCAGCCCACCCAGTCTCCGCATTTCTAACTCTTGGTAGTTACAATTCATTGCAGTGATTGAATCGTTGGAAAGTGCTCTACAAATAATTCATAAGCACGTAATTCGGACTACGATTGTGGTTCTTGGAGTCTTGCTTTATGTGCAGTTTGTGCCAAACTTGTGATGTATTGGGTGCGAGCAGTCACTCATAACATCAGGCGATACAAAGTGCACTACTTGCAATTATTCAGAAGCAAACGTAACTTTCCCATTTTGATGAACTTCTTCTCCGTATGGTTTTGTGGAGACTATTCTGTAATCCGTGGGAGGGGAGCGAACTTGGCAACACCTGTATTACCGTGCGTGTCCAAAAAGGAAAAAAAGCGGAGAAAGGGAGTAGTTTAAGCCGGGGTCCCATTTACCTTAAAACAGTATTGCGTTTTGGAAAAGATTACAACAATTAAAAATTTATTGTAGCAGGTTGGGGAAGGGGAGAAAGGACTGAATTCTGAATTGAATCGGGAGTAATCCCAAGCATTCTTTGTTATTTTCTATTTGGGATCTTTGTATAGATAACCGTCTATTCTGGAATAGACTACCGAGGTTAAAAGTTCTCTGGAATAGAACGTTTTAAATTTTTCATACATATTACATTGTGGCATATATTACTTACAGGTTTTATAATATTTAAATTTAAAATTACACAAAAACGTTCCATTTAAAAGGGTTTAAAGGTCGGTAGTCTATTCCGGAATAGACTACCGTAGTCGTAAAATGCGTTAGTTCACCCATGACAAAAAATATCTCATTTCTTATTTGCTTCATAAATTCTTATTTAAATAATACACTGTTACACTCATTTTTACTTATGTTTTTTTTCAGTGATTTAGTTAATGACCAAAAAGTTGTGGATAAGAAAATCCCATTGACAGTTTCACACAGATTTGCATATATTGATTTATCTTTAGGTTTATTAAGCTAATTGTATGTAGGGGATTTGTGTGTAACATTTTAATCCGTCTTAATGTCATCATCTAAATTTGTCCAATAAAACCAGTCCGAAGCAGATGAAATTCATATTCGTCAGCGGTGCATCATATGAGATATCTGTTCAAGCCGCCTGCACTTTTTTCACATTTATTTTTATTTTTAAAAAGGAGACATTGAAATTTTGTCATTTATACACATCATATACCAGTCATTCACCAGTACAAGAGCTCATAATGAGGCTCATTTAGGATTGCAACGCACCACCATGGCATTCCTTCTTGCAGTTGTGGCTGTTTTCATTAAGTGGTGTAAGAATCGTACAAACAGTGATCCATAAATAAATTTAAACATGCAGTGAGGATTATAGCAAATACGACATAAAATAATATATATGCACAATCATTTGGTCAGTTTGTTTTTGAAAAATAAATTCTTAGCTTATAATTTTATCGATGCTTAAAAAATACTTATACTCAAAAACTTAGGTGATGGAGAAGAATGAGAAATACAAATCACCTAATACATATAGCTCAAATAAGTACATTGATAAAGCCAAGAGACATAGTAGACAAGTAGCGACAAAATATCAAGTGGAAGAGAACAAAGGAGTGCATTTTATGAACAGTCATGATGATTGATATCTTAACAGAATTTCAGAGTAACTAGATATCAACCTGTACGAACAGGAAGGATCCATACAGTAGTAACATGTAGACTCAATTCTTCTATACTTCAGTTCTTCAGTACAGTCAGATGATACAGTCGGATCTCAGTTGTCTATCTAAATAACTTACTTGTAAGTGGAATTTTCTTCCTAATCTTGATCGCTCATCTCTAGGAGCCAAAACGTTGTATACGTGTAAGAATACTGACCAAAACTGGCTGCTGTCATTTTCCCCGAAACATACTAGTATGTTATTCATATTGACAAAGACTTTCTGCTGTAATTATTGCCGGTAGAATTGCACCACTTCAGTTTGTTATGAAGCTAAATACGGAAGCCTAGAATGACACTTTCAGAGAGGACAGAAAGGTGCTGCCACTCTAGCATAAAAATCGCTTTGCAGAGCATATTCAACAAAAACGGTACTTTTTTCAAAGACAAGTTAATGTTTGGAAATTCTGAACTTCTAACTTTCATGTAACTGTAACGACTATACACCATAAACGAAAACATTACTTACGTGCCTTTATTACAAGTGCTTCGTTTTCGTGTAGCTTCACATCATGGGAAAGGCCATAGGATTCAGATGTTTCGAGTTCTGAAAAAAATAAAGATGCCGCTGAGCGAGTACATTCGAGTTGAGGAAATTCAAATGCACAAAATCTTAATACCCAACCGAGCACATTTTTAATATGCTTATAAGCATTCCGCACCTAAAACGTTTTCTTTAAGGTTAATTTTATTTTCCCATTATTGACACCAATAAAGAATTTTCGTTTAAGATTAAAGATGAACCTGAGAAATGAAATGAAATTGAATAAATTCAGTAGCAAAGTGTAGACGAAGTTGTAATAGACGCAAGGATTACCTAACTTTGTGTCCGTATGAATTGCAAAATGCTAGGTATGTTGATATATAGTATTAGGTAAGCACCTGTGTGTTTGATTTGTCTTGTTTCACGGTGTTGTGTGACTGCCAGTTGGGTTACTTATAGCACGAATACATCATGCAGCTTACCATACATTAATTTGCTTTACTCTTTTATGTATACTTGGTGTATTACGTAAAATACAGGCTCAAAGGAAACAAACAGCAACAAAGCAAAAATACTAAAATAAAACACCGTTGAGGAAACAGCTGTGGGATTCTTTGGAGATGTTCGCCTTTTTCGGGTTGGTGGCAGCTGATCTATTCTAGGCTCATCGCGTGCTTTACTATTAAAACATACTATTTTGCAAACTCCTACACTTGTGTTTTAACTGTAAAAGTGCCGAGGACACTTTGACAAGCTTTATCTGTGCTTTCATATTACGTGCCATAGTATCATGTTTTTTTTTAAGAGTAATATTTCCAACGTTGTTGTCTGTTTTGACGCCATTCCTCTGTGAAAGTTTTATGTGTCGAAAACTGTTATGGCAGGAGCTTCCGTACAAAACAAACTATAACCCTGCTCTTTGCTAGATTTCGAGCAAGAAACTATTTATGTGTGAAAAAATGTTCATTTTTTTCTGTCATGACGTCATTCACTTCTAACCTGCGCTATCTGGATAATCAAGGCACCTAGGGATTCAGTGAAAGCGCATTACAAGACCTTTTTTCAGGAAAGAATTTTTTGGTTTGACATCATATTTCTCTTGGATGACGACATCATTTTTAATGATTGAGCTATCGAAAAGTGTTTGAAGCTGGTGTACCAGCCTCGGTGGCCTAGTGGTTAGAGTGTCCGCCTCGAGACATGAAGACCGTGGGTTCAAACCCGGTCGGGTCATACCCAAGACTTTAAAATTGGGACTCCTCCTTGCTACCCTGTGAGACACTCCACATGTAAGGGTTAGAAGGGGGCTGGAATGCCCCATTTCAGTAAAATGTGGCAGGGGGATCCCGATATGACCATAGCAGTTAAAAGGGATCAAAAGAGCAATACAACACAATACAATTGAAGCTGGTGCAGTTAAACCTTTCAGTTTAAAGCCACATGAACACAGTGACATAGCCTCTCAAGTGGGGTTTTGTATTTTTGAGAGAGTGAGTTTAGTGTTCTGTTGGGAACTAATGTATTAAAGTATGTTATTCTTATATTATTTTATTAGGAAGTTATAACGCTTGAGTAGGAACAACGAATGAAATGATTATCATTTACACATTTTAAGTCAATCATTAAGAACAAAACGTGTCCAGTTTCAGTCACAGACTTTCTTAAATACCTGAGTATTTTCTGGATATTATTGAGGTTTATTAGCGATGTTTAGTGCGGAGTGAGCTATACCCACATCGTTTAGTAGTTATAGCACGTGTCCTCTCTGCGTGTCACAGCACCCCTGCTTCTTTTTCTGTTTCCGGTATTTATAGCAAAACTTGTAAACCAACACAGCCTTCACGTAGGGAATGCAGAATAACATCTTCGATTTTATAAATTTTCATATAACATTGCACACGGTCTTATGAGATTGTTTTACACATTTGTATGCAATTTAGATGAATTGGAAACTATTACAAATAAGACGGTATTTGCTTTTATATGCTTTTGTCCGGTTTTGTATGCTTAGACTGCGTCGAAAGCTAATATGAGAGTATACAAAAGCAAACTAAACCATTTCACGTCTTGTTGGGTGAATGTCAATGCGTGTCACTGAATCTCTTCAGTGAACAGGTGAATTTTCCGCCTAAAATCTCCGGTTTGTCCAATAATTGGTTGCAGCTGCCGTGCATGTTGTAATGCATATACTTTGATCCTGAGTTGTAACACTGATCCTGTTTCTTACTTCGAAATTTGTCATTTAAACACATTTATGGTTATGCACATGTTTGCACATGTTTGAGATCTGATTGGTTCGTTCTTAGTTGCCTGGTAACTGGGAATGGATCAACATTTAGTTCAGTTCAAACAAAATCATACAAATTCGTATATAAGCATATTAAAGCACACAAAAGCACGTTTTCCTAAAGCCTCGACACCAAGATAATCACCAACTGGTACATTTGCAAAGAAAAACATTCTAATTTCAACGTTGGCAAACCTGTGCAGATAAGATCATATAAGATTGAGTATGCTTTAGTTTGCTTTTGTACAAAGGTTTGTTACGGAAGTGAATGTTGTATAGGAAGAGGGGCGTATGTTATGGTATTCGATCACTTCAGTGCCATCGTGTGAAATCCCTATGAAGCACAACGTCTGTTTCAGTTACTTCCAATTTATTATTATTATTATTATTATTATTATTATTATTATTATTATCATTATTATTATTATTATTATTATTATTATTTTGAGATTTTGGCACTGGATGTTCTTTTGCCTCGCGTTGTTGTGGCTTTAACTCTTCGATTTTCCTCGGACACTGGTATGGCATTGGCTTGCTAGTAGGCCTGTTACCTTTTAAACTGTGTAACAAAAGACAGATCTGTCAGAGGGTTCGCACTCGCCTAGTTCTTGTCGAAACTGATGTTGGTTATGGAGTGAGATATCTAAGTTTTCTGCCTGGAGCCTATCAAATGAAGCATCTGATTAGCGATGTCGAGTGCTAAGTATAACGGCAGCGTTGAGCAATCATGCACGTGTGTTTATGTATTGATGGAGAAGAGTCTTCGCTGCCCCGCCACAACACTACACTAGATCATTTGCTTGTCTTTCTGTGAAGGCGGTGTATTTATTTAGCAAAAAAACCTAACACCAGACTAACGACTATACAGCTGTGTTTGTGTGAGGAGCACAATGCCGATGCCTCCCATATATATGTGCAGCTACTGGGAGGTGTTTCATAACTACATCGTCACGGCCGGAAGTTGCTCTAAGCGCGGCGCAAAAATTAAAGAAAAAAAAAAGACACACAAACACATACACCAACGCAGCAATTCTCGATTTCTCGGCCGGACGTTTTGGAGATAAAATGTTCATTTACGTACGACACAGACGGCTGGTATAATTACGATAGCATGTTGTAATAATGGCTCTTTCCATTTCGTCTGCGATACTGAATTGTTGAAATTAGTGAAATTTAAAATGAAGTGTTTATGATCAAACAGTTGTTAGATAGCTCCCCTATGCACTTGCATTCTGTTTCCTACAAAGAAAAGTGGATTAAAACACATCAAATTGCTGTAATTTCTTCAGCTTGCAGTGGCATATTGTTTTAGAATCTTTTTTCATAATACACACAAAAGGGCTGCGTTAGCGCATTGACTGGTTTGACCAGATAACAATGTTATGACAATCAGCATTATGTTGTGACATCTTGATGAAGAAATTCGCACGTGGGAGTGAGGAGGCATATACGCCGTCAAGAAAGAAAGAACCATTGATGCTTTTGCACCTCATTTACAGGTGTTAATGAATTACATATACTGAATGGATAAAGCTACCAGCAAATGAACTGGAAAAACCTGCCCAGCCTTGGCATTTTACTTCAGCTAGATTTTGCTAACTTGTGTTCTCTATTTCAGTACTCTTCTCAACTGCTTCGGAATTGTTTGTTTTTTTTCTCTTTGTTCCTTTTTTTTCTTTTAAAGGATATCAGAATATGAACTGTAGATGGTACAGAGATGGATACGCAAGTTATCTGAGAGAGAAAATAAAAACCCGGGATTAATAATTAATAACTTTTGGATTATTGTCACAGAATGGACGACACGTGGCGTAACGTGAGTGTTTCCCGCCTTTTCTGAAATATACACTTCCGGATTATTTGCATGTATACCTAAGGGGAATTAGCATATGCAAATTTTAAAATGCCCAAAACACCTACCGTTTAAATTGTTTAGCTTAATATTAGCACATCCATATAATGTAGCCAACATTCCTTTTTCTTGCCCATATTCTAATATATATTTGCATATGCAAATTACTCTACTTTGTATAGGTGACAAATATTTTTACGTGTTAACTATACCCAAGGCCCGTTTTCTTGCAGGTACTGCCTTGATGCTGAGGAGGAGTTACAAAAATAAATGGAGATCACATTTCAATAATTTATTACGTCTTCTCATTCTTATTAGCAAATTTGTGACAAGACATTTGAAGAAATTTTGAACTTTTCCCCTTCAAACCTGTAATAAATTTAACAAAAAGCCCAGGTGAAAAAAGCCGCCCTGTCTTATAAATAAACGGGTTGTAAAAGTTGATTAAATTTCGGAAATATTTTATTTAAATATATCATATTTTTGCTTTGTGACATTTTTTGGGTAATATATGTATTTTTTTTTGTATTTTTCGTTTTTTTTTCATTTTTTTTTATCTCATGAAACCTTTTGAATGATTAAGCCATTTTGATCCAAGGATATCAGTCAATACGCAGCGAGCGTGTTTCTTCACCCTCATATTTCTGGTTTGATAATTGGCTGTCATCAGCTTTTTAGGTCTGAGATTGAAAAGAAAATGAAATGGATCGTAATGCAAAGAAAACTAATAAATTGTTGAAATATGATCTCTGTTACAACACTGTGCGTAAGTCTGATCAGCTTACCGCTTCTAATTTTGTTTTTGAGCGTTCAGCCATTTTATTTTTTTCCCGATTTTTGAATTCTGTTGACAGAAATCTGGCCAATCATTTGTATAGTAAAGTTTACGAAACGCAAGAAGACTTATGTCGCAAACGCAATGACATACGTATGGCAAACCTCCAGCTTGCCTCAATACGCGCTCAAGTAAGTGCCTTTTTACTCGTAGATCAATGCGCGTGGCATGGCAACGGTATGCTTGCCCCAATACGCGCTCAAGTAAGTACCTTTTTACTATAGTATATCAATGCGCGCGGCATTGCAGCCTCCAGATTGCCTCAGTGCGCGCTCAAATAAGTGCCTTTTTACTCGTATATCAATGTATATAGCATAACAACCCTTCAGCTTGCCTCAGTACGTGCTCAAGTATATGCCGTTTTACTCGCATATCAATGCGCGTGATATGGCAAACCTCCAGCTTGCTTCAATACGCGCTCAAGTTGGTGACTTTTTGCTCATGTATCAATTCGCGTAAGTAATACACACATGACACACCTCCAGCTTACCTCAATAAGCGCATAAGTAAGTACCTTTTCACTCGTGTATCAATGCACGTGGTATGGCAAACCTCCAGCCTGCCTCAAATGCGCTCAAATAGGTATTAGGATCAAATGCCACCTGGACCAGATGCCATTTCTTTTCACATCGCAGATCCCAATGCCACCGGGAAAAACCAACCGGAACAATGCTACATTTAATAAAGTGGACGCCCCCCCCCCATCCTGCCCCCTCCCCCCTCGCTCTCCTCCTTTTAGCAGATTTTTCTTTAAAGCCTGTAATGTTGGGCCGAGAAACATTGTAATTGCAATTACCGTTGTGCATATAAATTTCAAAATCTCCTCGCCGGTGTTATGAAACGTTTTGACCCCCAAACAAATCGACCCCCGGTCGATTTGTTTTAAAACAAACAGACCCCCCGGTCGATTTGTTTTAGGAAAGCCCGCCATAACAAACAGACCTCCCCTATAATAAAATGACCTCCTCCAAAAAATCATGTTTAACCGGGGTGCAGCTAATCGTTACTAAATGTAGCATTTATTTAGACTGGCTTTTTTCCGGTGGCTTTAATCCACTGGTAAAAAAGTGCGATATTCCTTCCGGTTGGCATTGGATCCCACGTTCGCTCTATAAGCGCCCTTTTACTTACGCTGAACAAAAGTGTGTAACAGGCGGATCCATCCGCCATTCCAACCAGTCGCCTCGAATTCTGGATACCAGTTGATCTGTCCTGTATTCCATCTTAGATGTTTCCAGAATAATTCTGGATAACACCTGGGAAATTCTGAATGGTATAATCATTGTTTTCATGCAATCAATGTCTGATCGTACCCGAGTAATTGCAACTCGTTCGATTCACAAATTGTTTCTTGTATTTTTCTTCGTTGAGTCTTGGCCTTGGCTTCAGGATCGTCAATTAGACTACAAACTTGTCCTAATTCAAGGAGTTGTACCACGTGATCCCACCCCTCCCACCCCCAACTATATAACGGTATTTCCTGTCGTTTCTAATGCGTGGCTGAAAGGGTAATGGTGAAAAGCAATCTCATGAAGGTGTCTCCCAAAATATTGTTATCAATTTTTGTCTTATCAGACACCATCAGAAGATTGTAGGCAGGGGTGGGGGGAGGGCGTGGCGGTCGGTGGAGGTTTCAGCCTCACACCGTATGTATGGAAATGGATATCGGCTAATTAATAACCCGATTAATCAATTATAGACCACTGGTGTGATAAGATCATTCGGTATGCTGACAAACTGTTGCCCGTGCTGGACCATTCGTATTTGGCCGAACTGTGAGTAAATCTTTTCTGTCAGGACAAACAAAAAACATTTAGTGTGAAAAGTAGGGAAAGAGGGAGTAGAACGCTCAGTGAGCTTGCTATTTTGTGTGCAAATGTGAAGGCCTGCAGCTGCGAGGACATTAAACAGATGAACTTAATAAGGTTAATTACGTAGTGCTTGCGTGAGAGGCATTTTACAATGCAATTAGTCAGAAGAAAGGAACCTGTTCTTATGTAGCCCATCTACAGGTGCTCTTGGCTGCGTGAAAAATCCAGACCGTCAGTAACTGCACTAGTTTTCAGTCCCCCTCCCACCCCCCGGTCCCAATCCCCGCACCGGGGGAAAAACCCCGACTGAAAATGGCAAGACTCCAGTGGTGCGAAAGATGAATTCGTTGAGGATGGTTGACGTAGTGTGCAGTGGTTGACGTAGTGTGCAGTGGTTGGCGTTGTGTGCAGTGGTTGGCGTAGTGTGCTGTGGCTGGCGTTGTGTGCCGTGGCTGGCGTTGTGTGCAGGGGTTGACATTGTGTGCAGGGGTTGACATTGTGTGCAGGGGTTGGCGTAGTGTGCAGTGGTTGGTGTTGTGTGCAGTGGTTGGCGTAGTGTGCAGTGGTTGGTGTAGTGTGCAGTGGTTGGCGTCGTGTGCCGTGGTTGGCGTAGTGTGCAGTGGTTGGCGTAGTGTGCAGTAGTTGGCGTAGTGTGCAGTGGTTGGCGTAGTGTGCAGTAGTTGGCGTAGTGTGCAGTGGTTGGCGTTGTGTGCCGTGGCTGGCGTTGTGTGCCGTGGCTGGCGTTGTGTGCAGGGGTTGACGTAGTGTGCAATGGTTGACGTATTGGGCAGTGTTGACGTAGTATGCAGGGGTTGACATTGTGTGCAGTGGTTGACGTGATGTGTAGGGGTTGACATTGTCTGCAGGGGTTGACGTAATGTGCAGGGTTTGACATTGTGTGCAGCGGTTGACGTAATGTGCAGAAGTTGACATTGTGTGCAGGGGTTGATTTAGTGTGCAGTGGTTGACGTGATGTGTAGGGGTTGACATTGTGTGCAGGGGTTGACGAGGTATGCAGGAGTTGACATTGTGTGCAGGGGTTGACGTAATGTGCAGCGGTTAACATTGTCTGCAGGGGTTGACGTAATGTGCAGGGGTTGACATAGTGTGCAGTTCAGGTCATTGACCTTAGTTTGCTTCGAATCAATTGTGTTGTAACATTTATCTCTCTATTTTTTTTTTCAAGTGTTACAAGGCATCTCCGCATTCAGGGCCGTGTAGTGAAATCTCCAGTGATTTTGTGTGGTAGATAACTTTGTTCACAATTTTGCCTCAGGGGTAACGTCAGTACGGTGTCAAAATCCGAGATATTAAGCAGAAGTTCATAGACTATGTTATTTTTATTACCAAGGAAAAATTATAATTTGACATTTGTACTTCAGAAGTTAATTGGTAATCGTTGGAAAAGTTCCTGTGTTGCGTTCTTAAAATAATTGAAGGGACACACTGCCAGCAGGACGCCCTGCCCTCGCCCCCCCACCCACGCACTCCACCACTCCCCACCCCACAAGCCTCTCCTCTTCCCTGGCTTTTTAACATAAAAGCCCTGTTATTACCTTGAGTGATATTGTGTTATATGTGACAGAAAATACTGTAAGTCTACTTCAAAATATTGTCATATTGAAATGTAGCATGAGTGAGATGATGCACTCACCATTTTTTACGTACAACTGAATGAGTGAGATGCTGTACTCATCATTTCTTACGTACCACTGAATGAGTGAGATGTTGTACTCGCCATTTCTTACTTAACATTGAATGACTGATATGATGTATTCGCCATTTCTAACTTAACACTGAATGAGTGAGATGCTGTACTCGTCATTTCTTACGTACCATTGAATGAGTGAGATGTTGAATTCGCCATTTCTTACGTACCACTGAATGAGTGAGATGCTGTACTCGTCATTTTTTTACGTACCGCTGAATGAGTGAGATGCTGTACTCGTCATTTCTTACGTACCACTGAATGAGTGAGATGCTGTACTCGTCATTTCTTACGTACCACTGAATGAGTGAGATGCTGTACTCGTCATTTCTTCCGTACTACTGAATGAGTGAGATGCTGTACTTACGTGTTTGTACCATTTAACCTCAATGTACTCGAATCATACAGAAAAATATATATATATGTTACCTGCTCGTACTTTCCAGGATTATTTACGTCACATGGTGCATGTGTTGACAGTTAGATACGCTACTCAGTAAGTGAGTCATGTGGTAAATTTGCACACCTGGCTTTGCCTTGGCTCAATCGTTGCACTACATTGCTTTATACACAAAACCAGGGAGCAGACATTTGAAAAAAAAAAAAAAAAACAGAACAAACTGGCGGTTTCTTGCTAAATTATCCGTACCGCTATCCGTGATACGTTTATTAATTATCTGCTACCGGTATGCGACAACCCGACTTCATCCGAATCTCCTACCGGTATGTGACTACCCGACTTCATCGTGTCTGCTACCGGTATACGACTACCCGACTTCATCCGTATCTCCTTCAGATATGCGACTACCCGAGTTCATCCGTATCTCCTACCGGTATGCGACTACCCGAGTTCATCCGTATCTCCTACCGGTATGCGACCACCCGACATCATCCGTATCTCCTACCGGTATGCGACCACCCGACGTCACCCGTATCTCCTACCGGTATGCGACTACCCGACTTCATCCGAATCTCCTACCGGTATGCGACTACCCGAGTTCATCCGTATCTCCTACCGGTATGCGACTACCCGAGTTCATCCGTATCTCCTACCGGTATGCGACCACCCGACTTCGTCCGTATCTCCTACCGGTATGCGACTACCCGACTTCATCCGAATCTCCTACCGGTATGCGACTACCCGACTTCATCGTGTCTGCTGCCGGTATGCGACTACCCGACGTCATCCGTATCTGCTTCCGGTATGCGACTACCCGACGTCATCCGTATCTCCTACCGGTATGCGACTACCTGACTTCATCGTGTCTGCTACCGGTATGCGACTACCCGACGTCATCCGTATATCCTACCGGTATGCGACTACCCGACTTCATCCGTATCTCCTACCGGTATGCGACTACCCGACTTCACCCGTATCTCCTACCGGTATGCGACTACCCGACTTCATCCGAATCTCCTACCGGTATGCGACTACCCGACTTCGTCCGTATCTCCTACCGGTATGCGACTACAGGACGTCACCCGTATGTGGATTATCAGAGAAAACCTACATGAATTGACTGGAATACTGTAGACAGCTGCTGTCTTTGAAGTATCGTAATTTTACCCTGATACTTTCTAACACACAGAATATTGCGCAGCAAGTAGATGTATTTCATACACATGAAAAAAAAATTCCTTAAGGCTGACAACTTGTTTCAACAGTCATCTGTGAGAAGCATGGAGTAGATGACCTATGGGCCCTGGGGTCACGAAACTTGGGACTTGATATAAACGTGTGCAGGACACTTTTTATTTTCTCCTTCGATTTCGTTTTCTTGTTTAAAACACCATGTGAAAAGAGCGTAGTTTTTGCAAGTAAATGTGGAGCATTTATCGGACAGCACAGAACACAGTTGCTTAGCTTTGTGCGAGCTCTCACTGCGTAAATAGATAACACGGCGTATGCCTGATCAGCCAATAAAACCTTAAGTCAACATAAACCAAACAGTACTCGGCTTATAAGACGTATTCAAGCTGTGTTGTTTGCAGTATATTATTCAAGAAATAACCCGGTGAAGGAAATATTTATGCGTTTTAATTTTTGTCAAGTGTTTAACATTTTGCTAGCGAAATGAGGTTCTAGTTGTCGTTTGTTTGTGTATAAGTCTTATCTAACTTTCATGTAATTTGTTAAAAATATCCTTGAACGGTAATCACATACCATTTTTGCATTCAAATTCAGTAGATGCCGTATATATCTAATAAAAATATGAGAGCTTTCAGGGAACATAGGCGCAGTTAAGTACAGTACGTGTACAACAGTATGTGTATAAGAAAGGAGACATTTAGTGCTTTGAGAATCTTGGACGTAATGTTACTTTTAAACATCTTACATAGCAGCAGCAGAAATTAGATCTGTTTTTTCCTCCTGTTAGTCTTTTTGAACTGCCCCTTAATCAGAGCTGTACTCTGGGCTGTTGGTGAAAAAGGTGGAACACCAGAGGGCATGTCAGCATGAGCGATAGCCGTGAAAATTACTGAAACTTTTTTCAAACAATTTATCAACAATAGTTTTACCCAAAATTTAGAATTAGCAAAGAAACATTTTTTCGTGAGTCTCCTTCAGATTGCCTGCAGTTCGGCCAAATTACCAGTCTAACAAAAACGAAGAGACACTATGCAATTCATTTCATTCAAACGATGAGATAACATTTATATGTCCTTTTCTTGCTCACTTTTCACTGAAAATACAAATGAAAACACCACTAAATGAACGAAAACTTAGGAAAGCGAAACCATGCATATGCAGTAAAAGCGCGTTAGAATTCGAGAGCGAAACCATGCCAATACGGTAAAAGTGCGTTAGATTCCAAAGCGAAACCATGGCTATACGGTAAAAGTGCGTTAGATTCCAAAGCGAAACCATGCCCATAGGGCAAAAATGCGTTAGAATTCGAGAGCGAAATTTCCAAAAGGATAAGCCTTGATGAGAATACGTGTTGCATCTTACACGTGCAGACAGATGTTCTTACACGTGCAGACAGATGTTCTGACTTTAATATGACTTGTACATTATTGACTGAATATTGAATGAGTGTGATAGATTTGAACTAAATTGCTCTAATATTAATCATCATAACTCATTGCAGGTTGTTTTAACGGAATTCCGAGATCGTTAAATTTCCGGAAGATAAACCGTCTCATAAATTCTGTTCAAGGCTTGATAAAATTTTTCTCGGCGTAAAACGAAATCGCGTTGGATATATAGCTGCATTCGATGGACTGTATCAAATATTGGTAACAAAGTTATCATTATAGATTGCAGCTGATTGTCAGTTCTACGTGGTGATAATGTGTGCATTTTAAAGCAGGCGATCGTGATCAGTCTTGGCCAGTTAGTTTAGCTGTTGTACCTTGTTTTTTGTGTGGTTCTAGCATTGATCAAAAAAATTTGAAGTCGGGAGAAGAGTTCTTGATCAGCAAAGCATTAAGTTGCTATTGCTAGTTGAAAAGTTCAGTGAGCAAAGACCAATCTGCTAACTGTTGCAGAATGGCCTAGTTTTGAACTTTTGTTCCAAGTAAAGCACGGTTTGCAAGATTTTCTCAGAATGTTTTTTTTTATTGTTGTTAACTCAAGATATGAAAAATATTTAACAGAAATAAAGTATTCGATGCGGCAGCTCATCACCCAGGAAGTATCTGTCTTTTAGCAATGCGTAATTCCTACTTGGAAACTGCGTTAAACTTTGAAAATGGTTAGAGAGCGGTTAGATTTGAATACAATTTTGACCTTTTGGTCTCGACAAAAAAACGTTACTTAAGAGGTACCACGACCACCTTGACCTTCTTGGTTAAGATTGAAAACCAGAAGTTAACCGTTATCTCGAAAACGGTTCAAGATAGAGCAATTTTGAAGTTATTCCGACCGTTTGGGCGTAAAAGATGTTTTATAAGAGATATCTGGGTGAGAGCGATCCTGGAAGTTGACCATTATTTTCAGCCCTGATGAGGTTTTGAAGTATAAAGAAACTACTTGATCTACGTCGTCACCTGGGATTTCAAGCCCTCTGTATTTTGAAAGCCGTATATGGTACAATTGCCGACAATTTCCGCGGAATTCGGTTTAATTCATTGTGATACTGTCATATCTGCCTTCTCAGCTAACTTACACCCTCATGAATTCTGTACAGTTATAGTTTAATTTGAAGGAATACGAACAAACAGATAAAATTAGCAAAAGCTTTCTCATAAAATTTATTCAGAAGAGAAAGCTGCATTATATAATGTAAGGAAACCCAATGCGTGATCTCAGTCGCAATATTGTTAACAGCTTTTTATTGCTGATATCTGTTATGCATGACCCAGCAACAAGAGCTATCGGTTTTTGTGCGTTATTTCTGTGTATTTTATTTATCCAGGCACTCACTGCTTCTTTCCCTGTATATTGTTTTTATGATAATTTTCATGTTTTCGGCAAGAATATCTTTTCTGATGCTGGGAGATTGCAATTTATTCACCAATAGGTTATGTTGCATTCACGTAGTAGAGAAAGTAAGGAAAGAAGTACGATACAAATGAAGAAATGTTTTTAGAATAGGCTCAAAATTGGCCAGCAGAACAATATAACTACAACAACAAAAAGAGTAAGTGTTGTTCAAAATCAGCTACATCTAGTGTAAAAACATTCATGACTCGGCAACGATGTTTTGCAATGATAATTGCGAATATGACATTTTTTAACTTGTAGAACATATCGGACAATCTCTTCGTAAAAGACTGGGGTCGTATTCACAAAAGTTTACCTTTCGGTTAACTGATTTGGTTTACTGCTCCGTTACCAACCAAAGCGTCCGAGAGTGCGCTTGACAAAGTCAGTCTGAAAAGAATTTGCGCGTTAGAACTAGACCAGCTGAACTTCGCTTCTGTTGACTATGCAGTTAATGTTAACGCAGCGGTTGGAGCTCATATTATAAATAAAGTGACGCTGTGGAGAATATCATTTTAAAAATTATAAAAATTATTCTTTTTGATGAGTTTGATAATGATTTGTGGTTTAGATAACTTTGTCCAAGTGTCCTGGGGACTTTTCTGTTTTTGTTTTAGTATGTTGGTCCTTTTACCACATATTTATTGACTTAATCCGATCACACACAAAAACCATAAAGTTACAAGCCCCATTACCACAATGAAATGAATCTAAGTCAGATAAGTCGGACACCTCTCAATTTATTTATTTATTTTCTGTTCTATTGTTTTGTTCCTCGTTGCTTACAAAGTTCAAGTGTGCTTTCTTTTTTGGTCATGAGTTGTTACTTAGCCAGACGTTGCTGTATAAGCCGCAGGTGCTAAGGTTTTCAGTCGTCACTACAGAAAACGAGAAGTTCACATTGTCACAACTCCTCTTTGTCCTCAGCAAAGAATGTTCTTTGCGCTTGGTAAATATCTTTCGTGCTTCATTGAGAAACTCCTGGATTAACCCTTTATGTACAGATTGGCCTTGAAGGGAAACTGCTTTTGTAACCGGTAGCATTTCGCTGGATTCGCGGTCTAGCAAGCCAGGAAGTGATGTTTTCACTTATTGTAGTTGTATACATATGTTAGTCTGGAAATGATATCTTAAATACTATTAAGTTGTTATGAGCAAAGACTACTTACAGAAAAGTTGAAGAAAATCATGTGTTCATTTTGAGTTTATTCACCAAAGTTGTATCTGCACCATTAAAGATTCAGTCACTTACAGGTGAAACGGGCAAACAGTATATTTTATTCAGCAGCTATTTCCTAGTTCTTGTTAGTTTGATTTTATTCGTCAAAATCCAGTTTTATTTTATAACAGGCTGTAAGGTATGAAACGGGATTTGCCTCATATACTGCAGTTAAGCTTCAACGTGTATTGGAATTGATCATCAGTTACATGCACTAAAGTGATTAGGCTGCTGCTCTCTGCTGAGTATGTTGCTTGAAATGTGTACATTATGTGCGAAATTCTTAGACTTGCCGCACAAACCCTGAGGAGTGCACACAGCTGTTTCGGTGTGGTCGGTGTAGTGTAGCTTGTGCTTGATTTATAATTGCACATGTCATGTTTGCTAAGCCCATTATTCATGGTCTCCCGTAGCCTTGCTCTTTGGATGTTTTCTAAGGCTTTGTTGGTCCTCATTTTGTGAAATCTTAGTCCTCTTTTTTGTACTTTTGTGTTTAATTACATAGGGTTTGTTTGACGTACAATGAAGGCTTTTTGTAACAAAAAACAAAATGTTAGAACATTCAACGTGTTTGGGTAAGAAAAGCGAAACGTTTACGTGCCTGGATTAGTTGAAATCAGTGAGGCATTGTGGCGTGGATCGTTAGCGCATCAAGCAATACCTGTTGCCGTTATGCTACACTGCAGTAGTTATGAGCAACAGACGGCTGAAGGCGTCAAGTGGCCGAAAGATGCGGATTACTTTACACAAGTCTGTTGGCAGTCGTCTTTTCCTTATTTCAGTTTCACGTTGTATCATTTATTTCTGTTGTTGGTACGGCGTTTGAGTAACTTGTCTGTACTGTTTCCGTGTATTGCAAGGTCGTGTAAACCTGTAACTGAATGCCCCTTCTTGAGCGGTAAGCAACTCTTTCAGCAACTTACGACTGTGTGTCGGTAAAGGGGTCACACAAGAGGTTTGTTAAGCCAGCAACGGTTTGAGAGGGGGGGGGGGTAGGTCTGTATGATGTTATGTTTCACTTAATGTAATCTTCACTGGATCAAACGGTGTGAACATCCGAAGTTAAAAGTGTTTTATGTATAGCAAGTAGTCCTATAGCAGGAAGCTGCTCGCCAGGAAAACACTACGCAAAGCTAGCTGATGTGTTGTTTCCGTACGCAGAATAGACACAATGTAACCCGCTAAGGGTCGGTCGTGTCGTTAAACAAATCATATAACTAACGTACTCCGACCAGCTGAGATGTTATGCAGTTAAGTTGATGTCATTGCTAATTTATTGAGTGACTCAGTCCGGCCTGATTATTTAAACCTACGTAAATATGTTAATGTCTCAAGTAATCAAAGCTGTCCGTATGCATTTCAGTGGAATCAGTGTCAGTATTTTATGGGAATTCGAACCTCTCTCAAACTTCAATCAAATTTAAAAAAATGGGAAGACGCTTGATCCTGAAATGTGTAAGTTCGCATGCTATTTCATACTATGTAAGTCGCATTCCCTACCATAGATTGTGCATTGTATAGCGGTTTTGCTGTGTATGTAAAACAAACTCAATTTCAGTGGAAGTTTTGTTGACAGCTACATTAATTCTACGTGAAATATCAAACAGCTAAAAACTGATGTATGAATTTTATAACATGTGAGCCACATTTCTTCCTGGAATAAATATTATGGTAATCGTAAAAACCAATTCAAAGGAGCTACCTTTTTTTAATAATAGCGCTGATGGACTCCTACTAGTAAAAATGTTGTCTTGCCAGTAAGAATCTACCAACTGCGTGTGAGCTAATAAATAATGCAGCAGAGCCGTTAGAAATCCAAATAGTAGAGTATACACGACGCATATGTCTCAAACCTTTATATGTTTTCGTGTAGCAAACATTCCTACTTTTTTTATATTGGCATAGTTGTATTTGTTTTCGCAAGCAAGTGTATTTTTTGTTCATAACATAAAGACCTTAATGTCATGTCTTTCTAACATAACATAACTTGTAACTTTCTAACATAGCGCAATATGCTCACCCTTGCTAACATTTTTGGCGCAAAGCGTTTTCCCTTTGACTGTTTCTTTTACCCATCTGTGTCTGTTTGTTCCTCTCCCTCTCTATTTGCTTCCCTCTCTCCCTCTCTCTCTCCCTCCCTCCCTCCCTCTCTCTCTCTCTCTCTCTCTCTCTCTCTCTCTCTCTCTCTCTCTGTCTCTCTCTCTCTCTCTCTCTCTCTCTGCTGTCGATTGATTGCCTTTTTTAATAATTTTGCTGTGACAGTTCGAAAAAGACAGGTTAAAGGCAGGTTCAAATGGCAAAGCACGCTCACTTCACAAACTATAGGAAACAAACCACAGAGCAAACCACAGATCTTCTTTATCGAGGTTTGATTAAATGTCCATTTCCAGTTGTTTTGTGTGGGTTATTATAAATGACTATTATAATACTGTTGTTACCTGTCGTTTTTATATCCGAAATTCGCATTCAAGAAAAAGGTTTAATCAAAAATAGTAAATGTGGGGTCCATTCGACTTGCACGACTGAGTATGTTCGATCTGTTGATTGTAGACAAATTGGTGAAAGATTACTTCTAAGCAACTGTACATTCTGCCGTTGACCTTCCATTGTTCCGCAGAAACTTAACTGAGTACTGTTACACAAGGTTTCTAATGGCAAGCTATCAAAGTTCTTCAGTTATATAAAGAACTTGTTTTGTGTTTGCGCACATGGATAGATGTTAAACCAAATGTGGAGCATCTTCTTGTGAAACCTTACTCGTTAGGCTTGAGGGATTCATTTCGGATGACCTTTTCTTTCATTTAGTTTATACATCCGGAATGCGTATTGTTAAAATGTTGAAAGATTTCTCATTAATAATATATAAAAAGAAGGCTAAGCTGGTAGTTTGGATATAAATATGTTGATAGGCACTGTGCTTATTTATAAGACGCAATAGAAACGTGCGAGCGAGTGATCATCACCTCACACTTAATTAGTGGGCTTATTTATAAGCAGTAAAAAAAACGTGCAAGCGAGTGACCATCACCTCGCACTTAGGCAATGGGCCAATTTATAAGAGGTAATAGAAATGTGCATGCGAATGACCACCACCTAACACTTAGGCACTGGGTTTATTTATAAGACAAAATAGAAACGTGCAAGCGAGTGACCATCACGTCACACTTAATTAGTGGGCTTATTTATAAGCAGTAACAAAAATGTGCAAGCGTGTGACCATCACCTCACACTTGAGTAATAATATACTTATTTATAAGACGTAATAGAAACGTGCAAGCGAGTGACCTTCACCTCACACTTCAAACAGACCTGATACTACTGTAACTTTAAATTGAAAGGTTAAGTGATGGGAAAATGAAAGTTATCAGTAAGGTCGATTGCTTACAATATCTAAATGTTGCAACGAATTCTTTTCGGCTGCGTTTCTTTTTCTTTTTCTGCACTTACAATTGTGTTTCATTTTAAACACCGTATGTTTTTGTAACGTTTTTTTCACAAATGCTTGTGTTTACTTTCTAAATTGTTTATTATTTACACGGATCCCGGAGTTTCTCATATAGTTATAGCTAAAACAGCTAGACTGAACGGTATTTTTTAAAATTAGCAACAGGTCCTGATATGTGACATGTTTAACAGTGCATACCCGACTCATACTTGCATATTAAAAGCACTTGCTAATTGCTGCTAATATTTAGTACTTATTTGTTTATTATTTAGTATTTGTTAGTTTTGTAAGCTTTTATTTATTTGGTTTGTGTGTAAAATTTTGAACTTGATGTTATAAACTGCATCGCTCACAGCTATTTGTTTTGCTTTGTTTACGCTGCGCTGTATTATTATTTTGAGTTGTTATAAGTAGTGAATGTAAAGCAATATCTACATTCGATTACCGGCGTAGGAATGTCATCAATTAAATCATCAATGAAGTCACCAATTTATAACAGAATCAAAGAAATAGTTAAAAGAAGGTTAAGTCTCAGTTTACATTTGTTTGCTCCTCGTATTGAAAGGATGTATGATTGCATACATCCTATACGCGAACGTTATACCAAACAAAGAGACTGTTTTATCATTAAGTGCTCAGCACGTAAACATTTCTTTACAATATTGTTGTTGTTGCCTTTGTAACTCTTTACAACTCTTTGTAACAAAATTATTTGAAATAGTTCTAACATGTTGAACAAGCGGTAATCGCGTAACCACACTTTGTGTATTAACCATGCAGCTTGTATACCCTTTTGTTATGCCTTGCTTGCTATGTGGCTTATCCTTGTTCCTGAAGTGTGTGCAGTGTGGTTATATTTCAATCACTTGTAGAGCAACTTGTGGTCATTTAATCAGTCAACGTTCACAAATGCCCCGCGATATCGTGACTTTACCATCTAGTGCCTTGTATGACTGATGAGTGCTCCAGCGACCTCTTGAATCACGCGTACTCATACAGTGCTCATGTGTGTACTCTTTCCTCTGTATATATTAAAACCTGTGCCAGCAGCTGCCCAAAGTCACATTTGATGACTGCTGTGTGGAGATTCCGCATCGTGCTGCTAGAATTCAGTGGTCGTAGCCATTTCATTCAGTAAAAAATTCTTGTTTAGCAAAATGCAAACATATAAACATGCTTCCTAGGTATACAGTGCGTTGTACTTTTGCAGTATTGTTTTGAATTCAAAATAATTTTTTCTGTGCATGGTGAAAGTATGATTAGAAATCAGATGTAATCAGCTCTATCTAAAACGCAACGTTAGGGACCGCTTTTTGATTTGAATAATTATTTTTTTAAAGTAGTTCTACTGCCATGTGAGTTTCAAAAAGTTCTTTTTTGTAATATTGTTAGCAAAAACTGGCAGATTATGCCGCGTCATTGGATCACTAATCAAATTCGTGTGACGTCATAAGCAATCACAGAATATCAGAAGTATATCAGACGGAGCGTGCGTTTAGGTGTTATGTTATACCAAAAAATACAGAGAAAAGAGTGGCTGCGAGGCTCTTAGTGGTTATAGTGCTACTGTGCAAAAAGTGTTTATTAATGTTTTGACTTTTGCCTCTCTAAACTTTTCCCATCGATTTTGATTGGTCGTAGTGCAGGAAGGGTAACCAGAAGGAACGCCAGTTTTTGGTGCATGCAGTATCACATTAAGCGCTGTTTTATAAAAAATTATGTTTTTAATTAAAAACCAAAAAACAAATCGACAGTGTGTTGGCGTTTAGACAAATCGGTACGTTCGGCGGCAAGGCATGTAGCGAAAGTACATCGGGGTGCGTAGAATAGCGACTGTACTTCATGCGGTGAATCGAATAACGTCAGTACGTCCGACCATGAGGTGTGTAGCGAAAGCACGTGAGGCGGTGAGACGTGTAGCGACAGCACGTCAGGCGATGATGCGTGTAGCGACAGTACGTCAGGCGGTGAGCGTGTGGCGACAGTACGTCAGGCAGTGACACGTGTAGCGACAGTACGTCAGACGGTGAGGCGTGTTACAATAATGGGTGAGGTAATGCTTCGTCCAGGAACAGTTCTGTTCCCGAGAATGTTTTTTGGTTGTAGCTGCATCTATGAACGCTTGTTAGGGAAATGTGCCCGGGTTATTTCTTCCACTTATTTGTTATTGTGATATCACTTTTGCGATTTCAAGTTGTCATAATCTAAGACGAAGTTCCCTCAGGTCAACTGAGGACAGGAAGCACTTCCACTTTAATGTAGCTGTGAAGTTATACAATTGTGTCTTTAAGTTACCGAAATGAATTTCCGTTACAACAGCGCGATAGGTAAATATTCACAAACATAACCAAGACTGCGTTATGACGTGACTGAAAGGGTTTGTTTTCACTTACACACTGTCATATCAGTGTGTTACAATAAGGATCGATCCTATTCTGTCATACTTGGTGATGGTTTTGCCACGAGATCCATGGCCTCAAAACCGCATCCAAACGCATTGTACCTAAAGGCCTTAATCGACCCCATAGTAATGATGTAAAGCCTTTAGTTGCTCTAAAACCTGATTGCATATCATATCCTGTTTCCTGCATCCCTCGTAGTGCTACAAAGGGACTGGTGGGTTGCTGGCAGGATGTTGAGTTTGATCTCGAAGTCCTGTAATCTGTGATATTGTGAACTTGTAAAAGTGGGACATTTCATTCGTAAAACAAGTTTTCCATATTGGTTTAAGTTTTAAAAATATGGGCCAGAGGGTGTGCTGGGTTAGGGCGGGGAACATTTTTTCCTGAAGTTTTTGAATGTCTTATAAATGAATATCCGGTACTCAGCATTGATGCAAAGCATTGTGTGGCTTTATTAGCCAAGCTGAATCTTTTCGTTTCCGCGTTCAGTGCAGTGCCGGGTGACGCTTGTTGTAGCTGTCAGGGGTTAAGCTCAGACCCAATTAGTTCAGTTGACGGCTTTTATGTACGGAGGACATCAGCCACCCACCCACTCCCTGCTTTCCACGAAGCCGAGGAGGTGGGGGGGGGGGGAATGCTCGGACTGTTGGTGTACACGATGACAGCGACACCTCGTTACAGTGACACCTCGTTGCAGTGAACACCTTCCGGAAAGACTGAAATGTTTATTATACAGAGGTGTTAACCACATGAGAGGGGAATTTCAAAATGAAAGTTAGAAAGTGCAAGAAATTGGCGTTCATTAATTGAAGTTTGTTCGCTAAGTAGAGGTGTTCCCTGACGGAGGCTTTGCCGCATCATACTGTTTTTTATGTAGATAGAATATTGAGAACGAGCATTCAAGTGCGAGTTGATTGGATTATCCTCTACATATCTTTTTCTCGCATGGATTATTTGGTATAATTCATAACTCTAATGTGAATGTATAAACAGAAGACAACTAACGTGGCGTTTTGTCCGTTATACCAATACACAACCATCACACAGCCAGTACACAACCAGCACACAATCAGTACACAACCAGTAAACAGTCAGTACACAACCAGTACACAACTTGCAAACAACCAGTACCCTACCAGTGCACAACCAGCACCCAACCAGTGCACAACCAGCACACAACCAGTGCACAACCGATGTCCATGTGGTTTCTGTTCAGCTTTTTCGATATAATTTTGGGGCCGCAACCATCGCTTTGTAACGAAGTTGTACTCTTTCTCTATCATAATCTTGTTTGGTTTTAAAGGGCAAAGTTCATTTTAAAGGCGTTATTTTCGCTGGTTTTGTTTTAACCATAATTAGATGCTTTTCTTTTAGCTTTGGCTGGGCACCATATCCTCGAACACACTTATATCTGTAAAAAAGAGCATCTGTGCGTTTTCAAGGTTGGAATGTTTCCTAATTTAAAAACGAGAACTCGAGGTCGGTTTGCCATGGCTTGAAGCTAAGAACCACCTCCTTTCTGGTGCACCATTGACTTTGTTAAACTTTAATGTAAGATCTAGTTTCTTTCTCATTAACCCAATACACCTCATTACTCTAATTTAGTTTTCACATAATTGTTTCGTGCCTTTCGTTTTTCCGTAGTGCTTCTGAATAAAGTAGAGATTCTTGCAGCAAGAATGGTGAAGGTCGAAGCACAGCGCATTAGGTACTCAGTTGGAAACATTTAACTCACAAATTTCTACAGTTGCATTCAGCGAAAATTATTCCTCATATTTATAAGTACTAACGAAATCATTTCCAAGTTGCTGTGGATTGGTCAAATGACAGTCACCTTTTCGATGAATTCCCTACAGATAGTCGGAATTCATCGAGATTGTTTGAGATTTCACTAACGTGTTGACAAAGATTTGAGATGTCACTGCGATATGATGACCCATCACTAGGGCATAAGATATCGCTATACGTGACACGCTGAGCTGTAACATAAGTTTGAGAATATCATTTCGCCATGGCGAGCCGTCCGAGATACATGAGACTTCACTAACGCCTGGCGAGTGGTGAGATGTCACCACCGCATGGCTAGTTGTCACAGGCGTGAGATATCACCACTGCTTGGCGAGTGGTCACAAAGATATCACCACTGCATTGCGAGTGGTCACAGGCCTGAGATATCACCATTACTTGGCGAGTGGTCACAGGCGTGAGATATCACCACTGCTTGACGAGTGGATACATGCGTGAGATATCACCACTGCATGGCGAATGGTCAGAGGCGTAAGATGTCACCACTGCATAGCGAGTGGTCACAGGCGTGAGATATCACCACTGCATGGCCAGCTGTCACATAGGCGTGAGATCTCATTATTCCACGGTGAATGGTCATAGAGGCTTGAGATATCACTTCTCCACGGTGAATGGTCACAGAGGCTTGAGATATTACTGCTCAACGGTGAATGGTAATAAAGGCTTAAGATATCACTTCTCCACGGTGAATGTTCACTGAGGTTTGAGATATCACTGCTCAACGATGAATTGTAATAAAGGCTTGAGATGTCATTACTCAGGTGAATGGTCACAGAGGCTTGAGATATCATTTCTCCACGGTAAATGGTCACAGAGGCTTGAGATATCACTGCTCCACGGTGAATGGTCACAGAGGCTTGAGATTTCACTGCTTCACGGTAAATGGTCACAGAGGCTTGAGATATCACTGCTCCACGGTGAATGGTCACAGAGGCTTGAGATTTCACTGCTCCACGGTGAATGGTCACAGAGGCTTGAGATATCACTGCTCCACGGTAAATGGTCACAGAGGCTTGAGAGATCACTACTCCACGGTAAATGGTCACAGAGGCTTGAGATATCACTGCTCCACGGTGAATGGTCACAGAGGCTTGAGAAATCACTGCTCCACGGTGAATGGTCACAGAGGCTTGAGATTTCACTGCTCCACGGTGAATGGTCACAGAGGCTTGAGATATCACTGCTCCACGGTAAATGGTCACAGAGGCTTGAGAGATCACTACTCCACGGTAAATGGTCACATAGGCTTGAGATATCACTGCTCCACGGTGAATGGTCACAGAGGCTTGAGATATCACTGCTCCACGGTGAATGTTCACAGAGGCTTGGGATATCACTGCTCCACGGTGAATTTTTACAGAGGCTTAAGATGTGTTAAAGGTGTTAATGCTGTACCGGCCTGGTGATCAAAAACAGGGACGGCGAGAAATAGTATATTTGAAATCTTATGTCTGATGCATCTATGCCACACGGTGGGGGGTGGGGGGCATTGTGATGTTACAGTGAAAATCTCAAATGTTTTTGAAGAAGTATAGTAAGAAAAAAGGAATATGTCGGGACGAATATGGTCACATGATATAGCACTTGTCTCCCAATAAATACACCAGCGCCACTGTAAATGAAGTCATGCGTATGAATCCGGAAGTCATGCGTATGAATCCGGAAGACATGCGTGTGAATCCGGAATCAGCTGCTCCGCATCATTTATACGCACCATAACACCAGCCCGGCTATTCAGGCAGCAAAATAGAGGCACGCTATGATTTACTCACGCCTTCAAGCTAAAGCCAATCCAGGTTAGCTTCTAATCAGATTATAAGGCGGTTTAAATATGGATTTGCCGCGAGTTGCCCGCTAACTGCTGAGCTTTGTAGAGGACTTTGTTATAGAGATACCTATCTGAAAGTTGTTCACATTCTGCACAAACTGCACTTTTGGTTGTTTACTGTGTGTAATAGTTGTCGTGAAATAAGATAATGGTTTCACTGGAACTTATTTAATAAATGGGTTTTTGCTTTCGGCGTATAGCATAAATTATATTCAGATAAATATTTCAGTTTAGTATTCCAGTTAAATAAGGTTGGAAAATTGCTAAGCGCATAATTTATATTAGTGTTAAAAAAGCCTGAATCAAACAATACTTCCAAATTAAATAAAGGTTTGCCCAAGTGGTGCTGATATATAAGAAAAATTTAAGTCTCAAACTGCCCATAGCTATTGGATTATTGGTGAAGTTGCCCCCGAAGGCAGTATTAATGGACACATTACGGCTGATGTACCGCAAGGTAGGTTACCGATAAATATCTTCTTTTTCTTCAAGAGAAAAAAAGTTTCTGATTGTTCTGTAAATAAGGATTTTATGCCATTAGCGATGAGATAAAAGGCAACCCGGAAATTGACCATTTAATTCCGAAAACTTAAAGGTGGATAGAAAAAATTTTGCTTCGCTGCGAATTTGTTCTTACTCGTATGAACAGCTTTCTTCTCACACAAGCAGCATTATTCTCACTCGCACATGCATCATTTTTCTCACTAGCACAAGCTGTATTTTTTCGCACACTCACACAAGTAGTCTTTCCTCACTCGCACAAGAAGCATGTTTCTCACATTAGCACGAGTAGCCTTTTCTCATTCGCACAAGCAGCATTTTTTCTCACACTTGCAGGATTGGCCTTTTCTCACTAGCACAAGCAACATTTTTTCGCACACTCACACGAGTAGCCTTTCCTCACTCGCACAAGCAGAATGTTTTCTCACATTAGCACGAGTAGCCTTTTCTCATTCGCACAAGCTGCATTTTTTCTCACTAGCAGGATTGGCCTTTTCTCACTAGCACAAGCAACATTTTTTCGCACACTGACACGAGTAGCTCCTTCTCACTCACACAAGCAGAATTCTTTCGCACGAGTAACCTTTTCTCACTCACACCAGCAACATTTTTCTCACTCGTACGAACAGCCTTTTCTCATTCGCACAAGCAGCATTTTTCCTCACACTTGCAGGATCGGCCTTTTCTCACTCGCACAAGCAACATTTTTCGCACACTCACACGAATAGCCATTTCTCACTCGCACAAGCAGCATTTTTTTCACACTTGTACGAGTAGCACTTTACAAATGCAAATCATTCAGTTTGTGCTTTTCATTTTTTTTTATCGCCAGTTGCCGGCGACATTTCACCCAGTGAATTTCATCCGCCGACAGCTCATCCCTAAACAATGACAAGCAGTGACATTTCGTCGAAAAGTAGTCCGGAATGTCAGACCATCCTAGTGTTTTGAATGTGATTATATCAAGCAAATTTAAATTGAGATGTTTTGGTCATTTGAATTCTTTTGGCTTTGGATTAACAGGTATATATAATTCCACCCCCGTGTATAATCACAAAAGGCTTACATTAAAAATAAGTTGAAATATCTTACAGAGAGCCGCACAAATTTTTTAATTCTTATTCAGGCACAAAACTACACAAGCAATTTTTTTACGGACATGATGTTAAAATTTTAAATAATAATTTTAGTAGATATCACTAGACTAATTTTCGCATGAAATGTCGGGTGAAATATCAAGGGTTAAAAAGAGGGGTATATGTTATCGGACGAAATGTCGCTCTAGTTGTTTTCCTATATGCACAGGTCTTGTTTTACATCACGAAATACAATATCCTGTGATGAACTGGTAAGTTTTCAATATGCTTGGAATTACTGTGATAAGTTCACAACGGATTAGCTGCCGAGTTCGTGTTGCCATCCAGAATGAGACTTACAAAATTAGGGTGGTATACGTTATGAGCCATATTAATTCAATGTCTGGTGGAAATTCTAATTAGGCGCCCCTTTAAGAAAGTGTGTGGAAAATACAGTAAAACCTGTGTATAGTGAATCCCTTGTGGACCATGAAAAATGTTTGTTAAGATAAGATAAGATAAGATATCATTTTATTTCGAAACTTGCAACCGTTAAGGTTGAATTGCGTTCGAAAATACAGGGTAAATATGCGACGGATATTGTGATCACTTATCAGATGTTTCCAAATATCTATTTTTATCTGTTGTTCTCGTTGTTAGTTGTTCGGTATTCATTATTTTTTTAAGTTTGAGAATTTCACGCTGTCTATAGGCTTAATTGTTATATGGAGTGTTCACTAAAGAGAAGTGGATTCCATTGTGAACGTTCAAAATTCTAAGACAAATGTTGTTCACAAATCGGAAAGTTCTTCATCAAGTAAAGATTCGCTGTATTCGCTAGCGGAGGTTTTACTGTACTCGTAAAAACGTTGAAATTTAGAAAATTTGTGAGCCACATATATATATATATAGGGTATAATTTCATAGTTTGTTGCAATTTAACCTATAAATTTTCAATTCGTGAGAAGGATAAGGTATTTGTTCATTTAGTTGTATAAGCACTCATAATTACTCTGCCTACAAACGGGCGCAGTTGTTGTCCATATATAATAGGTGGCAAAGGGCAAGGTCATTGTGTAACTATGCGGTTCTGTTATGAAGCATTCATACCTAATACCCATGTTTTGAAAGCGTGCGAGCAATTGGCCCGAGTGTGTTAACTGCCTTTGTTGGCATCAGACTTAATAAGTAAACAGATTAACCTTTTTGTTGTGTTGACTACTGTTATAATTAGGTACAAACCGCAGGGAAAGTCAACCTGAGAGTTCGAATATGCTTATAACCTAAATCATTGCGACTATCCAGATCAATCCTCCCCCTTCCCCCTCCCCCCCCCTCCAACTCCACTGAAGTCAGTTAACATAATAATAATTATTTTAGTAAAATTCACACCCATCAGTGTCGAAATTGTTGGAATCTCGGTCAGTACTTTGCGGGGGCTGGAGGTCTTCGGGAATTTCCGTAAACCCGATGTGCCATAGCTATCTCGAAGTATGGTGTGTGTGAAAGCACGGAACTAATTTGAGAAAACACTGCAAGTGGGTATAGTTAGGCTGTAAAAGAAGTGCTCTTAACCGGCAAATATCCCACACAGCCCCCTCCCCCCCAAAAAAAAAAGAAAAAAAGAATAAAAAGCTACTGAACAGCGGTTACTGGTGACCCGTGAACAGTCTGTATAGAGGTGTGTCATCGGCTCCTTGCTCACGGAACATGTGCTTGTAGAGGTGTGTCGTAGCTGACAACAGTCTGTATAGAGGTGTGTCATCGGCTCCTTGCTCACGGAACATGTGCTTCAGCAAGCCTTTGCTCACTTCTTATAGATTACTTTGGCATGAAGAAAAAAACAGGCGTCAGTGTTTATGACGTCATGAGAGAATAATATATAGTTTGACCTAAAACCTGTTGTTTATTTGACCTTCTTGTTTTGCTTCCTGGTAATTGTGTTTTTAAGTTGACGTAACCATAGAAACGTGTCAGAATGTTACGTAGTAAAAAAAAAGCGGTGGAGTATTAAACAGGAAGGTTTTTGCAAGTGTTCTGACTTGTTAACGACCTCATGCGCACGCTTCAGCGCCGCTTCTACTGGGCTCAATGCGTAAAGCTTCGAGACTAGCGATAAAAACCTTGTACGTGCTCTAATTACTGCAGGGCGTGCGAGGGGAAGCCGATAAGTGGGGCCGATAAACAGGTGGAGGGTATTTCCAGTTATCAGGAAATTTCGGATTATTCTGTGTCCCAGATTTTTTTGTTCAGTTCGTTGACGTTAATTGCAGATAGAAGTGTGTGTTAACCGCAATGTTTTGATTAACTGTAGATGTGTTATCGTCAGTAAACAACACATCCAGGAGCGCTGTGCAGTTTTTGTGGAAAAAAAATTAAATAGTCCTGGTACTGCTTGTTGCGCTGTACTGTCTGTCTGCGTTTTTAATTGATAAGAGTGAGAAAGCTACTTATAATTTCCATCGGCATCTCTTCTCAGATCAAGCTCTCTCCAAATTCAAAGGAAATTTTAAAAGGAAAAGGAAAATAGAAAAGGCGCATCCTTGCCGTGTCCATATTTAGTCCTCATTCAAACTGTAGTATCCTGTGGGGGTGACGGTTAGCTCAGTCGGTAGAGCGTTGGTCCTGTAATCCTATGGTCCCTAGTTCGAATCCGGCCAGGGGTGGAAAGGGGGGGGGGGATTGACCTTCGCTCAAATTGCCTCAGCTAAACGACTGCACAGGATTGTTCACCACCACGGAATTCAATATTAGCACAAATGAGTCTTCCGGTCATTCCTTTAAAAAACTAGTATCCTGCCGTTGAGACATCAGGAAGGTGACAGAGGTCAGAGTACAGTAAAACCCCCATTAGGGAATGCCTCTGCTTAGTGAACAATCTCTCATTAATGAATACTATTTACTTGAAATTGATTTTCATTTTGAAATTTACGCCTCTTTAGTGAACACCTCTGTATAAAGAGCGTTTTAGTCGGCCTGAAAAGCGTCCGTTACTAAGAAGTGTCGACTCTACATGGCATCTCAAGAGTGGCACTGCTCAAAATGGCTGTAAAAAATAACACTTGTAAAAGTGAAACTGGTGTTAATTATCTATCAAAAATAGCACTTTGTGCTGTGACATTTGGACTCGAATACTTAATACCTGAACGTTTTGTTGGATCTGTCGAAATTCTAGTTGTTGAGTGTCTACTTCATAATCATGAGCTGGATTTGCCACCAAGTTGCTGTTTATGCAGCCACAGTTGTCTCTCAAAACTATTAATGCAGCCATAGTTGTTTTCTCGACACTGTTAATGCAGTCATATTTGTTTCTAGAAACTGTTAATGCAGCCATAGTTGTTTCTCGACACTGTTAATGCAGCCACAGTTGTTTCTCAATACTATTAATGCAGCCATAGTTGTTTTTCGACGCTTTGATACAGCCATAGTTGTTTCTCAATACTGTTAATGCAGCTATAGTTGTTTCTCGACACTGTTAATGCAGTCATTCGTTTCTGGACACTGTTAATGCAGCCATAGTGGTTTTCTCAACACTGTTAATGCAGCCACAGTTGTTTCTCAATACTATTAATGCAGCCATAGTTGTTTTTCGACGCTGTTAATGCAGCCATAGTTGTTTCTCAATACTGTTAATGCAGCCATAGTTGTTTCTCAACACTGTTTATGCAGCGATAGTTGTTTCTCAATACTGTTAATGCAGCCATAGTCATTTCTCAACACTGTTAATGCAGCCATAGTTGTTTTTCAACACTGTTAATGCAGCCATAGTGGTTTCTCAACAATGATCTAAAGTCATAGATCTGCTTGTAGTGCACATAGCCATTATAGTGTTAAAGAACGGAGCTTGGAAAATTGCGCATAAAATATAATATTCGAAAATTAGAAACTATCATCTGTGCGACATTGACACAGTTAGCTCTTTTAGGGCCTGAAATTCCTTGCCAAAAGTAGTAACAGAGGGACGGAGCAGTAGTGAAAGGAAGAAAATATTTCACGCGATATCTTTGCAGCACTAAAGAAAAAAGAAAAAAGAAAAAGAAAAGCGAAAAATCTTCTGCAAAATCCATGTACTTGTAGTCATTGGGAAAATAGTTCGGAATCGAGTCACCATTCAACACTCATGTTCAACATCTCTATTTTCGTAAAAGGCGCATATTTCTTGTGAACTATCAGCTCAGCGATATTAGGGTGAGGCAGCTGCAGTTGGGGTGAGTGGGGAGGGGAGGGAAAGCGTCGACAGCGCCACTTAAGATAAGCGGGTGTTTGCAACAACAAATGCGCGGAAGTCGAATACAAGGCGAGCGTAATGAGGCGGCGACATGAAACAGCGGTAAAGCAAGCGCTTTGTTTAACCCGCTGCTACGGACGGCTCTAGTACAACTGGTGTTACCTTTTGCTAGATTAGAGCCATTATCAGAATCTAGTGCTTAGGGGCACGTAGCTGATAATCAGGAAGGGATGTTTTTCCCTCCTCCCCCCTATTATCGATAAATAAACAATGTAGAAAAAAGTGTAAAAACTAAATGCGATAACAACCATTTACGTAAATAGTAAAGCAGTGTTTGAAAAATGGGGTAAAAAATTATCAGAGAAATGATAGATTTGGAAAGAGAGCGCGGTTAATTCCCCTCTTCCCAGATGCACCTAGTAGGCTTTCCCTTAGTCATTGCAAAACGGTGTTTTCCGGTTTCCTTGGCCAGGTTCTCTTCGCCATAGAGATGGCTCGTTATGAGTAAATATTTGTGTGCAAGCAGCCAAGACGTAAACAAGAAAATAACCAAATGTGTACTATATTTAATAACAGGAGTGTAACTTTAAGACAGTTAATTTTAGAATTTAGAATTTTTTTATGAACAATCTAGCGCCTTGAAAAAAAAATTAAAAAATTAAAACAACAATCGTACTTATTCATCCTTTGAATAAAGAGTTGAAGGCACATTTTGTGAGCAGGGACGTATTTTAGAACTCTTTTCGGCGGGAATCCCTTCCTGGTTAAAAATTGGATAGAATTCGGTCTCAATGAGTCGCTGCTTTAAGCCTGTCATGAAAGAGATGGTGAGTGCCTTTTTTATGTATTTTATTTCATATTTTCATAACAGTAAAACTGTGCACAGCAGACAATGCTCTATTTTGGGCAGAATATAATAAACTGATATGAGGTCACAAAGCTTCCAGCTTATTTCATTTGAAACAAAATGCAAAATTTAAGCAAAAATCGAGGGAGGTTTATGTCTTTTTTAAGTAGTATTATAGGGAAAAACATAACGCTTCTTTGTATGTTTTTACCTTTTGCCTTTCATTAAATTTTTTGCGTTGATTTTATCGAACAAATATCAAAATATCGATATATTAGTCAATTTAAGATGCGGAATCGACATATATAGAAATTAATTCATTATCTCTGTTGTGGTTATAACCACATGTGATGTCAGTCATGTCTCTGGATTACCCTGTGATCAGGATTGCAGTTGATGGTTATTGAAGATTACAGTTGTTTTGAAAGCTACAAATATTTTGTTTCTGATAAACAGTGATAAAAACGAGTCATATTTTACTGTAGGTTGGTGTGTACACATTATTATTATTATTATTATTATTATTATTATTATTATTATTATTATTATTATTATTATTATTATTATTATTATTATTATTATTATTATATGAACCCAAATTAAAGAGAAACTGTAATAATTAAAGGGGTGAGGGCGCCGGGGGTGTAATCTATCGATAACAAATCTATTATCGAAAAAAAAAGTTTCGATATATCGATACACTGTTTTGAAATCGATTTCCACCACTACAGTGTAGCCTGTAGGTCCCAGTGCGCTGGTGGATTGTGACATCCAATTGTTGAGGAAATATCCAAACCTTTAATGATATTTATGAAAAACGGATGCCATCATTTGAAGCCCCCAAGTTTTCCAGATAAGAAAGGTGTTTTAAGGGTCCTGCAACTGCTGGAGATTAAATATTGTTGTTGAAAATAATCGGTCAGTAAAACAAAACATTACGATCGTACATACGCGTGGATCCAGGAATTTTTAGCCGAGGGGTATTGGGGGGGGGGGTGAAAACAAGCACAGTTAGTCTTTTTGATCCGGGATAAGCTCCCTGCCTTGATCCGGGATGCTGTAGCATCTGGCCCGTGCATCAGCGCCTGTTAACATACTGTGCTTTCGGGTGAGAAAACATCCTAAGTCCCTTCCCCAAGATTCACTGCGGTTCATTTTACACATCTCACGCCATATGTGGCGTGATGTTGTGTCTCTGTCGAGGAGCGTACGTGTGCTTACGGCTCGAGCTGTTGTCGATAAGCACCTCATGGCGTAGTTAGCTTTACGTAGTTACGTAGTTACCTAGTCACGTGACTTCACGACCGTTTGTCTCTCGTGTGCTTACAGCTCGAGCTGTTGTCGATGAGCACCTGATGACGTAGTTAGCCAGTCACGTGACTTCACGACCGTTCGTCTCTCGTGTGCTTACAGCTCGAGCTTTTGTCGATGAGCACCTGATGGCATAGTTAGCTAGTCACGTGACTTCACGACCGTCCGTCTCTCGTGTGCTTACAGATCGAGCTTTTGTCGATGAGCACCTCATGACGTAGTTAGCCAGTCACGTGACTTCATGACCGTTCGTCTCTCGTGTGCTTACAGTTCGAGCTTTTGTCGATGAGCACCTCATGACGTAGTTAGCCAGTCACGTGACTTCACGACCGTTCGTCTCTCGTGTTCTTACAGCTCGAGCTTTTGTCGATGAGCACCTGATTGCGTAGTTAGCTAGTCACGTGACTTCACGACCGTCCGTCTCTCGTGTTCTTACAGATCGAGCTTTTGTCGATGAGCACCTCATGACTTAGTTAGCCAGTCACGTGACTTCACGACCGTCCGTCTCTCGTGTGCTTACAGATGGAGCTGTTGTCGATAAGCACCTCATGACGTAGTTAGCCAATCACGTGACTTCACGACCGTTCGTCTCTCGTGTGCTTACAGATCGAGCTTTTGTCGGGGAAGGGCCAGAATGGCGGCGCGCTAGAGATGGAACAAGAGGGCTCCAGCAAAAGCAGTAAGGCGAGCATCAAGGGCATGTGGAGGAAGGCGTTCAAGAGCCTCAAGACGAAAGACAAAGGGAAGCCTTCCTCCGAGAGCGAGAATGGCGGCAATGGCGTGTCCGCCGCCAGCTCCCCTGGCGAGAAGCCCGATGCCGACAAACCTCAGTATAAAAGAATGGTAAGGTGTCGTTGAAATGTTTACTCTTTGGCGATGCTCCCAAACCGCTCTACCCAACACTCCCCCACCCCACCTCCCCAACCCCCTCCCATGTGTGTCCGAAAAAAAAACGTGGAGAAAGAAAGAGACGTGTTTCGTGACGATAGCCAATTTCGTTAAAAAGGGGGGTAAAATTCATTGAGTGCTCTGCGTTTCCAACAAACAGTGGGTTTGTTTTCGGAACGACACTCCGCGTTTGGTTAAAAAGGGGGTTTTAAAAAATCATGGTAATCAATTTGTATGTGATTTCCTCTCTCTCTCTCTCTCTCCCCCCCCCCCCCCCCCCTCCAACCCCATTCTTCCCGGTGTGGCAGTTCTACTCACAGTAATACGCTGGTTCACAAAATGTAACGCGTAACTTCGGCCAAAAACGAGAGTACCTCCAGATAGGAGTTGATTTTTAATCTGATTTAGTGTAGTTTTTATTTGCTTGTTTAGAGCTGTGGTAATTGTTTAAACACTGCTTATCCCTCGTCTGTAGTGAGCTGTTTATCCACCGTGGCAGCCAGTAGGGGATGGAGGAATATCCCCGGATGCATAGCGTCCAGAGTGAAACAATTTTTGTTTTTGTGGCGGGTGAAGACGTGAATATGAATTATTTCGCTTTTTTCTTCCGGAGGGCAAGGATCAACTATGGAGAGAAAAATTAATTCTTTACGATGATGCAGTGTAAAGGGTCTGAAAATGTAATTATCTGAAGAAAGGCATTGAAATGAGGAATTGAAACTATGTGGGGTTTGTTGCGTCAAAGGGTAGAGAATTGTCCGTAGGTTGGGGCATTGATCTGTGGTTAGGGAAAGGAGAGGACCCAGGCAAAATTAAGTTTAAGAGTTAAAGACTGTTTGCGTTGGTGGGCTATCCTCCTCACTTGTGGGGTGTCCTTCGTCCGTTATGTATGTGTGTGTAAACAATTTTTCAGGATGCGGCTGTTCCTACATTTCCGGTCCTATTGTTTTAAAATTTGGTAGGGTTGTTCCCTCGGTAATCCTCCACCCACCAATTTGTTTGTCAATTTGGCCAAAATTGGGCAAATTTTTGAAAACACAAAACATACTACTCTTCTTACAAACGCTTGGAATTTTACAGGAATGTTTCCCTGAAACTCCTGCCCCAGACTTGACTGTTTTTCGTTCCGCAGATCCAGTCCGATTATTTTTGATAGCAGTGTTGCACATGATGCCTTCTGTCCTATCTATATTGTCTCAAAATTGGCAGGTTTCTCCTTTCTCCTTTGTTATGTCGTCGCTTTTACGGCTGGGCACGATGTCCACGGACATCCTTGTTTTTGAGGGTTTTGTGAGGGTGTGTGTATTTCACCTAACCGTGAATTCGCGGGCAGTTTCTGTTACGACGTTTTCTCGATTTCCGACCACAAACTAGCATTTAAATAACTCGTACTATGCAAGCAAATAACCCAGATACCCAAACGTTCTACTTTAAAAAAAAAATATGGGAAAACTGCAGATTTTTTTTGGGTTTCAAGTTTAGGTTTACGATGTAAAAAATGTCCTTGAAGTGCACTTAAAACGGACAAAAAATTAAAAGCTCTTGTCTGTGACAGATAAGCGTTTATCAGGTGGAGATTAGCGTAGCCTCGGCTCAGATTCTGCAAAGAGGGAGTCCCTTAAACAGACCTTTAACTGCTCCATATTACCAAAACATAGCTGCTTCCTGATCTACCCTGAAATGATCTGTCAAACGACAGAAATTCCCATAAAGCGGTGGTGGAGTTCATCGTGAAGGCCTTCCCATTTGTTGCCGGGGAAGGGGGAGGGGGGGGGGGGGGGTCTCGCCAACTGTACTACCCTTGCCTTTACCGGTTACTTAGATGAATGCAACAAAATAACATTATCTTTAAAGTAAACTGTTTAAAAAAGTGACTTTATTAGGGCCACGCATAGCCGCTAAAATAATACAGTGAGTGCTTGTTTGTTTACGCTGTTTATTTCTCAGACCAATATATGAAGCGAGAGGATTCACATCTTCTGCGTTTCCGGAAGTACTCACCAGCGTGAGTCATTCTGCGAGTCTCGTGCTTTTATGTACATCCGGCGTAATGCCGCTCTGCACATACTGTTCTTTTAAAAATTATTTTTGCGTTAAACATACCTATACAGGGTTGAGAATTCGTAAAATTTTCTGGTCGCCCTCTAGGCGACCCGCCTTAAAAAAGTTAGTCGCCCGGCACAAAAGTTAGTCGCCCGGCGCAATTTTTGTAAAATTTACATGAAAATACTGAGAAAAAAGTTACTCGCCACTCGGGCGACCAACTCGAAAAGGTTGGTCGCCCTAGCCAAAAGTTGGTCGCCACGGGCGACCGGGCGACCGCGAAATCTCAACTCTGCTATAGATGATTAGAGAAAGATAAATTTTAAGAAAATATGTCACAAATTCCTCTTGCTGAGTAAACTGGACTGGATATGCACCCAGCAGTAAATAACATCCTGTTATTTAAATTAAGATATATGAAGCGAATAGGGAAGTAGATATTTTTGCCCTGTACGAAACAAAGCACTTATCTGTATCTGTATCAGTGAGATTGAGCATCGTGAGTCTATTCCGGAATAAACTCACTGAGCCGAAAGTGCCTTATTTCGACCAGGACAACAAGATTTCTAAATTCTCATTTGCTTGATATTTATTTTAAATAATAGAGTGTTAAATAAACTTCGTAGTATTTTACTCGTCGTCTCCAGCCCAGATTAGTTTTCGGAAGAACGAACGCAACTGTAAAATCCTTCGCTGATTAATGCGGAATAAACATACGAAGGATTTATGGTGATTTTATTTACTACAGCATCTGCTGTGTAGAATGCAGCCCATTTGAGCAAAGAAAGGGTTTTATTGCTCCAGTGTACTGTTTTTTTTTTTTTTAATATTTTTTGTATCTACGGGGGAAAAGTAAATACAGCATAACTGGTATTGAATGCCGAGAATTCCAATTTCCTTTCCGCTACTGTGAGTTTACACAGTTCACATTATTTTATATATTTTCAAATGAACGAGGGATTAACATAGCTTAGAGGTGCTTGACGTCATCAGTGAATCAATAGTTTGAAATTTTAATCGATAATCGATTAGGTATTATTGGTTAATAATTCGCATATACTCGCTTAATTTCAGGTATCTGCTTGTTTATCCGTTGATAGCAGTACTCACCGAAGTATTCGCTCCACCCCTCCCACCCCTACTAAGCGATCGATATCCGATCCGCCACCCAAACGATCCCATTCCAGCTCTAGTTCTTTGTCAAACCTGATCAACAGGGTAAGCGCCCGATCCCATACGACGCCATCTTTGTTCTGCATCCAATCACAAGGCGAGATTGCTCTTAACAGGCATGTGCTAATTTTGTCGTTGTTTGGGGAGTTACTTACGCAGCTTTCGAACTACTTCAGCTACTGCTTATACTGAAAACTTTTATAAACCACATACATATAAGAAATTGCATATTGCATTCAGTATTATGTAGTATCATTTCGCTAACATTTTACTGCAGGCTTTCTCAGTTCTGCATCTGCTGTGCGAGATTCGCTGGAATCCCACATTTTTCGCAAAAAAATCCCGCACTGCGTCGAGAAGAGTGCAGGCCGAATTTCGCGATTTTCGAAAAAAAAATCCCGCAAAATTGTAAGAGCAGTGCGGGATTTTGAAATCATGAAAATAAATAACATTTAAATATTTTTTTTTACGAATTTTACTCTCTCCCATTATACATATATATGCATTGTGTGTTTGATAAAACTTTGTGGACAAGACGTTGGTTGTTTGACTTGGATAAAATAACAGCATACGTATGAACTAAGTCTACTATATAGATATGTGTCCTGTTTATATGGCTATACATATGATTCCGCACTGATCCCGCATTCCAGTTCCAAATCCCGCGCTTCGGTGAAACAGGTGGGGGTTGCCAGCAGTTTCCCGATTTTTGCAGAAACAACCCTGCTTCCTCCATCCATAGCGGTCCTTTCCGACTGCAGCTGTGGTGTAAATCGTTTCATTAAATTACTTTGTTATATGATTTGGGTATGTTCTGTAATCTGATTGGACGATTCCCAAGTCAATAATTTATTCATTGATGACCAGAATTAAAAAACGATAGATATTGCAGTTATATTGCAGTCAAAATGTCAGTTATGGCATATAAGAAAGAGATTATTGACCAGTTAAGATGATGACTTAAAGGTCAACATTGTCTTTCTGGTCAGTAATACTGTATGTTGACTCAAAATAAAGTCATACCTGCTAATTATTTTACAAATAAGGCTCCACACATTTAACTAATATATGCGATTTTATGTGTCGTCCAGGTGTGAATGTCTAAACATGACAGAAACCCCCCCCCCCACCCGCTACAAGTAACAGCCTGTACAGAACACCATTGACTCCCACACGCGTCTTAATATCACAGAACCCCCCCCCCCCCCACCACAAATAACAGCCTGTACAGAACACCATTGACTCCCACACGCGTCTTAACATCAAAGAAAACCCCCCACCCACCACAAGTAACAGCCTGTACAGAACGCCATTGACTCCCACACTCGTCTTAACATCACAGAAACCCCCCCTCCCCCACCCACCACAAATAACAGCCTGTACAGAACACCATTGACTCCCACACGCGTCTTAATATCACAGAACCCCCCCCCCCCCCCCCCCCCGCCACAAGTAACAGCCTATACAGAACGCAGTTGACTTCCACACTCGTCACACTTTCTCACACGATCGCCTTAGGCCAGGAGCCTTCGGCCAAGGCCGCAAGGACGAGCATAGCGCCACTTATGAGAAGCTGTTTGACTATAATTTGCTGTGTATTGTTCCTTAAAGCTTCGTGCCGGGATACCCACTAACAGATTTACCACTTAATCTTCATAGGCGCCAGCCCTTGATTAGACAAAAAATATTAAAATTAAAAGAAATAAATAACAAATATTTTTAATTAAAAATATATATAAGTTTCAAACTTGCAAAATGTTTACAATCTTACGTTATGATTTATTTTAAGCGAAATTCTGTTTAAATGGGGTCGTCGGCCCCAAACGGAAGAGTGGGGGGGGGGGGGGGGAGGTCGGCCGATGGGAACAAGCGCGGGGCTGTTCCCTCATTGCTGACCGGCTTGACGTGTGCTGGCGCCTAAAGGACTTACATGTTTGTATGTATATACTTTTGTTTGTTTGGCACAGTACCCGGGCATACCTCCGCAGTTGTATGCAGACTGGCAGCAGGTAGTCTCACCACCACCGCCACCACCACCACCGCCACCACCATCACCACACCGCCACCACCACCACCACTGCCACCACCACCACCACCACCACCGCCACCACCGCCTTCCGCTTTATCATGCTTATGTGTTGTGTTGTGTTTTGTGTGAATATCGTCACGTTACGATGTGCTGTGTATTTGCCGAGGGGGGAGGGAGCGGGGGCGGGGGCTGTCCCTGTGCGAATTGCTACCATGGCGCAGAAAGACTGACGAGGTGGGGGGGATCGGGAGGGGGAGGGGAGAGGTGGTAGTTGCGCATTCCTGATGCCAGCGGAGTGCTGATATTGTAGAAATCGGGATGTATTTGGTCCAAACCTGTACTGTATCTTTCCAAAAAAAAAAAACCTTTTCGGAGAAGTTACTTCAGCAGTAATGTGCATTTGGCGTGTGCTCACCAAATTATATTTGTTTATTTATTTTTTTTTTCAATGGTGCACCCGCCTTTAAAGTATATTAAAGGATATTAACCTCCACCGCTTAATCCGAAAAACTTTGAATCAAATACTCTTAGAATTCCAAATATTTCCTCACAATATTAGCGAGGTTTAACTGTTTTGACAAGCTTGGTAGCACACGTTATAGGGGACTAGCCGTTAGCCTGCTGGTTTATTTAATTTAATTATGTTAATTTTGTATTTTACTTCACGAGAAAGACCTTCGATGGTTCCCGTCTGTCATTCCGTCCATCCGTCCATATATTGTAATCGTATCAGATATCTTATCAGATATTGTATCAGATATCGTATCAGATATCGTATCAGATATTGTATCAGATATTGTATCAGATATCGTATCAGATATTATATCAGATATCGTATCAGATATTGTATCAGATATCGTATCAGATATCGTATCAGATATTGTATCAGATATCGTATCAGAGATTGTATCAGATATCGCATCAGATATTGTATCAGATATCGTATCAGATATCGTATCAGATATTGTATCAGATATCGTATCAGATATCGTATCAGATATCGTATCACATATCGTATCAGATATTGTATCAGATATCGTATCAGATATTGTATTAGATATTGTATCAGATATCGTATCAGATATCGTATCAGATATCGTATCACATATCGTATCAGAGATTGTATCAGATATCGTATCAGATATTGTATCAGATATCGTATCAGATATCGTATCAGATATTGTATCAGATATCGTATCAGATATTGTATCAGATATCGTATCACATATCGTATCAGATATTGTATCAGATATCGTATCACATATCGTATCAGATATTGTATCAGATATTGTATCAGATATCGTATCAGATATCGTATCAGATATCGTATCACATATCGTATCAGAGATTGTATCAGATATCGTATCAGATATTGTATCAGATATCGTATCAGATATCGTATCAGATATTGTATCAGATATCGTATCAGATATTGTATCAGATATCGTATCACATATCGTATCAGATATTGTATCAGATATCGTATCACATATCGTATCAGATATTGTATCAGATATCGTATCACATATCGTATCAGATATTGTATCAGACCGAGGCTTCGCTTAAGTAGAATTTCACATGTGACGAGGATAAGCAAAAAATATACCAAGAGATTTCTTTACCAAATCTTTCAAAGCTGAGTGTCACGCTAGGGGAGGGGTGGGGGGAGGGGGGTTCTGTGAGGGCCATGGTGCCTGCAATGAGTCCCGATCCAGATATAACCCCTTCTACCATGTCTGCTACAGTCCAACCATCCGTTACTGAACACCTCTACGTAGTGAATAAACTGTGATTAGTGATCACTGTTTAGAAATGATTTCTAACTTTCGTTATGAAAATTACCACCTTTTTATCATGAACCCTCTGTGTCATGAACATTTAAGTCATTCTGGAAGGCGTTCATTTTAGTGAGGTTTTGCTGTAGCAGTTTCATGCGGGTCAATCTTCATGTGCTGGAGTTAGTCTTTCTTTGTTGTTGTTGTTGTTGTTGTTGCTTATAAGATGTATGTGCTTAGCCAATCCGTAGAATGTGACTAGGTTACAAGGGGGAAAATGCTGGTCAGAAGTGGTGAAGTCCCGGAAGTCATGATCCCGTGGAGCACCGAGCCATTAAATGAGTAGTGTAGAGGTCATCATTCATCCTTCCTTGTTTTTGGCACCGTGCCATTTACCGAGTAGTGTAGATGTCATCATTCATGCTTCCTTGCTTTTGGCACCGTGCCATTTACCGAGTAGTGTAGATGTCATCATTCATGCTTCCTTGCTTTTGGCACCGTGCCATTTACCAAGTAGTGTAGAGGTCTTCATTCATCCTTCCTTGTTTTTGGCACCGTGCCATTTACCGAGTAGTGTAGATGTCATCATTCATGCTTCCTTGCTTTTGGCTTTGGTTTTGTGTAAGTGTCATGTAGTGGTTTCCATTGCACATTTTGTGTTTTTCATGGACGTTTTATAATGTCTGTTTTCATGGCGTTGCTTTGACCTTTGCTCTGCCCATCGCTGCAGCACTACTATAAAATGTGAGCTCCACTGATTTTGATAATCAAATGTCAATTCCGATGATTTTGGCAATAAATTTTGCAATTTTGACAATAAAATGTCAATTCCAACGATTTTGGCAATAAGTTTTTTATTTTGACAATGAAATTTCACTTCCATTGACTTTGATTAATTGTCCAATTCTTCATTGTCTGTTTTTTTGTTTTTTTTTTTTTGTTATTGTGTTAATTTTTGCACTGCTATTGTCGGACATGTTGGTATATACCAGTAACTCATTTTTTTTTTTTTGGTTTGGGGTATATTTAAATGTGTAACATAAAAATGGACAGTGCTATATTTTAGTATGTAACATAAAAAGCAAGCAAAATTGTAAACAATAAGTCGATATAGAAGTATGTAGCAAACAAGCATAATGTGTGATATGACATGCCAGGCCATTTGACATGTCAAGCGTGATATGAGATGTCATATGCGAGTGTCATGTCATCTGACATATCAGTTATGAGGTAACATATCAAGTGTGATGTGGCATGTCATGTGTGATGTGACATGCGCGATGTGAAAGGCCATGTGTGATGTGACATGTCATGTGTGACGCGGCATGCCATATGTTAAGTTAAATGCATATGTTACAGACCTCAAGACAATCTTCTGTAAAGAAAGGATTTTTCCGAAAAGACTCGAAAGAATCGCCTCGGGAAGAAGCGGAAACACCCGAAGACCGTAAGTGCCATCAATAACCACTATCATGTAAAAAATTAGAAAAATATAAAAATTTCAAAAAAGTTTAAATTATTAAAGTAATAAAATTTACCGGTAGATATCGCAAATTGGGTGTTACCTGCGAAATGTTACTTTTTAAGCGCAAAGTTCGTTTGTAATGCGCTTTTATAAGCTGTTAATTTTTTTCCACAATGACGCACACACTCGCGCGCGTTCACCCTCCGTGCCGTGTCCTTCTTACAGCGCAGTCGCTGGATCCGGTCTTTAACACGCTCAAGTTCGCAGCTGCCAAACGCAGGACTCAGCAGCTGGCCAGCCGCTCCTTTTCCGTGGATTCGGAGCGTTCGACAAGCAGCAGTGGCCTTGAGAGAATTCCATCCAGCAGAACACCCGATCCTTATGTTTAGGTCTTTTTTTTCTCTCACTTTGTCTCCATTTTTGGGTTCTCTAATAGCCTACAGTGTTCTAACGATGTCCACAGATATGATGGTGGCTGGTGATTCTGCCCTTATCTCCTACCCTAGATGTTCACATATATATATATTTATACATGTTGGATTTTTTTGTGTGTTTTTAACAGCTTGCCAAGGATGCCAGTCTAATCCTTTCATGTTCTGTCGCCTGATAAGTCATGTGCCTCCTGCTTAAGGACCTCCAAAACAACAGTAGCCAGACTTTCCAAAAAATAACCCAAACTTCCCCTCATTTTCACGGTAAAGGTTTACTGAAAAAATGCAAGAAGATATAAACAAACCAAAACAAAAAAAAAAAAAAAAACAACAACAGCAACAAATAAAACAAGGAAATATTTCGAGTTTACAGGGTATTTTCAGGGTATTGAACAGAACATATATGCGGATTTCAAAAGGAAAATATTCTGGTGAAACAATATTAAACCTTTCTTCTTGCTTAGGTATACATAATTATATTCGTGCATTGACTCGCTTTAGCATCAGGAATAAATCAAAAATGTGAATTCTAAATTTTCTGTTTTTGTGGTATAGGGATGTGGATTTAAAGTATTTTCAGTAAACTGTACCTAAGCCTTTTTCCTTGACCTAAGGTTTAATCCCGCACTTAATGTTTCATGTGCTTATATGTGGATAACCTGAAAGTATTTCGGACTTGAGGGTACGCAAAATTTGGAAACACTTTGATCTTTAGCTTGAGGCCATGACTTGTATGTCTTCTATAAACAAATTGATGTGTTTTTTTTTTTCTTCTCTAGAAATTCCAAGTATACATCTGATGTAGTTTAGCGAATAATTGAAGGAGATTACCGGAAGTCTATAATATCTGCACGATATATATATAAGCACATTGACATGATATGTATACCTTTTTTAATACGTGAATGTTTCGACATACTGTTTTCGCGCTCTAAAAGCGTTACTGTTATTCTGTGGCTCCAAAATACTTTGACCAAATACCCTGCGTTTATAGGGTTAAAATTAAGAAGTGAATTCTTTGAATTCTCCCTGTTGAAAATAAAATTCTTTTTAAAGCGACAGCAGTATGTTCTCTGAAAAGCCCGGTGGTTACGTGCTGTTCAGTTGCTGCAGAACTTTGACCCCATTACCTGGTAGATAATGGGTATTTCTTGGTCGAGAGTTCGGCTCTCCCGAATAGTACAGCATCACTGTGTTTTAACATTTTATATTCAAAACTTTAAATCGATTCTGAACATGCTTGCACTTATGATTCATCTACTTTCAGTTTCATTTGTAACCTAACATGCAATCTTTTCGGTTAATTTTTGGAAATCAAACTGGCGTGATTTGTTTGAATTTATTTGAACTTTTTCAGAAATTTTCCTTTGAAAAAAAAAAACAAACAAAGCATTTCTTGAAATTATTTCAGAAATTTTTTATATCTGAAATTTGGAAACCTGAGAGCTTTGACTAAAGTCCCAGTCATGCCTATTTTATTTCACCATTACATCAGAATGCATAATTTAATTAATAGCCAATTCAAGTGTGCAGTCCATCCCACATTTTATGTTAGATTCTTTTCTGTTTTAAACATTGAAAATTAAAATCATGTACATTGGTGGTGATTGGTGATTACTAACTCGGAGCCTTGCATTTCAAAACACCTGCTCACACACAGATGGCGGCACCATCGACCCGGTGTACAGTTTACTAAAATGTGCGGCCGACCGCTCTCGTTCCTCGGTGCCGCCCGGCTCGTCGCAGGGAGGAGGCGGAGCCAAGCATGCGCATGCGTGTTGTTCTCGTGCTTCCAACCAATCAAATAGCGACCTAGGAGCTCTCTCGGCGAGCGGGAGGAGCAACAACTCACGAAGCTCAAGTCCTTCTTCAGGTTAGTGAAAGAAAACAGAAAATGCTTGAAAAAGAAGAAGGAACGGTGTTCGTTCGCATGGGCTTTCATGCTAGAGGGTGGTTGGTGTGAAGGACGCTGCTCCAAGCCGGATGCCACGAAATTATCAATTTGCTCACGTGATGTTATAACATAGTTGTTTCTGTTTGACGTATGCATAAACAGAGCACTAAAATTAATATCCCAAACAATCTTACTATAACACATTTATTTGTATTGTTATTTTTCTGACTTTTATGGCCAGTGATGCCTGTACCGTTAACTTCTGACGTCGTCAGATTGTATTTACAGCTTATTTGCTGTGACGTCACAATTACGTCATGTCTTGACACGTCATTTGACGTATTTCTGACACTTTTGTTACTTCAACTCCCAAGTTTTTCTGGTTGTGGTGATTATAAGAAAAATGCTATTACTATGTAAAGGTACTTGTAGTGATGAAGTAATGTGGTACTTTCTGGCTGTTTGCTTTCAAGTAATCACATAACCCTACACAGCTACCCTGTGGTCCTCTCTGTCTATCTGGTTACCCGCACAAAGAAATTACCGGCACTAGAACGCCCTCTGTAGGAGTGAATGTGTGAAGCATTGGGTAATTAATGTTAAAAGGGTGATCGGCGATATGTTAATTAAAACAATGATTATTTTGTTGTGAAATAAAAAAAAACAATTTCCGAACGTAGATTTGCTTTTTCTTATTAAAATTCTTTAAGAAACGGTGCTTTCACAAGTTGTGCGTCTTATTCTTAAGCCAGTGCACACGCCGGAGTCTCACACAACCAATGTTCTAGTTATATGGCTAAAGTAGGATTGAACAATTATGTAGTCAACTTATTTACGAGTTGGACAGGGAATTTAAGGTCCATAAGAGTGCGTAGTCATTGTGTAATAACATTTATTTAATAAACAAACAGTCAGTGACATAATTTCTAGGTTTATTTATAGCTAGGAATAACTTAAGAATTGTCCCGTTTCGCTTTACTTTCATTATTTGGTATTTAGGAAAATTTATTTTAATTGGTGTTTAGAAAGTTGTTTCAATCAAGGTTTTATAGCTGTTTTCTATACGATATACACGGTAATAATTGTGCATTTAGTCGGGATTTTATCTAATTCGGTTAAAAAAAAGAAGCAACGTATAGATTTATTAATTGGTTTTTGGAATGACGGTTTTGATTCGCTTCCTAGTTTTTACCATATAACAACCTCCGTAACCCGGCGATGCGTTTTGTTGAGTTTTTTGGATGGCAAACCGTAGAAAAACCCCTGCTGCATTACCTTACGCGTTGATGTTTGAAAGGCTTTTCTTATCATAGGTAGGTGGCATGAATCTTATTTATTTCTCTTCAATTTCATATGTTTCAATGATATGCATGATGTCTCCTAACCTTTCACTGTTTAGAACAAACCTTTGGTTGCAGTAATTTTTGTGCTGTGTTTTAAAACAGTAGTCATCTAACTTATTAACTGTTTGGTGTATGTTATTTGGTAACATTTTGTAACTGAGAAAGGTTAATATGGAATAACAGTCGATCTCGCGAAGTAGGTGCTTTTTGTTTGAGCATTAGTTTTAGTTCTTAAATATGCACTCGATAAATCTCTGTATAATACACTCATAACACACTTTTATTTAAAATAAGAATGTATCAAGCAAATAAAAATTCAGACGTTTTTTCATTTTGGGCGAAATAAGGCACTGTCGACTCAGTGTGTCTGCTCCGGAATATACTCACGATGCGCTCTTTGATACATACACATATATATATTATAGAAGTTTTACGGCCATTATTCTACGTCAGTGCTTTATTTTGCCCGGAACAAAAAGATCTCAGTTACTTGATATGTTCTTACTTTAACTAATAGAGTGTTTTATGCAGAGCAGCAATATTTCTCAGGTACTTAATGCGTTGAGTAGCAAACAATAAAAAGTGGTACTTTTGGTTATAAAAGTGAGAATAAATTATTAAGTTTAGCACTGCATAGTCAAACACTTATTCAATTGACATTAGTTTTGTCGATTGATGCAAATTTCACAATATAGTCTTCGTACAGTTTATTCGAAATTGAAAGTTTTCCAGCGTCACCCAAATGCGATTGATAGATCGGCAGACAAAGAACGGATAGTATTCTGACAGAAAATGTTCATCAATTATAAAATGCTAGCAAGATCTATGATTATGTCTTGACGTAGTCTAACAAAACATTCAGATACTTCCTATTCTAGTTCAAGCCTGTTATAAAAATCGAAGTTAATTTACCTTATTTTAACTTCTTTCATGTGTAAACATCTTGCGGCGAAATGTACAGCAACTCACTGTCCTGTTGACTTCCCACTCCAAATTAGTGTCCGTGGTCTGTTTACGTACATTAGGGTGTGCTTTAAAATGAGATCTCCAAGATGGGCCTTTCTTAACCGATTACTCTATAGATAATCCGCCAAATTGAAAGGTTTTGTGAACTGAATAAAAACGAACTTACATGAAGTGTTACTATTTTTAGCACTGTGTCTGGATGCCAATCGGAAAAGTCCTCACTAAAAATAACAGTAGTCAAATATAGCGAAGGTATCGAGAGTTGTCGAAATTGCTATAAATAATGCAATGATGTACCTTTAACAAATCCATCTTATGATCCGCTTATGATGAACTTTTGGTCAGACCATTCTAATAATAGACAAGAATATTCCTCATGTGATGATTGTTAAAAACTGTTAGGTGTCAATGTATTAACTACATTTGGCTCGTCACAATGTCCTTGCACATGCGCTCATATTTTGACCATGCTTATATACCAAGTTAATTGGAATTTTGATTTGATTATGCGGTTAAAAGTTCAATGTTATACCGAGTTACTCGCTTGATTCTTAAATTATTCAGTTAGCATTTTTAAGATCTTATTCAGATTTTTCTGAGGTCAACTGCATTCGAATATAGTTTTAAAAGTGATATACGTGAAAAGGATAATTAGTTATTCAACGTCCTGGCCAGTTCCCGTGATGCTGCTTGTTTTCCCTGATGCCGAATATTTGCCTCTGGTGAAAATATAATATAAAACAGTACATGTCAAAAATAGCCATTATTTTAAGTTGAAATCACATTTAACCGATGTATATGTGATCTTTACATTCATAATATTCGTGTAGCATAATTAAGCAGTCAAATTTGTGACCAGTGTCCGACACCAGTTTTTAATTTTATTTGATATGTTTAAACACGAGAAAGTATTAACGTGTAGGGAGTTCAAAAACAACATTATAAAGTTACGTATAGTGAGTTTAATGGAAATACGCCAGTGTTGTTCTCTTTACACAACCTTCAACACACCATCTTTTCAGAACATATAATAATACCAGAACGAATCTATGTGAAAATTATAAAAGGAAAAATGTCCGAGATCCAAGTCATATTCACAAAAAATTACACAGCTAGCTTAGAAAGTTTTTCTCTGAGTGCACACCAATGACTGCATTTTAAAAAGTTGACGCCGCGTGATCGGTCAAAACATAAGAAATCAATGTGAATTCTGAATGAAGTTTTTACCTAACTTAATGTTTTAGTAAATAGTTTTTCCCTCTTTTTTGCAGATTATTTCGAAGGCACAGAAGAAGTGTGTAGCAGTTCTATTTGCTCATGTCCCTGCCACACACCGGAAGTGCTTGAAAACTATCACGCGCCCATACTGGCTGCCTTCAAGTACTACCTGCCCAAAATAGACAAAACGTGATGCGCGTTCACTTGCGAACTGGGTGGATATACTTTGAGGCTGAGATGCCGGAGTATATATTGAAACCACTGCTGTTGTTGGTCGGTTTTTATTTTGCTTCATTGGTTGGCAATGGCCAGGATAGTTTTCTTGGCTTGAAGGATATGTGCATTGATGAACCTGAAGGTGACACGTACTGGATTGATAGTACGTGTGGAGTTTGGTTGTTGTGGTTCTCAAAAGAATCTTAGCAAAGGGTTTGTGTCTTGTATTCCCAAATAAGGGAATGTTAGTGGAGGTTGTTTTAGTTTGTGCGCACCAACTCACTGGACTAGTTTCTCATTTTTTGAGTTGTTCCACAAAAACTTGATAGTTTGTGCCTTTGGAGATTGCTACGTGATATAATCTTTGTCATGTTTTTCCACTTAATAGTGTTATTAAACGTTTAATATGTTTTTTATTTTGTTTCAGTGATGGAAGTTATTTGATTTTTATTTATTTGATCACATTTTAATTGTTCTTGAGTTGAAGAATATAATAGGAAATATGTGAATATCTGCAATATTAACCAACAATCTGATTTTCACTGTAGTAATACAGAGTGCAGGAAGTAGTTCGGATCGATTAGTGAAGGAACAGTCTCTTGAGCTACTATAGAAGTAAAAAATTCAACCTACATATTGGCTATAAAAAATCCTTGACAATTTACTAGAAATTGTTTTAATGCTAAAATACATATTTATGAAATATTTTACACTGTTTAGACTGCCACTTTTGTTCGAAAGAGCTAATGCGTTGTAACTTGTATTATGTAGAGTAACCAGAAATTTTTCGTCCTCCATTTGAATTATGCTACTACTCCTTAATGAATCACATCTCAGAATGGAGATATTCCTGTTTGCCAGGAATCGTTGTCTACTTATATTCATAAATCTTATACCAGCAACCATTATAGTATACAGTAGCATCCTACTGTTATAAGATAAAGTATATGATCTCAATCGTTATTTGTAAAAGATCTTGATCAACATAGCATGTATATAATTCTGAAGTTAAATGAATAATTACAATATGGCAACCCTGTATGAAGATTATTCTTCATTAAGATTAACATTATTCAACCAATTTTCAACTTTGTCAGTTTAAATCTACATTTGCAACATTTTCATTTTGGCACTAAAGCAGATATGATAGCATAGATAAGCTTGTGAATGATGTAAAAGTTATGCAACAAAATGGCAGACTTGTAATTTATTTCAGGAAGGGTTATTTTTAACTGGATTTTCTAGTCTACATATAGCAAAGTGTTATGTGATAGTCACTTGAAGTATACTCATTTTAGCTATAGGATATTGAATGTGTCAACTTCGCTACACACAATTTTGTAAAAACAAATTGCATGCAGCAGTACCAGAGGTCCTGATGTAAAAAGGATTACGTTTCTTAACAACTTTAAATATTCTCATTTTTATGGTCCGACATGACGAAGGTCAGGAGGAGGGGCTTTCTGTTTTAACTGGCCCGTCATTCCGTGCGTCACGCTATGATTGTGAACACCATATTTCAAGTTCTATCAATGGGATTTCCGTCACACCTGGTATTCTAGCTTCTATATGTAATGTTCTAGTGCTGAATAGGCTTTGCCTTTGTTCAAGGTCACTTCAGGGCATAAATGTTGTACAGCAATGTAATGAACCCCTTTAGAATCGAAAACTGTTCACTGTGCATGAATGCTCAGTGAAAAGACATCCACTTAGCGGCTGTTAATAAAGGCGTGACAATGAAGATAGATATAAAAGCAAATATATAAATATAGATTTCATACTTGAAGTGGACACCTTCGACTATACAATTTTCTTTCAGTTTTCATCAGGCCTTCATGTGGGAGACCTAATACGTTAATGATAATTTTTGTAGTTGAAAAATATATCTAGACAATTGCTGCTCTAGGAATACATATTCCCCAAACCATATGGCGGTTCGGTCGGGTTATCCGTGTTCCGACGGACACATTTCTTGTTATTAAATGCCATATATCTGCACTAGCAATTTTTATGAAAAACCGGACCATGTTTGTAGGTGATTAGATGAAATTGAAAATGTTACATAAAAACTATCAAAGTTTTTAAAAGAATTATTTATGTCAAACATAAAGGAAAGACCAAAGCATGCCTGGTGTATATGATGATTGTTTTTGGATTATTAAAGGACTTAAATCCTTTGCATCTAAGTAATTAGGTGTTTGACGCATTATCTGTTGGTCGTATAGAATTTGCCCTTCGAAAAAAAGAATGTTATCTTCAACAACTCTCGGCCAGTCCTCCTAAGGACATTGTTATCTCCCTGTATTGTCGTGCCTCATCTCTCTCCCCCCCCCCCCCCCCCGTTCAACTGTATCGCTACACTAACTGCAAGTCAGAAAAGGGCTAGGGAAATCACGTCAACATTTTCACCACATATGGCTCATGTGTAGATCTCACTCAGGAATGATTTTCACTTCAAGCAAGTGAATTTAAAATAGTCTCCAGATGCATCTTTTATTTTCAATGGCAGTTTCCTTAAGCCCAATATCTAATAGTGCCGAAGGTGTCCCCTCATTTTGTACATTGTGAAAATGTATCTCGCTTTTTATTGATTTCTAGGCTGATAAAAATCAAAATGGCACCAGACCTCATGGTTTGTGAGATGAAGTTTTTTCAGAAGATGATGAATTAAAATTACATTTTAGACATTTTGTATCTAGTTTCGCTTTATGTAACCCTTGAGTGTCTCCACTTGATATTTTGGCAGATGCGTGTTGTCATCTCTGATGGCCAATTATTTAACTTGTGTAAATTTAATATTCAAACCTGTTTTAGGCGATTATTATATTTTACCATAATTAATAATCGTTATCCGAAAAAGTGACTTGCGTCCTTGTATAAATGCAATTTGGTAGACGTAGAGTTTCGTTTTAGAATATTTCAAATGAAAGTGAACCTGTTTCTTGCCAAAATCTATTTTTAAGTTTCATGATTAGGATTTCTTGTTTTGTAAATATTCCTATGTACGTATTAGACGAATATGCATAGGCATGTGTGGTAGTACTTGAATATGCACGTGCAGTGTTACTTGAGTATACATTTGCACGTGTATAAATATGCCAACACGAGTGTAGTATAACTTGTGATGAGTCTTACTTGAAACATTTGTCAAATACTTTCAAATAACATTGCTTTTTGTATATATCGCATGAAAAACTGTATAGTCAAGATCAAAAATTATCCACGAAGTTATTAACTCATCTGTTGTGTTTTGGAAATTGAGATCACTCATAGGTTGAGGTCACAGCTCTCTCCATAATCGATGTATCTGTTATGCAAAATGAACTAAATCTGTTAAAAACATAGCTTTTCAACGAAATTATTAAATTATTAGACTAGGCAAAGTTTACTAGATCAAATATTTTAACAGTGATTTTTATGCATCTGTCAATGATTGTGCAGTTTAGCACCGAGAAGTCAGTACACTCTTGATAATATATTTCGGTTTCCCTGTACAGTAGTTTCTTTTTGTGTCTTTGGTTAATTATTTTCCTTGGTAGTATACACTGTGAGTCAAAGCTGCCACTGAATTTTATTGTCTGTAAAATATATCTAGAAGTTCTGTGTATTTTAGTTTGCTGAGTGAGTGAGCCTCTACTGCGCCGATAGATGATATTATGTAGTTAGATGATGAAGTTTATGGAAAACGAGGCAGTTTATGGGTATAACAACCTGTTACGGCTGTGTGCTTTATGGAAAGACTCGTGATTGCGGTTTTATTGTGGTCTTATGCATCTGACTACACAATGCAAAAAGTAAAAAAGTAAGTTTAATACTAAAATCGTAATTAGGTATGTGGACAATGTTATTTTGAAGCCAGATTTAAATAATGCTGAATTTAACCATGTTTCACTTAAGGACATCGTTTTCGCAGCTCAAGCTCCAATTTTTGGCACGCGCTTCGTTGCCTTTAGCGTTATGCTTTGCATGAATCAGAGGTAAAACAGAAAACTCAGTCTTCCCTTCCAACTCTGGTAGAAATGACAAAGCAACCTTATGAAATTGTTTGTTTTTTTTTTTAATTTATTGTTATATTTTTTGACATTGTTGAGATAGTTCTGTTTGTCAGCTGCATATTTTATGTGATGTATTTTGTTCCTGCAGAAGTACTTGAATGACAGCACTCTGGCTCTTTTATTGATAAGTGCCTTCATTAAATCTCCCGTTACCCCGTGGTAATGTGGCATAAGGCTTCATTTATAATTTTTGTTGAAGAAATATTATTTAAATTATAGTAAATATTGTATGCTAAATACTGAAACATGTCTATATTTAGAATATTCATAATATCGATAAATATTTTACGATGTCATATGACGCATCAAGTGTTCATCATTTTGACTTTATGGACAGCACTTGGGCTATTTTAAACAAGTGTTGATCCTTCATTATAAAATTTACGTTCAGTTCATGAATATTTGTAACTGGTAATTGTTGCCAGTTGAAGATCCCAAGTGCGGGATATACATAAGTGTCTGACAGCTGTTGGTCTGTGAATCCGAAACGGATTTTGTGCACGCAGTATCTGAGCATATTTCCCAGGCGTCTGGAATGTGTTAGTACTTTGGCTGACACGCTCTGGCGAATAATAGGTCGAGTTACCTTGTTCCTGCCGCGATTTAAGCTTTTGTACATTCAGGCTGTCAGATACAATGTTACTGCACAAGTGTTGAATACCGCAATCGTTTAAACAATATATACAGATAGATGCGCAGCGTTGAAATCGACCAAAATAACTTTTCCTTAGAACCTTAAATACTTCATCATGAATTTGATGTTTTGTGCAAGCAAATTCTGTGACTCATTTCAGCAAGGTTTCAATTGGAGTTTATTATTGTCGCATTTAAAATTGTGTTACTGTTAAAATATGTCTGTAGCGTGTAGTTCATCTATAACTGTTTCCTAAAAGTTAACTGATTTCATAACAGATAACCTGATAAGCATTGCTATTGCGACATTTATTGGTTGGGTTTTATTTCGTCCAACCAGATGTTCTTTTTCTAAATCTCCAAATCTATGAGGTTTACGAGAAATTTATAATTTATAATTGAAATAATAGCAATTTGTGAGTGTCCAATTAAGGTTTTAGCTAATAAATGGTCCCTTTACTGATCATTCAAATTACTTGAAAATGTTCAACTGTTTATTAAACTCACATATATAATATATATGTCATGAGACACATTAGTCTGGATCGAAAATATAAAAGCAGTTGGTTAGTAGCAATGCATCACACTGTGATGTATAGGAGTGTTTCTTTCTTTTCTGAATGTATAACTGTATATTGCGCTGTTACATGTAATATTTAATAAAGACAAAAAGAGAGAAGAAGTATTATTTTGCTTTTCATCAGAATGCAACCATCGGCTTGGTGAGTGGAAATGCTTGACTTCCTAGCCTGTTATGTTGCTTTGTAAAGAGGTCATGCATTTTGTGAAATCTTTTCGGTCGCAATATGTCTGTTGTATTTTACGTCGTGCTAGAGCTTCCTCCTGAAGGCAGTTTGTGTACAACGGACCTTTTTACCGTGCTATGTAATCCTCGCTGCCCTGTATGGTGTATTAGTGTATCCTGCGCATTGGATCTGTCACTGGCTTCTGTAAAGGATATTCTGGGGATTCCCCTGTGGAGTAAAACCTATAACCTCTGAAATCTCGTGCGTAGTATCATATTCAATTGTGGCGAAAAATAGTTCGTTTCAGTTTTTTTATCCAATTTCTTGTACTGCTTTCAATCATAGAGTTTATAATTTTAGCTACACCAAGTTGTGACTGCTATAAAATTATTTTTTTACATTGTTAAAAATTTATAACCAAAGGTTTGTCCATTTCGGTTTTCAGCCATTGGTTTGTTAAAGAGTTATTATGATATCCCACATTCTACAGTCCTTATTTGGTCTTTAGCCATTGGGTTGTTGAAGAGTTATTATCATATTCCACATTCTACAGTCCTTATTTGGTCTTTAGCCATTGGGTTGTTGAAGAGTTATTATGATATCCCACATTCTACAGTCCTTATTTGGTCTTAAGTCGCCCTCAAATGTATATCCCTTTTGCCAACCTGTCTATTATTTCTTGGCATTTTTTAGCATCTTGACAAATATAATTTTCCTTGTTAATATGTCAGATATGTGTAATATGGCTAGATTATATTTGAAGCAATCATGTATTTAGTCCTGCTCAGTGACTATATTCCACAACATCAATTTGCCCATGCCTGCTCATACCAAAATTGGAACTCCTCCTTGCTACCCTGTGAGGCACTCCACATGTAAGTGTTAGAAGGAGGGCTGGAATGCCCCATTTCAGTATAATGTGGCTGGATGATCCCGATATGACCATAGCAGTTGAAAGGAGTCTAAGGAACAATACAATACAATCTAACGTGCTTTCTCACTACTTAAACAATAAGTTCACTCTGCCAGATATATCGTATATGCCGCGGCTTGTTTTTTTTCCGATGCCTTACAGTCCGCTGTTCAACGCTCGCAACCTACCATTCCATTCTTTGAAGGAGACCTGTATCCCGTTTTTTGCCTAGGAAGAGCACTACTCCCCCCAATCCCTCCTCCAAAAAAAGATAATACTAATAATAATAAAGAACAAACTCGAGAAAATTTAAGAGTAGACAGAACTTTCTTTCATTCTTATATACTGCGCTGTAATACCCTGCGTGTAATCAACACAGTTCAATTTTTATATATATAAGTTATCTTTGTGACGTGTGAGAGAGTGAATTGTGACGTGTGAGAGAGTGAATACTCTGTTGTCGCAGTGTATCAGCAGCCTTACTGTTCACTCGAGATCTCAGTAGGCAGTTGCCACATTGATATATTTTCATCGCAATATTTTGTCATATATATTTTTATTTAACCCTTTGAAAAATCCCAAAATTCAAAATATTCGTCCCATTCAAAATGCGTATATACTGAAGGATCTATTTTTGTTCATCTCCTAACGTAATTCGTATACCTTCTCTGCGAAACAGGATTTCCATTCGTTAGTAAAACTTAAAGCTTAAACAGATAAACAGTTATATTCCTACAGCAAATCATAAGATTTCTTTGTTTTTTTTTTATTCTTGAAGGTAATTGTCTGTGAAGGAAGATCAATGCTTAAAATCTTATGTTTATGTTCGTATTTTATTCAGAACTGTATGCACAGAAGAGCGCTTTTCTATCGATCTTCCAATAGCAGTAATTAGCTGTGATTAAAAGTAATAATTTTCATAAGTCGCTTTGAAAATTAAAATTTGAATTTTTTATTATGAATCTTGAATACTTTTAGCTCTGTATAATATAGTCACGCGAACACGTAATAACGTCACATCCATCTTCTCAGTGAAACACATGAAATGTAATAAACTGATGTCTGCTGCAAATGTAAATCAGTTGTTTAAAGTTTTAAAAGATTAACTGGAAAGGTTATAAATTAGTCGTGGTTTAAATCGGACCAACCTTTGCATATAGTCATGTGTTGAAGTAGGATGCTTTAATTAAATGTTTCTCTTTTTCAATTTTTCTATTACTCGTCGTCGCTGCTTACTGCGGATGAATAATTTAATTTCATATTCTATCAAAAACACAAAATCAACCAAACAGAAATCAAAAACTTTTGCATTCTCAGGAATTTAGTCAAACACTTCGGCATTCTTAAAAGCTGTTGGTAACTAACCAGCTGCATTACGCATTATAAAAAATTCTAGGCTTGTTAGATTTCCTGCTTATGGTAATACGCCAGTCATGCATTACATAATAAACAATTCTAGGGTAGTTGTATCTTATACTTAAGGGTAATAAGTAAGTCAAGCAGTCGATGTACTGAGCAATTCTAGGTCAGTTATTTATTATGCTTGTGGTACCAAGTCTGCCATGCATTACATAAAACAATTCTAAGACAGTTTTTCTATAATGTTTATTGTAATGAACCATTCATGCATGACATATAAAAACAATTATTATTGGTCTCCATAACCAAAGGGACACATATAGTGTTTGTTCGTTCTGTGTGTGTATGCGTGTGTCCGTGTGTGTGTGCCATTCTGTTGTGAACAAAAGGTTATGTGCAAGATATCTCGAGAACGAAGAGTCGGATCGAATGTTGAGTAGTTCGGACGGTTCTGTCAACTTTTGGCACACGTTACGCACATTGTAGTTGGCCGCCATTTTGGAAATTCGATATCTCGGATTTTTTTTTGTGGTCTCAAGCATTTCGACTTGTCGAATTTGTACTTCATATACTTATACTTATACTCACTTATACTCAATTGAACGACCATGTTTTTATTGCGCTGTCTGAAATTCCTATTCCGACACGAGATCATTGTAGCATATTATAATATATTTTCTTCATATTCTGGCAGGTTCTTCCCGCTGTGGGTTGGGAGAATCTTAGAATAGGCACACTGCTGTCTCTCCCGACGCGGGACTAATCGGAATTTCTTTCTTCTGGCTCTTCTTTTACTCCATTCTTCCTTCTTTTTCCCCACTTGTTCCTATAGCAAATGCGTCCCAGTATAGCCTTCATAGTCGCTAAGGGGACGTTCAACATCAAACAAAAAAACAAAAAAAAAAATCTTATTGATTTAGAAAACCTAAATTAGATGTGCAGTTGGTCGACGTTATTTGCTAAAGCTTCGTTGACCATTTATGCATTCGTTTACTTTTAATCTAAAAAAGAGAGAGGAAGTCCCAACTATTTATTTTTTGTTTTTCAGTAAGTAGTTCAAATCTGAGCAAAACCACGGATTCCGGCATGCGTACGTCATCGTCATTAGGAAAGACACCAAACTCTGGCAAAGTGATCACGTCTATCCCAGCCGTTACCATAGATACGAAGCACGCATCACGTGACGTGAGCATATTCAAGGAGTATGAGGGCAAGGTGACGGCGATACCTCAGCGCAAGACTTACCTGCCAGGTGAGTGACGTCAGCAAGAGATGTCGTAGCAACCCACCCCTACTACCCCTTGTAAAGCGAATGGCAATTATATGCTTACTTTTACAGTTATTTTTGTAGTAATTCAATTACTTGCGCTTAAAAGTGTTGTGGGTAAATATGCAAGTAGATTTTTTGCTTGTAATTTATTCTTCTGTCAAATATTGTTTTAACACGTGGTGAATGTTTTTATTACATCACAGTACAGTATATCCTAAACAATTGTCTGTGGGACATAAGGCAGGTGCTACAGTGGCAAACAGCAAGCCACAAAATCTTCTACAACAAAACATGAAAGTGAAACTCGCAGTATGAACTTGCCTGTAGTCGTTTCATTTCGTCTTCAAGATTCAGTGTTGCTGAACCAAAACACTTTAATAATCCTATCATTTTGCGAGGTTTGTTTCTGACCCGTTCAAGTTTGGAAAAGTTTCACAGCGGCATTCATTATTTATGGTCTCAAACTGTAGCTGAAAACGAAAACTTTGACGCATGTAAGGGAAAACATCGAAATGTTTTTCTTGCCCAAATCCCCTTATGAACTGTAGCTACATTCGCGATTCTTATACTGACCCTGGGACCCAGGTGTCCATCCGTGATTGCAAAAACATATTCGATTTTAATATACCAAATAAAGAAATACCGGATGGGTTTAACATTTTATTATTGTCATGTATATTTTTATTTCAGTATAACTTTTTGTTATAATAAGAAAAGTAATTATATTTTTTTAACAAAATGTAGTGTTTGCTCATGGTATTAATATACAGTATATATCTGTAGTTCTTGACAAAATCTAGATGGTTTTTTTAGCCTTATAACATGATTTTGACTTCGTGAAAACCGAAACTGTATTTAGCTGTATTAAAATGGCAAAGGCGGCTTCAAACTAATGGACGGTATTGAAAAAAAAAAACGAACGCAAAGTGTTGTTTGCACAGTAAGTTCACTCCTGGCCAGTAACATTTCAAATTAAATTTATATCAAATTCAAATAAAATTAATTCGCTGGCAATTGTAACTATGACATGTCCGAAACAACACATTTTGAACATTTTAATTTTTATTTCAATTCCTTTGCGCCGTGTAAAAAATCGTTGCGCCCTGTGCGCCAGAATTATCCCTAATAGTCCCGTAGATAAGTAAACATACTCTTAACCATGATTTTCAAAATAAATGTCAGTTGGACACAAATATAATAGTGGAAATAAGATACTAAATAACAAAAAAAAAAAAAAAACAACAACAACAAAAACGATGCAGAGTTTTCTTCCCCTATTTACGTGAGACGGTGGTGGTTTTGTGGTGTCCGATTAATGTTCACCATTGGCTCTACTAACTAATACTGCACCAACCATCAAAATATCGTACAGTTTGAAAGGTTTGTTTTGGCTGCAATTTGTATATAATCTTTAGTCATTAGTATCGTTTCAAATGGTGCGAACAAGCCAAAATAGAATCTTTTTGGAAACTGAACGAACAGAAATCAAATGCGCGGATTATCAGTTTAATTTTCAGTGTTCAGTTGTGTAAACAATTGCCAAAGGTTTATGAGAGGTGCAACCTTTTTTTTCCTTTATTATGGCCCTCGAGCGGAGGGAGGGGGGGGAGACATTTATTTGATTAAAGAAATAATTTGGAGATTAATTTGCTTGTAAAGCTTAAAAAGAAATAGTTTTATCAGGACACAAAAACGGATAGAAGTTCAGAGTCTGCTATTTTGGTGCCTGATACAAAGTCTGAGATTCTCGTGCCTGATTCAGAGTCTGAGATTCTCGTGCCTGATTCAGAGTCTGATATTTTGGTGCCTGATTCAGAGTCTGAGATTCTCGTGCCTGATTCTGAGTCTGAGATTCTCGTACCTGATTCAGAGTCTGAGATTCTCGTACCTGATTCAGAGTCTGAGATTCTCGTGCCTGATTCAGAGTCTGAGATTCTCGTGCCTGCTTCAGAGTCTGAGATTCTCGTGCCTGATTCAGAGTCTGAGATTCTCGTGCCTGATTTTGAGTCTGAGATTCTCGTGCCTGATTTAGAGTCTGAGATTCTCGTGCCTGATTCTGAGTCTGAGATTCTCGTACCTGATTCAGAGTCTGAGATTCTCGTACCTGATTCAGAGTCTGAGATTGTCGTGCCTGATTCAGAGTCTGATATTTTGGTGCCTGATTCAGAGTCTGATATTTTGGTGCCTGATTCATAGTCTGAGATTCTCGTGCCTGTTTCAGAGTCTGAGATTCTCGTGCCTGATTCAGAGTCTGAGATTCTCGTGCCTGATTCAGAATTTGAGATTCTTATGCCTGATTCAGAGTCTGAGATTCTCGTACCTGATTCAGAGCCTTGGATTCTCGTGCCTGATTCAGAGTCTGAGATTCTCGTGCCTGATTCGGAATCTGAGAATTTCATGCCTCATTAAGAGTTTGAGATTCTCGTGCCTGATTCAGAGTTAGGGATTCTCGTGCCTGATTCAGAGTCTGAGATTCTCGTGCCTGATTCAGAGTTTGAGATTCTCGTGCCTGATTCAGAGTCTGAGATTGTCGTGCCTGATTCAGAGTCTGAGATTTTCGTGCCTGATTCAGAGTCTGAGGTTCTCGTGCCTGATTCAGAGTTAGAGATTCTCGTGCCTGATTCAGAGTCTGAGATTCTCGTGCTTGATTCAGAGTTTCAGATTCTCGTGCCTGATTCAGAGTCTGAGATTCTCGTACCTGATTCATATTCAGACAGCCCACAAGTAGCCTCTGAACGAAACATTCTCAAACATTCCGCTAAAACCCAGAACCCAATTTAAGAGCAATTTTGATTTCTGTTCTTTCAAAGGAGATCAGTTTGAAAGCTTCTTTGGGATTTTTAATAGTTATCATTAAGATTTTGAATTCTTACCACTGTCGTATGACGTCCCACACAATTTATTTATGAGGCATATTTTGTTTTCGTACAGTTTTCATTTCTATGGTGGCAGCTGTGAAATAACGTCTTGTCTGCCTAAGTATAGATGACCCGTTCGAAGCTTTCAAAAGTTACGCATCCATTACATTGGCTATCCGTTGTTTTATTGCTTATCACCTGTGAAGTTAACCCGAACAAATGTAGTCTTTTTCGTTTTTATTACTAACCATATTAATATATGACATTTCTTATAATGTTTGTTTTGTGACTAGTATGTTTGTATTTAGTTGCTTCAATTTATTCCTGTTGCTTTCTCTATTGCGATCGCGTAGTGCCACATAATCCCGCCACTATCAAAACGAGGCGTGTGCGCTTCCAGCAAGAGAGCCAGAAGTCGAAATCCCTGGAAACGCCTTACCACCACACGCACGAACAGCAGAAGCTCTCGGTGGATATGTACGGCGACGTGCAGGAAAGAAGTTCCAGTTATTCTGCTATTCCTACGCGGGAATTCACAGACTGTGCACACCGCATAGAGCTCAATGATCACCGCTCAAATAGTTCGCAGCGCATGGTTTATTTGACAGTCCAGGATATGCGTCGACAAGGTGTGGCCCGCTCACTTTTAGAATTTTACTGCATTGCATGTCCCATTCAGCTTGATGTGTCATGCATACGCATCCCCTTATTTCCGTTTCTACTGTAGTTATCGAAAGAAATTTTGCAGCTTTTTCGTTGGCCCGCTGTACAAAATAAATGCTTGATTTTTACTGGTTGCAAACTGTCGTCTATATCACTAACCATCTAATCATTGTGCAACTGTACACATGTTGTTTGAGAGAATTTTTGTCTGTGGCTACAGTTAATTAATTGCAATTTTTAATTATAATTCAATGGACAATTTATTTTGGAGTAAAAAAATATTTAATATTTTCAACTCAACCAAATTTTAGTCTTAATTTTTTATGTTCAAGTTTAGTCTTTTCTTTAAAGTAAATTCCCAGAGGATAATTTCACAGATAAATTTGAAACATGGCTTTTTACTTTAAATAATTTTTCTAAACGACTTGGTGCGATCTTGAAAGATATTGGTGTGCTCGGTAATTTGCAAAAAAAAAAAAAAAAAAAAAAAAAAACTAGTGGAGAATTTTTCCTTTGGTGTCACGTGATATGTTTTAATCTGCTGTTATATGCATTTTTTGCCTTTATTTTCTCAGACTTTCGTGAAAATCCAAGTTAAGCATGTTAAAACATCGGTATTTAAAACCTCCTAGAATCATAGAAATAAATTATAAAAGACAACGTGACGTCAGTGGCCACGAAAACTAAACAACACAAAAAAAGTAGTAAACGAAATGTATGGAATGCCATTTTAACATTTAATGCTTATTTTTGATATCAAAATATATTTAGAGATATCAATAAATCAATTTAGATCTCATTAATTTATATTTTGCTATCAATGATTGAATATTAGATGGCAAAAATTTATTTTTGAGATCAAAAAATCAATTTTACAAACCTAAAAAATCTTACGGAAGACACACATTCTCATAAAATATAACGAATCGTCAATTAAATTTTGGAGATGAAAATTTGAATTATTGAGATCAATGATAACAACATAATTTTTGATCTCAAGAATTGCTTCTTTTTTGTACAGTAAAAAATTAAAATAAAGATTCTGTATACATGGACAGTCATTATTTATTTACAGATGTGCGTTTCTGAATTTTTTATTAAAAAAAATAGACTGATATTTTGATATCAAGAATCAGTTTTTGAGATAAAAAAATCGTTTGCAGATTTCAAAATACAAATTAAAAATGTATCAGTCTGAAATAATGATATCTGAAATAAATTCTTGATATCAATATATAGAAAATCAATTAGTGAGCTCAAAATTAATATTTTGCTCTGAAATATTTCATTTTTGCTATCAAGAATTGAATTTTTGATCTCAACAAATCAATTGTAGATATCATGAAATCATTTTTGATATCAATAAATATTTTTTGATATCTCTAAATATTTATTGATATCAAAAATGATTTTTTTCAGATCAAGAATACATTTAGAGATATCAAGAATACAATTACAGATAGCAAAAATGAATTCTTGATATCAAAATATGGACTTATTGAGATCAAAAATTAATTCTTGATATCAAAAATCAATTTTTGACGAGGGAATGTAGGTGTGCAACGTCAAGGTTTCAGTTTGATGGATCAAAAATTGTCAAAATTACAGCCCTCTGAAAATTCCTAAATTGACGCTTCCTAAGGTACTTCTGTATTAGGGAATCATGTTGGAGCTACCGGTATTATTCTTTCATAGTTATTAATAATGGTGACAGTGGGTTTCACGGGGGATCCTGCTGCTCTCTGACAGCATCTAGTTATTATTATTAATATTAATATTATTATTATTATTATTATTTTGTTCAAACTTAATCTAACAGCGGTTTGATTTCCCGTATCAATACATAAACATATGGGCTCTCTTTTTAGCAACATTTCTGCCATGTTTGCAGTGTCTTTATATTTTACGCTAACCCAACCAAGAGTTGTCCAAGCAGTTTACGTTGCGTCACAGTAAAGATTACTGCGAATTGACAGGTGGAAAGAGTCTGTAATCCGAGGGAGAGTACGACCCGTACGTGAGATTTTTGCAATTTTTGACGGTCCAATAATGCCGGGATGTCCAATAATTCCGGGATGTCCAATAATGCCGGGATGTCCAATAATGCCGGGATGTAGTACGATTAGCAAGAATTTAATGCTATTTTTTAAGATTAATGTTTGCTTGCTTGTTTTTGTGTGATCATTTCTTATAACTGAGTGTCTCCGAGTGCAAAAGCAAAAAAAAAAAAAAAAAACTAGACCATTTTCGCTACCGAGTAGGGAAAATTACACTTGGGGGTCACAAAAAATACATTTCTTAGCTCCTAACCTCTTACATATCGTCTTTTAGGCCCAAAGGGTCGAAAAAAGACTCAAAATCGTTCTGTCTCTAATAGTTTTCAAGATAATGGTCAAATTCCCGTTTTTGGCTTTGACCATGGCCGAGGAGGTCAAGGTCACCGAGGTACCTCTTACATATCATCTTTTAGGCCCAAAGGGCCGAAAATAAGCTCAGAATCCCTCTATCTCTAACCGTTTCCGAGATAATGGCCCACTTCCAGTTTTTTTAACTTTGACCATGGTCTTTTAGCCCGAAGGGTCGAAAATAAGCTCAGAATTGCTCTATCTCTAACCATTTTCGAGATAATGGTCAATTTCCGGTTTTTTACTTTGGCCATGTCAGAGAAGGTCAAGGTCACCGAGATACCTCTTACCTATCGTCTTTGAGGCCCAAAGGGTCGAAAATAAGTTCAAAATCGCTTTATCTCTAACGGTTTTCAAGATAATGGCCTACTTCCGGTTTTTGACATTGACCATGGCCGAAGATGTCAATCGTTCTCTAAGGTCATGGTTTAAAAATGCAGATTTTACGGCGTCTAATCACCCGCTATCCGTGAGTCAAATTTCATCACTCTTTAGCAATTGGGGAAAAAAAAAACGCTACAGCGAATTTCAACTTGCACATGCATGCTGTGATGGCTTTCATTGAGAGTTGAGCGATCAATACACCGACGCTTTTATCATGCCAGTCTAATCTACTGCTCTCAGCGTCTTGCCGCCTGTTTCGCAAATTTGTTTTGTTGTTTTATAATTGAAAAATTAAGCGAATTTAAAAACAAAATACAGGAGGACCAACTAGACATACTGAAGTTTATCATATCCGACATCATCTTTCTAGCCTTAACGGCCTCTGACCAATTCAACGGACAAACTAAAAAAACGGAAAAACATGCCATAACTGCGGCTAAAAGTTTCGTACAAATTCAATACACTAGGGGCAAATCCCCAAGTGTAATAAATAAAAAATCAAACTCGTTGAATATTTAAACCAGATCAACTTTTCAAGTGTTATCATTAGCTAAGCTACAATATTGAAAATTAATCGATCCTCTATGAAATCAGGGTTAGTGTTTGAATGAAGAAAAAACAAAAACAAATCTATTGCCAACAGAACCCTACGGTTGTACTTTGTTACAAATTTTGACTTTTTATGTGTTTTACTGTTGCTTTCTTGCAGTTTCTTCTACACAGAAATAACGTTATCTTGAACTGCTCAGGTTCACGCTTATCTTTGCAAACAACTTTAAATCAAATATCTTAAATAAGATGGTTTTTAGTAAATTGAAAGTCGTGAGTGTTTTTTTTTTTCTGTCGAGGAAGCTCACCTACGAGAGTTTGCGCCGGAATGGAACGTTCTAAAATTATATAAACATTGAAAAGAAGATACATATTTGAATTTACATATATACACTTGTACCATATAATCTCTAACTTTATAAATGTATTTCGGCGTCGAAGCGTTTCGGTGGTCTATTCTGGTGCAGCGTATAATAGTCTGGACTAGTATTCACCGATAATAAAACGGCCATGGTTATTCTTGGATTATCATATTATTTTATAAAATAGACATTGTCAAGAGATGTGTAGATGGTTGTGATTTTGTATGTTCATGTCTCTACCTGTTATTAGCGTCCCTATGGGTAGGGTATAACGCTAGAACGTGAACCTACGCAACATACTACCTAGACTCCTCCTCCTAAAGGTCAACATTTTCTTACTGGTCAATAATACTTTTTGTTGACTAAGAATAATTCACATATGTGCGAATTCTAATTTTTTTTATATTTTATTGACTGAAATCGAAATTCCATCTAAAACAATAACAAAAACTAACTAGAGTGTATGTGTGTGTTGTGGGCTTATTTTTTTCAGACCCGAGCCGGCTGTCACACACACACGCCGATCGGCTACACCACTACCGACAGCGAAGCTTCTCCGCCGATGACCTGTCACCCGGATCAGAACATGAGAAGTGGGAGCAGGAAGCCCCGGATAACATCTGGAGACGACGTCCACCCTCCTTCAAAGGTATCCGCTCTGACGACATGCCCACAGAGTTGCTTTTAATATTTGCATTGGTAAATTAGTATAGTAGTTTTGATATTTGATTTTAAATAAGAGCACTGTTTAAAAAACACTTACTGGGCACATTTAGTGGATTTTCGCTCTAGGAAATTGCAGTGTCCGAAAGTTCCGTGAAGTTAGCAGACTGGCTTGTCTGGATCTTGGATAAAAACTTTGGGTTATCTCGAGCATCTGGACGCATTACACATTGTTTCTCTTTGTCCGATTCAGTATCTGCGAGATAACCAAAATCTACTGTTTGCTTTTTATATTACAAGCGAATTTGTTCTGGTTAAAACTTGCTTATGCGAGAATCCACTTTATGCATATATAGGCTAGCTATAGGTATTCACAGATATGCTTTTATTTTTATTTTTTGCCTTGTAATAATGTACAGTACATATAAATTATTAAAAATATACGAGGACGGATGCCCAGGCCAAGAAAAAATATCGTGAGCCAGACAATGGAGCTGCCTGAAAACACAGCGCATTTCAGGCCATATCAGAATGAAATACATGAATGTGTTGAGTTGTTGTTTTTTTTCCTTGTCTATTATACAGAGGTCCATAGAGGGCGGGCGAGTAACGCGGGTTGTAACCTTGAGGTGTCGCCCCAGGCTAGGCATATGCAGCCGCCTCTGGCAAAACAACGCAGTTTCTCGGAAGGCAACATCTCGCCATCTTGCGAAAAGTGGGAAAAAGAATCTCGTGAAAATCTACATGATAAAAATAAAAAGCCAACGTTTCCCAAACGTAAATCGTTTTTGATACGAGACAAGAACGAATCGGAGTCGCTGCTACCGGGAGAAATATTCAGCGCTAGGAAAGGGCTACGCATAGTGCCGATGAAAGAGATCATGGCACTGACGCCTGAGATCCCGAGTACGAGTCACGAACTAGGGCTGATGGTTCGTCGCGAGTCGTCAGAGCGGCTCATTCGCGAGGCGGCTGCGGCGGCGCTGGAAAGCGAGCTGCGCGCCTCGGCAGAACTTCCGGTGCTTAAGAAAATGCAAGAGGAGGAAATGCAGAAACAACTAGCTCAGCTTAAAGCTCAACAGGGTGAGAAACAAACAGTGCAGCATTCGCAAAAGTCTGGCCTTAAGCCACAAAGTAATAGCAAAGAACAGCATTTATCGAAATCAGATCACAAGCCACAAGCTCAAAGTCAACTTGGTACTACTAGGAAAATATCTTACCAAACTGAGAGACAAAATGAGACCAGTAAAGGGAAGGAACAGCGTAAGTCAATGCCAACTTTTAAAAGCTCACAAATACCTATAACTAAGCAAGAACAAAAGGCCCGTTCCTTATCGTCGGGAAGGTCTTCCATGTATCAGTCGAAAGAGCTGAGTAGGGATAAAGGCGGGCCTTTCGCAGCTCAGTTCAAACATACGGGTACTTCGCGGCATTCTCAAGCGTCGCGAGATACCTCGAGATCGTATTCGCGAGATGTGAGAGACAGTCGAGATTCTAGATCAATTCAACAAAGCAGAGGGTCAATTCCGTATGATTATCACGTGGAACGCCCACGTGACAGAGCGGGGAAAATGAATGGGGAACCAGTACAGGGAATGAGGCACGTGAGGCGTGAACACTCGCCGAGTGCGGCCGTGACACAAGGTCAAGGCCGTCGCTTGCCAGACAAACCGGCCGCCGTGAGCCGACCACGCACGCTCATACGGCAGAAGGACATCAATGCGCACATCCGGCCCATGGATTACCGCGGCACGCAAACGCACATCAAACAAAAGCGCCAGTTACTCCTACAACAGCGGAAAAGTCACTCGTTTGAATCAAGCTTTGAAGACCATTTTTTCCACGATCTTAAATGCGACGGGAAAGATTTAGAAACCGTGAAGAAAGAAAGGGCGAATAATAGTGACAGCTCGGCTAACAAATCGCGATCCCCTGATGCTCGGGAAAAAAGACTACTAATGGTTAAAGACAAAAAAGACCGTAAAAGTAATTCACTTGATTCGTCGTTCGAAGTTGCACCCGAAGCTGAAGTATTTTACGACGCTCCTAGTTCGTTTGCAAACGAACCCGCTAGTGGCGCGGACACGCAGACGGCTAGTGTAACAGCTAGGGAACAGCGTCTGCAGGCCTTTCACGAACAGAAAAGTTACTCGTTTGAGTGCCCGCCTTCCATGGAAAAATTCCACACGAAGACACACGCGCGGGTGGAGGATTTGAGGAAGTCGGACATCAGCGTGTATCGACCGCGGCGTGAGCTGCCCAGAGAGCCGGGACCCGGGAAGCGCCGCACCTCTAGCGGTTCCCCGCGGTCCCCTCAAGGACGCGGGTCGCCGCACAGCCACGGCTCACCCAATTCCCCACGCTCTCCCTCCGGGAGAGGTTCACCTCGCTCCCCACAGAGCCGTGGCTCTCCTGCGTCTCCAAAAACCTCGCCGCGGGCCTCGATGAACACTTCAAAGGAGGGTTCCATGACCCAGTCGCGTGATCGCTCTTCAAGCGTGTCCATGACGCAGAGCCGCGAGAGGTCGCCCGGCACTTCCGGTAGGAAGGAGCGACTGGGAAGCTACGGTCGCCTTACTGACGCCTTGTATGCCACGCAGGAGAAAGTGGCGAGTACGCATGGCTTTCCCCGCGAGGGCTCGCCGCGCAGCTCCCGTGATTCCTCGCGAGATCTGGCAGCTGACGTCTGCTATCAGTCACCGGCCAGGTCTCGGGATAGTTCATCCGGTACTTCTCGAGGATCGCAGGGCTCACGAGAGCAGTACTTCCAACAGTCAAAAGACAGGATGTCGCACTCCCACGAGCGCGTAACGGACGCCGCGCCGACGCGGGACCACGCCAGGTCGAGGGACATTTCTCCGAGGCACTCACGCGAACATTCGCGAGATAAGTCACGTGACAAGAGTGGCAAGCGGTCACATGACCATTCGCCGTATCAGTCACGTGACCATTCGCCGTACACCTCTCAGTCGGACATGAGTAGGTCCGTGTGCTCTGCTGACAGCCTCAAACAGCGCCAGGCCGCCACGCGGCGCGACGTGTTCAAACAACAGAAAAGCTATAGCCTAGAACTACCTCCAACACGGGAGCCGTATCCAGAACAAGATGACCTTGAAACCGAGCGTGACATTGGGTATTCTCCTCGATTTGAAGGCCTAGCACCTCTGAAGGAATATCGCGAATCAGTTGACAGTCATGATGAGAAGTCTGTTCAGGGATATGCATCTCCGAGAAATACCCCCTCCCCTGTTTCAAAACATAGACAAGTTTCCCAGAACAGACGCATGCAGCAGTTTAAATCTCAGAAAAGCTGCTCGCTAGATGTGCCCTATCCGACATCGCATGGGCACACGTATGAGCCACAGGATAATACCGACGGAGTCTGTGATTCTCACCGATTATCACCCGGAAATAGTTTTCTGCTGAGCGTGAATGTGGATGCTACGGAACAGAGACGATTGCAGCTGCTGAAACAGAAAAGCAAGTCCATAGATGTCCCGTACACACCACAGGAAGCCAAGGAATATTGTAAGAAATCTGAACGACGATCCTACGATCCTTCCTATAAACGCGAGTACTCCAAGGAATTTGATATTCAAATAAAACGTGCTTTAGCAAGACGAAGGGGGATGACTGTAGATGTCGAGGCACCCCCGGATCCTCCCCAAGCCCCTCCCCCAGGGCCCCAACAATCGCTAATCCCGCGAGCTCACAAGATGCGTACGTTTAAAGAACAGAAAAGTTATTCTATTGACGTGCCCGATAAGAGTACTTACCAGCCCGAGTTCAGTGTCAGGCGCGAGAGGTCACCGTCTCAAGGTCAAGCCCAGCGTCCGGTGGTTGTGTTCCGGAACCCGCCGAAAACCAACGACTCACTCTCCGAGGTGGCTCTCAAACCAGTGGAAACCAATGTGATGGTTCTTGAACCCGAACATCCTGAGGCTGAAGGGCCCGGGGCCATCCCAAAGAGCACACATTCCCGCAGGCTGGATGCTTTCAGTAAGCAAAAAAGTTACTCCATTGATGTGCCGCCGTCTGAACAGTATCATCCGTATTACGAGGATATGCCTGTGTATGAATACGACCCCAATGATAATGAGACAGCAGCGAGGCGAAATAAAAGGCGACGGGACGATTTTGTGCACCAAAAGAGTTACTCTGTAGACGTGCCAAGTGCTGAGATAGGAGACGGCAAACCTGTGTATAAGCTACCTGATCGGAAAGTAGAATCAGATTCCAAAATATTGGTGCATTCGTCTGAGAAACGGCCGACCCATAAACGTCTTCAATTTCTGCGTTATTTAACCGAGCAGGGGACGTTTTCTTTCGATGACGGTGGCAGGAATATTGATCTGTCTTTTAAGAAACCGTGGGCACCGGATGACACGAGTAGAGCTCCACTGAAAGATTCCACGGTCAGTGTGACGTCACAGGATAAACCTGCTGCGTCACAATCGCCAGTCCCTGCAAGTAACCGAAACCGACGGAAGAGCTTATTTATGTTACACAATATGAAGGCCCTTACAGACGCTCCACAGCAACCGGAGCTGGAGATCCAGGTGGAGCAGAGTGACTCACCGTCCCCGGACAAGCAGCCCTGCCCCCAGCAAACCGCCGAATGTGCTCAGTTGGGAACAAACACCACCGGCCTTACCGAAAGTTTGGATTCAAATTACCCAATGGCCTCCAGCCAGACGAACAGCGCTTACAGCGCCACCGAGCGGAAGAAACCAGATACACTCGCCATACAAAATACACCAGCGAATAACAAGTCGCCCTCTCCCAATCCCAACGCCGAAGGGACGGAATTGAAAGGCATCTTAAAGAACAAGGATGATCCGATATACATCAAGGAAAAGGAAAGGGACAGCAGCTGGAAGTGGAAAATATTCGCATGTGCCGCCTTTTTGACCTCCAGACGATCAGGTTAGCACTTTCTTCATTTTTTTCTCCATCTTTTTTTTTTACATGTTGCTAAAATTAGTCTTGCTTTTTTTTCTCATTAGTTTTCTTTCTAGAACTTTCAAGAAAAATGCCCGAAGAATTAGATATCCTACCCATTTTGTTTTCAGAAAAAAAAGTGTTTGAAAATAGCGCAGATATCATAACTGTGTTCAGTTTTGTACAGTTACTCGGGAATTTTTCTAGAATCAACTTTTAAAGGAAAGTTATTATTTCTTTTAAATTTGTAAATATTCTCTTAGAATATTGACTCCAATGGAAAAAAGAGATTTGATATAAAACTTATATAAAAGTTGAATTTTGCAGTCATGTAAATGAAGACACACTCCTTTTTTAGGTTCTCTCTTTCCATTTAGCGTGGTTAAAGAAATCCTAAATTCTGTCCTTTACGGGTGAACCGTGGACCAGTTACCCTGTCCGATTTTTTTTTTTTTTTTTTTTTTGTCTTTTCTAATTTTATGCGTCTGTTGCCTTGCAGTGTATTTACATATGTAAAAAATATGCTTATTTTTTTTAGATTTTTTAACCAAATTTCTAATAAGTACAAATTTCCTCGAAATGAAAATTAGTTCCACTGGGGTGTTGGCGTGGTAGATTTCAGCTTCCTTAGAACCAGTTGAATGGGGGCATTTTTCATTTTTCTTCAAAAAAAAATATATATGTACATGAATCAATATTCTAAGCTTAGATATATTTAAGATGAGTTTTAATGAAACGTAATGCATGGTTGTGGGCTTTGAAATATGTCATTTTATTAGATTTTGAAATAATTCTTACTTCAGCAAAGATATTATTTTGAAATGGTTGTGTAACTGTCAATATATGTGTCTTACTATTGGTGAATCGTTTAGTACACCATGCATTTATTCCTTACTCTGTAAACTAACACGTATAACCGCTAACAGTGCTTGTTTTAACTTAAGTAGTGAAAGTATTACGGTACCCTTCCAGCATTGAGTGACCTCGTCCTTTTAAGCGACCCCTCCCGCCCTTCAATTCGACCTTTTAAATCTTTTCATAGAGTTATAGATATCGTGATGTTAAATGGTGTATTTTGCTTTGTTTTTGCTTTGCCTTCACTTTATGGAAAACAGCCTTCCTGCCAGTAGCGCCATCTGTGGCCTGCCCGCCACATAGCCTTCCCCGCCACCCGGCCGCCATTTTGGACCCAAGTTCAAAATTGCCTTTGACCCAGATTCCACATTATCCGCCAAATACCACTACGTCATGCGATACGTCACTACCTCCGTGTGCGGATGAGTCCCCGCCCGCGACATATCAGCCAAGCCTGTCTCTGGGACATGACATCTCACACAGCCCACTTCCGGTATTCCCCGCGGCCCATGACGCGCCCCAGCCAACAGGCTATTATCATTCTACCGAATCACAGCTGACACAATATACTCCTTTCCATGATCCTCGCCGAGAATCCTCTTTTGACGCTTACGACACAACGTCATCGCACGACGTCTCGACGTACTCGCGTCACGACTATGTCCCCTGTCCTTATGACACAGCAACGTCTGACTCGAGCGATTGCATAGAGATTACCTACAATCCGGCCTTTTCACCCATTTATGAGGACATCCCTGTTGGGGATATCCCTACCCATCCCACAATGCACTCCGATCTGGGGAGAGTAGCGGGAAGCGAGAGAGCGACAACAGCAGACAGCCATAGCGCCGAGACAACGCGCCACTCGCCATGTTTTGGTACACAGCTATCTTTCCCCCTGTCACACACATTTTTGTACATTCCTCACCCCCGACAACTTGTGGTAGATTAGATGCTTCTGTGAAGGCATTTCCTCACTTTCGTACACTTATTTGTTGTGTTTAGTTTTTTAGCCAAGCTTGTATTAACATATTCTTGAGAACAATTCTCGTTGTGACGTAGGCGGTCTCCTTCATGATTTGATGACGAAGTCCACTAAAGCACATCCTTATCTGCATGTCGTAGCCCTGACGTTTTTGTGGAATTCCCTTCCTTGTTTCGTGGTGTTTCCCTTTTCCCAATACTAACTAATATTCTTTTTCAACGAATAAAAAAAATAAATAGAACAAATAATGAACTCAATACGGGAAAGACAATTTCGAAACTAAAATTTTAACATGCAATTGCAAAAAGTAAACTAGACCGATAGCGAAACTTCAACTTGGTTACCAAAATAATGATCTTACTTAAATGTTTACAGAGCACGCGCACTTTATCTTCACCACACTTCTTGATATGGATTCAGTGGCATTCGGATGGGGGGGGGAGGGGAGCGGCACTGCAGTCTGTTCCTTGCATGGCGAAGGAGGAGCTCACTCGGTGGGGGGGGGGGGGGGGGCACTGCTGTTTGTTCCGTACATGTCGTGGGAGGCGTTCAGTCGGGTGGGGGGGGCACTGCTGTTTGTACCGTGCATGTCGCCGCAGGCGACTAATGGGAATATCTTTTAATTTCTATCTCTTCTACTTTCAAACTGTTTTTTTTTTCATTCTTCCTTCTTTTTTCCCACTTATTAGTCCCCCGCCGGGGGACTATAGTTTTCGGGTTTGTCTGTCCGTCTGTCGACACCTTTTTTGTTAACACACTCAAGCCTACATTTTTCCACCGATTGTTAAGATATTGAATATATGGGTAGTACTGGAACGAGCAAGGATCGGTATTTTGAATGAGCCATGTCGGCCCAAGGACATTGGCCCAGCTGAACACAAATTTTCCCAATCCTTACTCAGTTGAATGAGTTTGTTAACACACTCAAGCCTACAATTCTGGATCGATTGTTGAAATCTTTTAGATATAGGAAGTATTGGAACCAACAAAGGTCGGTATTGTAAATGAGCCCTGTCGGCCCAAGGACATTGGCCCAGCTGAACTTCAGAAATTTTCACAACTCTTACATACTGGAATGAGTTTGTTAACACACTCAAGCCTACATTTCTGCATCGATGGACAAGATATCTTAACTGTGAGTAGTATTGGAACCAACAAGGTTTGGTATTGTAAATGAGCCATGTCGGCCGAAGGACATTGACCCAGTTGAACTTCACAAATTTTCCCAATCCTTACTCAGTTGAATGAGTTTGTTAACACACTCAAGCCTACATTTCTGGATCGATTGTTGAAATCTTTTAGATATAGGAAGTATTGGAACCAACAAAGGTCGATATTGTAAATGAGCCCTGTCGGCCCAAGGACATTGGCCCAGCTGAACTTCAGAAATTTTCACAACCTTTACATACTGGAATGAGTTTGTTAACACACTCAAGCCTACATTTTTTTAAACAATTGGCAAAATGTTATACACATAGGTAGTATGGGTGGTAACAAGAATTGGTATTGTAAATGAGCCAGGTTGGCCCAAGGACATTGGCCCAGCTGGAATTTTAAAATTCACGAATATGATACGAAGGGTTGTAGTCCAACCTAACAAAATCAAATATTGGGATTGTACGCCGGCGGGGGACATAGTCAGTTTCACTGACCCACTTGTTCCTTTAGCATGTGCGTCCTAATATAGCCATCACAGTCGCTGAACGGGACATTGAACACCAACCAAACTTTTCTAAGTGTCTCATTCCGCTTAGAACAAGCGAAGTGCTGCTCAATTTTGACCTTTGCGCGAGTTTGCTCAAGTTTGACCTTTGCGCGAGTTTGCTCAAGTTTGACCTTTGCAATGGTTGTGAAGAGAGAAGTCCAGAGAAAGGTCAAGTGCTGAACTGTTTTGGTACTAAACGAAAGTAAATAACCAAGAAATAATACTGAATACTAATACACTATGTTCTTTTTAAGAGAACGAACTAGCCATTTCCCCGACTGGCATTTTACACTGATCACCTTTCACATATAAGTCACTCGTAAAATGTGGCTGCGCTTTTTGTGGCTTTAGGTAGAAAGTGTATTTGTATCTTTTTGTGTTTATTCTCGTGTTAATAAGAAATGTCTCAGGGTAACAAGACTTACTCCAATCAGTTTAAAATTTTGAAAATGTCTCATGAGGTATCTTTTTCCTAAAGTATGGCCTCGCTAGCCACATTCATATAGGTACGAACTAACGTGACGCTGACGAAGGCTTTGTGACGAATCCATTTTTGTTTATTTAAAAAAACACATGAAACTGAAACCATGAAAAAAGTATTATCGATTCGAATTAATTGCATCGCTGTGGAAAGCGTGGTGTTGAAAGTTAAACCTGCAAAGGCAGAAGTAAAACTGATTTATAAAGTAACAAATAAAACTTTATAAAATAATGTTTAAAAAACAAACAAATGAAAAACAAACCGAATCCGCTGAGAAAAAAACCTCGGTTTTCGGCGGAACCGACTAAAATCGCCATCAGGGATTGCACAATAACAGAATCTAGGGCTGTATAACTACATAATTCTCATTTTTCCGGTCCTCCGTAAGATTTATCTATTCAGTATATCTGAAATAAAATTCGCTTAAATTGGATTTACAGTTGAATTATGTGTAAGTTTTAATGAGATTAGTTACATTATTTTCGTTTGAGTAATTTTTACTTGTAATGATTTTTGTTTATTTTGAGAGTCTCGCTGACACTTTTGTATTTGTTGCAGAGATGCTGTTCATTTGTTTACACTTGTTCTTGAGTCATGATTGAAATGTCATTATATCGTTGTCAATTTCGTTTGGATGATTCTTCACTATTAGAATGTTGTTATTATGCAATTGGAACGTTATTGCTTTTGGCATGAAGTTTTTGTCACTCTTGTTTGTGTTGTTCTTGCTGTGCGAGGCCTCTGTGTTTTTGGCTCTGCCGTATACTTATGGGTCATTATTTATTCCCCACAGGGGGAATATATGCGATCGACCGCGTGTCGGTCTGTCGGTCGGTCTGTCATCAAGAGCTTGTTAACACGATAACTTAAAAACTGCTGCAAGGATTATAATGAAACTTGGTATGTAGCTTCTGTGGGAACAAACACAGATCGGTATTGCAAATGATGGCCGTGTTTAACTGATGGACGGGGGGGAGGGCTGTGGGGAATATGCGGGCTATGCACACTGCTCTAGTTGCTATTAAATTGCTGGGTCGTTCGTTCACAGTGTGAGCTTACTGAAGTGCGATATGGGTGTAAGTATGTATTTCGAGGTAATAACTGACCGTATTTTTCTTTGACATTGGATCAGAATAATCTGGTTAATGATAACTCAGGTCTCGGTTAAGAACTGTATGGCAATGTGGTTGATAGATTACAGCAAACTCCTCTTTACCTCTTATTAGCACAGGTGGGCGTGGGCTTTATGTGCTATACACATCGTGTGGGGAGTCTGTCGTCTGTCCGTCCGCCTGTGAACCTTTGTTTGGACTACTCCTCTTTCAGTGTTCATCGGATCATAGTAAAATGTTGTGGAAAGATGGGCCACTCAGGGAGACAGATGCACCATTATGTTATTTTTAGAATTTGGAAGAATAAAGAAATAAAACTGTGAGTGTTGTCAATTTTCAAAGTTAAAAAAAAATGAGAAAAACAATCAAACGTCAATTTGAATGCTTTTTCTAGAATCCCCGTTTTGATTTCCACCTGTGAGAATATTCAAAAATTGAAAAAATGTAGGAAATTTTCAAACTTTGAAAAGTATAAGAAAATCTCAAAAATCCATTTAAATACCTTCTCTTCAATCCCTGTAGTGATTTCTCATGTAGGAAGTGAAAATTTCAGCCGAGCAATAAATTTATTTTGAAAGAACTTAAAAATTTTACTCAATTTCCACAGGTCATGACCTGTGAAAATATTCGAAATTTAAAAAATGTGAAAGTGTCAGAAATCCTTTTTAATGCTTTCTCTACAATGCCTATGGTAATTTCTCATGTAGGAAGAAAAAACTAGGGTCAAGGAATAAATTTTGGAGGAACTTAAAATTTCACTCATTTCCACTGGTCATGACCTATGAAAATTTTCAAAATAAAAAAAATGTAAGAATTAATCAGAAATCAATTTGAATGCTTTTTCTATAATCCTTGTTGTGTTTTCGCACAGACAAATTAAAAATTACAGCCAAGAAAGAAAGTTTGGAGAAACTTAAAATTTCAATCAATTTCAACAGGTCATAACTTGTGAAAATTTTCAAACTTTGAAAGGTATATGAAAATGTCAAAAATCCATTTAAATACCTTCTTTCCAATCCCTGTAGTGATTTCCCATGTATAAAACAAAAATTTCAGTCGAGCAATAAATTTTGGAAGAACTTAAAATTTTACTCAATTTCTACCGGTTGTCACTTGTGAAAATTGTTAAAGTTTGGAAGTTAAAAGAAAATGTTAGAATTCCATTTAAATAACTCCTCTGTAATCCCTGTAGTCATTTCTCATCTAGTAAGTAAAAATTACGGGTCTGAAATAAATTTTGGAGCAGTTTGAAAAATGTAGGAAAGTGTCAGAAATCCTTTCAAATACTTTCTCTGCAATACCTATGCTAATTTCTCATGTAGGAAGCAAGAACAAGGGTCAAGAATAGATTTTGGAGGAACCTAAATTTTCACTCATTTCCACAGGTCATGACCTGTGAAAATTTTCAAAATTTGAAAAATGTAAGAATTAATCAGAAATCTATTTGAATGCTTTTTCTATAATCCCCGTAGTGTTTTCGCACAGACAAAATAAAAATTACAGCCAAGAAAGAAAGTTTGGAGAAACTTAAAATTTCTGTCAATTTCCACAGGTCATGACCTGTGAAAAATTTCAAACTTTGAAAGGTATATGAAAATGTCAGAAATCCATTTAAATACCTTCTTTCCAATCCCTGTAGTGATTTCTCGTGTATGAAAAAAAAAATTTGGAAGAACTTAAAATTTTACTCAATTTGTACAGGTTGTAACCTGTGAAAATTGTTAAAATTTGGAAGTTAAAAGAAAATGTTAGAATTCCATTTAAATAACTCCTCTGTAATCCCTGTAGTCATTTCTCATCTAGTAAGTAAAAATTACGGGCAAGGAATAAATTTTGGAGCAACTTAAAATTTTACCAAATTTCCACAGGTCATGACCTGTGAAAATATTCCAAGTTTGAAAAATGTAGGAAAGTGTCAGAAATCCTTTCAAATACTTTCTCTGCAATGCCTATGGTAATTTCTCATGTAGAAAGAAAGAACAAGGGTCAAGGAATAAATTTTGGAGGAACCTAAATTTTCACTCATTTCCATAGGTCATGACCTGTGAAAATTTTCCAAATTTGATAAATGTAAGAATTAATCAGAAATCAATTTGAATGCTTTATCTATAATCCCTGTAGTGTTTTCGCACAGACAAAATAAAAATTACAGCCAAGAAAGAAAGTTTGGAGAAACTTAAAATTTCAATCAATTTCCACAGGTCATGACCTGTGAAAAATTTCAAATTTTGAAAGGTATATGAAAATGTCGGAAATCCATTTAAATACCTTCTTTCCAATCCCTGTAGTGATTTCTCGTGTATGAAAAAAAAATTTGGGAAGAACTTAAAATTTTACTCAATTTGTACAGGTTGTAACCTGTGAAAATTGTTAAAATTTGGAAGTTAAAAGAAAATGTTAGAATTCCATTTAAATAACTCCTCTGTAATGCCTGTAGTCATTTCTCATCTAGTAAGTAAAAATTACGGGCAAGGAATAAATTTTGGAGCAACTTAAAATTTTACCAAATTTCCACAGGTCATGACCTGTGAAAATATTGGAAGTTTGAAAAATGTAGGAAAGTGTCAGAAATCCTTTCAAATACTTTCTCTGCAATGCCTATGGTAATTTCTCATGTAGGAAGAAAGAACAAGGGTCAAGGAATAAATTTTGGAGGAACCTAAATTTTCACTCATTTCCACAGGTCATGACCTGTGAAAATTTTCCAAATTAGAAAAATGTAAGAATTAATCAGAAATAGATTTGAATGCTTTTTCTATAATCCCCGTAGTGTTTTCGCACAGACAAAATAAAAATTACAGCCAAGAAAGAAAGTTTGGAGAAACTTAAAAATTCAATCAATTTCCACAGGTTATGACCTGTGAAAAATTTCAAACTTTGAAAGGTATATGAAAATGTCAGAAATCCATTTAAATACCTTCTTTCCAATCCCTGTAGTGATTTCTCGTGTATGAAAAAAAAATTTGGAAGAACTTAAAATTTTACTCAATCTGTACAGGTTGTAACCTGTGAAAATTGTTAAAATTTGGAAGTTAAAAGAAAATGTTAGAATTCCATTTAAATAACTCCTCTGTAATCCCTGTAGTCATTTCTCATCTAGTAAGTAAAAATTACGGGCAAGGAATAAATTTTGGAGCAACTTAATATTTTACCAAATTTCCACTGTGAAACTATTCCAAGTTTGAAAAATGTAGGAAAGTGTCAGAAATCCTTTCAAATACTTTCTCTGCAATGCCCATGGTAATTTCTCATGTAGGAAGAAAGAACAAGGGTCGAGGAATAAATTTTGGAGGAACCTAAATTTTCACTCATTTCCACAGGTCATGACCTGTGAAAATTTTCCAAATTTGAAAAATGTAAGAATTAATCAGAAATCAATTTGAATGCTTTTTCTATAATCCCCGTAGTGTTTTCGCACAGACAAAATAAAAATTACAGCCAAGAAAGAAAGTTTGGAGAAACTTAAAATTTCAATCAATTTCCACAGGTCATGACCTGTGAAAATTTTCAAAATTTGAAAGGTATATAAAAATGTCAGAAATCCATTTAAATACCTTCTTACCAATCCCTGTGGTGATTTCTCGTGTATAAAACAAAAAAAAATTTGGAAGAACTTGAAATTTTACTCAATTTGTACAGGTTGTAACCTGTGAAAATTGTTAAAATTTGGAAGTTAAAAGAAAATGTTAGAATTTTATTTAAATAACCCCTCTGTAATCCCTGTAGTCATTTCTCATCTGGTAAGTAAAAATTACGGGCAAGGAATAAATTTTGGAGCAACTTAAAATTTTACCAAATTTCCACAGGTCATGACCTGTGAAAATATTGGAAGTTTGAAAAATGTAGGAAAGTGTCAGAAATCCTTTCAAATACTTTCTCTGCAATGCCTATGGTAATTTCTCATGTAGGAAGAAAGAACTAGGGTCAAGGAATATATTTGGAGGAACCTAAATTTTCACTCATTTCCACAGGTCATGACCTGTGAAAATTTTCCAAATTTGAAAAATGTAAGAATTAATCAGAAATCAATTTGAATGCTTTTTCTATAATCCCCGTAGTGTTTTCGCACAGACAAAATAAAAATTACAGCCAAGAAAGAAAGTTTGGAGAAACTTAAAATTTCAATCAATTTCCACAGGTCATGACCTGTGAAAATTTTCAAAATTTGAAAGGTATATAAAAATGTCAGAAATCCATTTAAATACCTTCTTACCAATCCCTGTGGTGATTTCTCGTGTATAAAACAAAAAAAAATTTGGAAGAACTTGAAATTTTACTCAATTTGTACAGGTTGTAACCTGTGAAAATTGTTAAAATTTGGAAGTTAAAAGAAAATGTTAGAATTCCATTTAAATAACCCCTCTGTAATCCCTGTAGTCATTTCTCATCTAGTAAGTAAAAATTACGGGCAAGGAATAAATTTTGGAGCAACTTAAAATTTTACCAAATTTCCACAGGTCATGACCTGTGAAAATATTCGCAGTTTGAAAAATGTAGGAAAGTGTCAGAAATCCTTTCAAATACTTTCTCTGCAATGCCTATGGTAATTTCTCATGTAGGAAGAAAGAACTAGGGTCAAGGAATAAATTTTGGAGGAACCTAAATTTTCACTCATTTCCACAGGTCATGCATGACCTGTGAAAATTTTCAAAATTTGAAAAATGTAAGAATTAATCAGAAATCAATTTGAATGCTTTTTCTATAATCCCCGTAGTGTTTTCGCACAGACAAAATAAAAATTACAGCCAAGAAAGAAAATTTGAAAAATGTAAGAATTAATCAGAAATCAATTTGAATGCTTTTTCTATAATCCCCGTAGTGTTTTCGCACAGACAAAATAAAAATTACAGCCAAGAAAGAAAGTTTGGAGAAACTTAAAATTTCAATCAATTTCCACAGGTCATGACCTGTGAAAATTTTCAAAATTTGAAAGGTATATAAAAATGTCAGAAATCCATTTAAATACCTTCTTACCAATCCCTGTGGTGATTTCTCGTGTATAAAACAAAAAAAAATTTGGAAGAACTTGAAATTTTACTCAATTTGTACAGGTTGTAACCTGTGAAAATTGTTAAAATTTGGAAGTTAAAAGAAAATGTTAGAATTTTATTTAAATAACCCCTCTGTAATCCCTGTAGTCATTTCTCATCTGGTAAGTAAAAATTACGGGCAAGGAATAAATTTTGGAGCAACTTAAAATTTTACCAAATTTCCACAGGTCATGACCTGTGAAAATATTGGAAGTTTGAAAAATGTAGGAAAGTGTCAGAAATCCTTTCAAATACTTTCTCTGCAATGCCTATGGTAATTTCTCATGTAGGAAGAAAGAACTAGGGTCAAGGAATATATTTGGAGGAACCTAAATTTTCACTCATTTCCACAGGTCATGACCTGTGAAAATTTTCCAAATTTGAAAAATGTAAGAATTAATCAGAAATCAATTTGAATGCTTTTTCTATAATCCCCGTAGTGTTTTCGCACAGACAAAATAAAAATTACAGCCAAGAAAGAAAGTTTGGAGAAACTTAAAATTTCAATCAATTTCCACAGGTCATGACCTGTGAAAATTTTCAAAATTTGAAAGGTATATAAAAATGTCAGAAATCCATTTAAATACCTTCTTACCAATCCCTGTGGTGATTTCTCGTGTATAAAACAAAAAAGAATTTGGAAGAACTTGAAATTTTACTCAATTTGTACAGGTTGTAACCTGTGAAAATTGTTAAAATTTGGAAGTTAAAAGAAAATGTTAGAATTCCATTTAAATAACCCCTCTGTAATCCCTGTAGTCATTTCTCATCTAGTAAGTAAAAATTACGGGCAAGGAATAAATTTTGGAGCAACTTAAAATTTTACCAAATTTCCACAGGTCATGACCTGTGAAAATATTCGCAGTTTGAAAAATGTAGGAAAGTGTCAGAAATCCTTTCAAATACTTTCTCTGCAATGCCTATGGTAATTTCTCATGTAGGAAGAAAGAACTAGGGTCAAGGAATAAATTTTGGAGGAACCTAAATTTTCACTCATTTCCACAGGTCATGCATGACCTGTGAAAATTTTCAAAATTTGAAAAATGTAAGAATTAATCAGAAATCAATTTGAATGCTTTTTCTATAATCCCCGTAGTGTTTTCGCACAGACAAAATAAAAATTACAGCCAAGAAAGAAAGTTTGGAGAAACTTAAAATTTCAATCAATTTCCACAGGTCATGACCTGTGAAAATTTTCAAAATTTGAAAGGTATATAAAAGTGTCAGAAATCCATTTAAGTACCTTCTTACCAATCCCTGTGGTGATTTCTCGTGTAGAAAACAAAACAAAATTGGAAGAACTTCAAATTTTACTCAATTTGTACAGGTTGTAACCTGTGAAAATTGTTAAAATGTGGAAGTTAAAAGAAAATGTTAGAATTCCATTTAAATAACCCCTCTGTAATCCCTGTAGTCATTTCTCATCTAGTAAGTAAAAATTACGGGCAAGGAATAAATTTTGGAGCAACTTAAAATTTTACCAAATTTCCACAGGTCATGACCTGTGAAAATATTGCAAGTTTGAAAAATCTATGAAAGTGTCAGAAATCCTCTCAAATACTTTCTCTGCAATGCCTATGCTAATTTCTCATGTAGGAAGAAAGAACTAGGGTCAAGGAATAAATTTTGGAGGAACCTAAATTTTCACTCATTTCCACAGGTCATGACCTGTGAAAATTTTCAAAATTTGAAAAATGTAAGAATTAATCAGAAATCAATTTGAATGCTTTTTCTATAATCCCCGTAGTGTTTTCGCACAGACAAAATAAAAATTACAGCCAAGAAAGAAAATTTGGAGAAACTTAAAATTTCAATCAATTTCCACAGGTCATGCATGACCTGTGAAAAATTTCAAACTTTGAAAGGTATATGAAAATGTCAGAAATCCATTTAAATACCTTCTTACCAATCCCTGTGGTGATTTCTCGTGTATAAAACAAAAAAAATTGGAAGAACTTAAAATTTTACTCAATTTGTACAGGTTGTAACCTGTGAAAATTGTTAAAATTTGGAAGTTAAAAGAAAATGTTAGAATTCCATTTAAATAACTCCTCTGTAATGCCTGTAGTCATTTCTCATCTAGTAAGTAAAAATTACGGGCAAGGAATAAATTTTGGAGCAACTTAAAATTTTACCAAATTTCCACAGGTCATGACCTGTGAAAATATTCCAAGTTTGAAAAATGTAGGAAAGTGTCAGAAATCCTTTCAAATACTTTCTCTGCAATGTCTATGGTAATTTCTCATGTAGGAAGAAAGAACAAGGGTCAAGGAATAAATTTTGGAGGAACCTAAATTTTCACTCATTTCCACCTGTGAAAATTTTCCAAATTTGAAAAATATAAGAATTAATCAGAAATCAATTTGAATGCTTTTTCTATAATCCCCGTAGTGTTTTCGCACAGACAAAATAAAAATTACAGCCAAGAAAGAAAATTCGGAGAAACTTAAAATTTCAATCAATTTCCACAGGTCATGACTTGTGATTAATTTCAAACTTTGAAAAGTATATGAAAATGTCAGAAATCCATTTAAATACCTTCTTACCAATCCCTGTGGTGATTTCTCGTGTATAAAACAAAAAAAAATTGGAAGAACTTAAAATTTTACTCAATTTGTACAGGTTGTAACCTGTGAAAATTGTTAAAATTTGGAAGTTAAAAGAAAATGTTAGAATTTTATTTAAATAACCCTTCTGTAATCCCTGTAGTCATTTCTCATCTAGTAAGTAAAAATTACGGGCAAGGAATAAATTTTGGAGCAACTTAAAATTTTACCAAATTTCCACAGGTCATGACCTGTGAAAATATTCGCAGTTTGAAAAATGTAGGAAAGTGTCAGAAATCCTTTCAAATACTTTCTCTGCAATGCCTATGGTAATTTCTCATGTAGGAAGAAAGAACTAGTGTCAAGGAATAAATTTTGGAGGAACCTAAATTTTCACTCATTTCCACAGGTGAAAATTTTCCAAATTTGAAAAATGTAAGAATTAATCAGAAATCAATTTGAATGCTTTTTCTATAATCCCCGTAGTGTTTTCGCACAGACAAAATAAAAATTACAGCCAAGAAAGAAAGTTTGGAGAAACTTAAAATTTCAATCAATTTCCACAGGTCATGACCTGTGAAAATATTGCAAGTTTGAAAAATGTATGAAAGTGTCAGAAATCCTCTCAAATACTTTCTCTGCAATGCCTATGGTAATTTCTCATGTAGGAAGAAAGAACTAGGGTCAAGGAATAAATTTTGGAGGAACCTAAATTTTCACTCATTTCCACAGGTCATGCATGACCTGTGAAAATTTTCAAAATTTGAAAAATGTAAGAATTAATCAGAAATCAATTTGAATGCTTTTTCTATAATCCCCGTAGTGTTTTCGCACAGACAAAATAAAAATTACAGCCAAGAAAGAAAGTTTGGAGAAACTTAAAATTTCAATCAATTTCCACAGGTCATGACCTGTGAAAATTTTCAAAATTTGAAAGGTATATAAAAGTGTCAGAAATCCATTTAAGTACCTTCTTACCAATCCCTGTGGTGATTTCTCGTGTATAAAACAAAAAAAATTAGAAGAACTTAAAATTTTACTCAATTTGTGCACGTTGTAACCTGTGAAAATTGTTAACATTCGGAAAATAAAAGAAAATGTTAGAATTCCATTTAAATAACTCCTCTGTAATCCCTGTAGTCTTTTCTCATCTATTAAGTAAAAATTACGGGCAAGGAATAAATTTTGGAGCAACTTAAAATTTTACCAAATTTCCACAGGTCATGACCTGTGAAAATATTGCAAGTTTGAAAAATGTATGAAAGTGTCAGAAATCCTCTCAAATACTTTCTCTGCAATGCCTATGGTAATTTCTCATGTAGGAAGAAAGAACTAGGGTCAAGGAATAAATTTTGGAGGAACCTAAATTTTCACTCATTTCCACAGGTCATGACCTGTGAAAATTGTCCAAATTTGAAAAATGTAAGAATTAATCCGAAATCAATTTGAATGCTTTTTCTATAATCCCCGTAGTGTTTTCGCACAGACAAAATAAAAATTACAGCCAAGAAAGAAAGTTTGGAGAAACTTAAAATTTCAATCAATTTCCACAGGTCATGACCTGGGATAAATGTCAAATTTTGAAAGTTATATGAAAATGTCAGAAATCTATTTAATTACCTTCTTACCAATCCCTGTGGTGATTTCTCGTGTATAAAACAATAAAAAATTGGAACAACTTAAAATTTTACTCAATTTGTACAGGTTGTAACCTGTGAAAATTGTTAAAATTTGGAAGTTAAAAGAAAATGTTAGAATTCCATTTAAATAACTCCTCTGTAATTCCTGCAGTCATTTCTCATCTAGTAAGTAAAAATTACGGGCAAGGAATAAATTTTGGAGCAACTTAAAATTTTACCAAATTTCCACAGGTCATGACCTGTGAAAATATTGGAAGTTTGAAAAATGTAGGAAAGTGTCAGAAATCCTTTCAAATACTTTCTCTGCAATGCCTATGGTAATTTCTCATGTAGGAAGAAAGAACAAGGGTCAAGGAATAAATTTTGGAGGAACCTAAATTTTCACTCATTTCCACAGGTCATGACCTGTGAAAATTTTCCAAATTTGAAAAATGTAAGAATTAATCAGAAATCAATTTGAATGCTTTTTCTATAATCCCCGTAGTGTTTTCGCACAGACAAAATAAAAATTACAGCCAAGAAAGAAAGTTTGGAGAAACTTAAAATTTCAATCAATTTCCACAGGTCATGACCTGTGAAAATTTGAAAGGTGTATAAAAATGTCAGAAATCCATTTAAATACCTTCTTGCCAATCCCTGTGGTGATTTTTCGTGTATAAAACAAAAAAAATGGAAGAACCTAATATTTTACTCAATTTGTACAGGTTGTAACCTGGGAAAATTGTTAAAATTGGGAAGTTGAAAGAAAATGTTAGAATTTTATTTAAATAACTCCTCTGTAATCCCTGTAGTCATTTCTCATCTATGAAGTAAAAATTACGGGCAAGGAATAAATTTTGGAGCAACTTAAAATTTTACCAAATTTCCACAGGTCATGACCTGTGAAAATATTGCAAGTTTGAAAAATGTATGAAAGTGTCAGAAATCCTCTCAAATACTTTCTCTGCAATGCCTATGGTAATTTCTCATGTAGGAAGAAAGAACTAGGGTCAAGGAATAAATTTTGGAGGAACCTAAATTTTCACTTAAAATTTTACTCAATTTGTACAGGTTGTAACCTGGGAAAATTGTTAAAATTGGGAAGTTAAAAGAAAATGTTAGAATTTTATTTAAATAACTCCTCTGTAATCCCTGTAGTCATTCCTCATCTATTAAGTAAAAATTACGGGCAAGGAATAAATTTTGGAGCAACTTAAAATTTTACCAAATTTCCACAGGTGAAAATATTCCAAATTTGAAAAATGTAAGAATTAATCAGAAATCAATTTGAATGCTTTTACTATAATCCCCGTAGTGTTTTCGCACAGACAAAATAAAAATTACAGCCAAGAAAGAAAGTTTGGAGAAACTTAAAATTTCAATCAATTTCAACAGGTCATGACCTGTGAAAATTTTCAAAATTTGAAAGGTATATAAAAATGTCAGAAATCCATTTAAATACCTTCTTACCAATCCCTGTAGTGATTTCTCGTGTATAAAACCAAAAAAAAAATTGGAAGAACTTGAAATTTTACTAAATTTGTACAGGTTGTAACCTGTGAAAATTGTTAACAAGAAAATGTTAGAATTCCATTTAAATAACCCCTCTGTAATCCCTGTAGTCATTTCTCATCTAGTAAGTAAAAATTACGGGCAAGGAATAAATTTTGGAGCAACTTAAAATTTTACCAAATTTCCACAGGTCATGACCTGTGAAAATATTGCAAGTTTGAAAAATGTAGGAAAGTGTCAGAAATCCTTTCAAATACTTTCTCTGCAATGCCTATGGTAATTTCTCATGTAGGAAGAAAGAACTAGGGTCAAGGAATATATTTGGAGGAACCTAAATTTTCACTCATTTCCACAGGCCATGACCTGTGAAAATTTTCCAAATTTGAAAAATGTAAGAATTAATCAGAAATCAATTTGAATGCTTTTTCTATAATCCCCGTAGTGTTTTCGCACAGACAAAATAAAAATTACAGCCAAGAAAGAAAGTTTGGAGAAACTTAAAATTGCAATCAATTTCCACAGGTCATGACCTGGGATAAATGTCAAATTTTGAAAGTTATATGAAAATGTCAGAAATCTATTTAATTACCTTCTTACCAATCCCTGTGGTGATTTCTCGTGTATAAAACAGTAAAAAATTGGAACAACTTAAAATTTTACTCAATTTGTACAGGTTGTAACCTGTGAAAATTGTTAAAATTTGGAAGTTAAAAGAAAATGTTAGAATTCCATTTAAATAACTCCTCTGTAATTCCTGCAGTCATTTCTCATCTAGTAAGTAAAAATTACGGGCAAGGAATAAATTTTGGAGCAACTTAAAATTTTACCAAATTTCCACAGGTCATGACCTGTGAAAATATTCGCAGTTTGAAAAATGTAGGAAAGTGTCAGAAATCCTTTCAAATACTTTCTCTGCAATGCCTATGGTAATTTCTCATGTAGGAAGAAAGAACAAGGGTCAAGGAATAAATTTTGGAGGAACCTAAATTTTCACTCATTTCCACAGGTTGACCTGTGAAAATTTTCCAAATTTGAAAAATGTAAGAATTAATCAGAAATCAATTTGAATGCTTTTTCTATAATCCCCGTAGTGTTTTCGCACAGACAAAATAAAAATTACAGCCAAGAAAGAAAGTTTGGAGAAACTTAAAATTTCAATCAATTTCCTGTGAAAATTTTCAAAATTTGAAAGGTGTATAAAAATGTCAGAAATCCATTTAAATACCTTCTTACCAATCCCTGTGGTGATTTTTCGTGTATAAAACAAAAAAAAATGGAAGAACCTAATATTTTACTCAATTTGTACAGGTTGTAACCTGGGAAAATTGTTAAAATTGGGAAGTTGAAAGAAAATGTTAGAATTTTATTTAAATAACTCCTCTGTAATCCCTGTAGTCATTTCTCATCTATGAAGTAAAAATTACGGGCAAGGAATAAATTTTGGAGCAACTTAAAATTTTACCAAATTTCCACAGGTCATGACCTGTGAAAATATTGCAAGTTTGAAAAATGTATGAAAGTGTCAGAAATCCTCTCAAATACTTTCTCTGCAATGCCTATGGTAATTTCTCATGTAGGAAGAAAGAACTAGGGTCAAGGAATAAATTTTGGAGGAACCTAAATTTTCACTTAAAATTTTACTCAATTTGTACAGGTTGTAACCTGGGAAAATTGTTAAAATTGGGAAGTTAAAAGAAAATGTTAGAATTTTATTCAAATAACTCCTCTGTAATCCCTGTAGTCATTCCTCATCTATTAAGTAAAAATTACGGGCAAGGAATAAATTTTGGAGCAACTTAAAATTTTACCAAATTTCCACAGGTGAAAATATTCCAAATTTGAAAAATGTAAGAATTAATCAGAAATCAATTTGAATGCTTTTACTATAATCCCCGTAGTGTTTTCGCACAGACAAAATAAAAATTACAGCCAAGAAAGAAAGTTTGGAGAAACTTAAAATTTCAATCAATTTCAACAGGTCATGACCTGTGAAATTTTTCAAAATTTGAAAGGTATATAAAAATGTCAGAAATCCATTTAAATACCTTCTTACCAATCCCTGTAGTGATTTCTCGTGTATAAAACCAAAAAAAAATTGGAAGAACTTGAAATTTTACTAAATTTGTACAGGTTGTAACCTGTGAAAATTGTTAACAAGAAAATGTTAGAATTCCATTTAAATAACCCCTCTGTAATCCCTGTAGTCATTTCTCATCTAGTAAGTAAAAATTACGGGCAAGGAATAAATTTTGGAGCAACTTAAAATTTTACCAAATTTCCACAGGTCATGACCTGTGAAAATATTGGAAGTTTGAAAAATGTAGGAAAGTGTCAGAAATCCTTTCAAATACTTTCTCTGCAATGCCTATGGTAATTTCTCATGTAGGAAGAAAGAACTAGGGTCAAGGAATATATTTGGAGGAACCTAAATTTTCACTCATTTCCACAGGCCATGACCTGTGCAAATTTTCCAAATTTGAAAAATGTAAGAATTAATCAGAAATCAATTTGAATGCTTTTTCTATAATCCCCGTAGTGTTTTCGCACAGACAAAATAAAAATTACAGCCAAGAAAGAAAGTTTGGAGAAACTTAAAATTTCAATCAATTTCCACAGGTCATGACCTGGGATAAATTTCAAATTTTGAAAGTTATATGAAAATGTCAGAAATCTATTTAAATACCTTCTTACCAATCCCTGTGGTGATTTCTCGTGTATAAAACAAAAAAAAATTGGAACAACTTAAAATTTTACTCAATTTGTACAGGTTGTAACCTGGGAAAATTGTTAAAATTTGGAAGTTGAAAGAAAATGTTAGAATTTTATTTAAATAACTCCTCTGTAATCCCTGTAGTCATTTCTCATCTATTAAGTAAAAATTACGGGCAAGGAATAAATTTTGGAGCAACTTAAAATTTTACCAAATTTCCACAGGTCATGACCTGTGAAAATATTGCAAGTTTGAAAAATGTATGAAAGTGTCAGAAATCCTTTCAAATACTTTCTCTGCAATGCCTATGGTAATTTCTCATGTAGGAAGAAAGAACTAGGGTCAAGGAATAAATTTTAGAGGAACCTAAATTTTCACTCATTTCCACAGGTCATGACCTGTGAAAATTTTCAAAATTTGAAAGGTGTATAAAAATGTCAGAAATCCATTTAAATACCTTCTTACCAATCCCTGTGGTGATTTCTCGTGTATAAAACAAAAAAAAAATTGGAAGAACCTAATATTTTACTCAAATTGTACAGGTTGTAACCTGGGAAAATTGTTAAAATTGGGAAGTTGAAAGAAAATGTTAGAATTTTATTTAAATAACTCCTCTGTAATCCCTGTAGTCATTTCTCATCTATGAAGTAAAAATTACGGGCAAGGAATAAATTTTGGAGCAACTTAAAATTTTACCAAATTTCCACAGGTGAAACCTGTGAAAATATTGCAAGTTTGAAAAATGTAGGAAAGTGTCAGAAATCCTTTCAAATACTTTCTCTGCAATGCCTATGGTAATTTCTCATGTAGGAAGAAAGAACTAGGGTCAAGGAATATATTTGGAGGAACCTAAATTTTCACTCATTTTCACAGGCCATGACCTGTGAAAATTTTCCAAATTTGAAAAATGTAAGAATTAATCAGAAATCAATTTGAATGCTTTTTCTATAATCCCCGTAGTGTTTTCGCACAGACAAAATAAAAATTACAGCCAAGAAAGAAAGTTTGGAGAAACTTAAAATTTCAATCAATTTCCACAGGGATGACCTGGGATAAATTTCAAATTTTGAAAGTTATATGAAAATGTCAGAAATCTATTTAAATACCTTCTTACCAATCCCTGTGGTGATTTCTCGTGTATAAAACAATAAAAAATTGGAACAACTTAAAATTTTACTCAATTTGTACAGGTTGTAACCTGTGAAAATTGTTAAAATTTGGAAGTTGAAAGAAAATGTTAGAATTTTATTTAAATAACTCCTCTGTAATCCCTGTAGTCATTTCTCATCTATTAAGTAAAAATTACGGGCAAGGAATAAATTTTGGAGCAACTTAAAATTTTACCAAATTTCCACAGGTCATGACCTGTGAAAATATTGCAAGTTTGAAAAATGTATGAAAGTGTCAGAAATCCTTTCAAATACTTTCTCTGCAATGCCTATGGTAATTTCTCATGTAGGAAGAAAGAACTAGGGTCAAGGAATAAATTTTAGAGGAACCTAAATTTTCACTCATTTCCACAGGTCATGACCTGTGAAAATTTTCAAAATTTGAAAGGTGTATAAAAATGTCAGAAATCCATTTAAATACCTTCTTACCAATCCCTGTGGTGATTTCTCGTGTATAAAACAAAAAAAAATTGGAAGAACCTAATATTTTACTCAAATTGTACAGGTTGTAACCTGGGAAAATTGTTAAAATTGGGAAGTTGAAAGAAAATGTTAGAATTTTATTTAAATAACTCCTCTGTAATCCCTGTAGTCATTTCTCATCTATGAAGTAAAAATTACGGGCAAGGAATAAATTTTGGAGCAACTTAAAATTTTACCAAATTTCCACAGGTGAAACCTGTGAAAATATTGCAAGTTTGAAAAATGTAGGAAAGTGTCAGAAATCCTTTCAAATACTTTCTCTGCAATGCCTATGGTAATTTCTCATGTAGGAAGAAAGAACTAGGGTCAAGGAATATATTTGGAGGAACCTAAATTTTCACTCATTTTCACAGGCCATGACCTGTGAAAATTTTCCAAATTTGAAAAATGTAAGAATTAATCAGAAATCAATTTGAATGCTTTTTCTATAATCCCCGTAGTGTTTTCGCACAGACAAAATAAAAATTACAGCCAAGAAAGAAAGTTTGGAGAAACTTAAAATTTCAATCAATTTCCACAGGGATGACCTGGGATAAATTTCAAATTTTGAAAGTTATATGAAAATGTCAGAAATCTATTTAAATACCTTCTTACCAATCCCTGTGGTGATTTCTCGTGTATAAAACAATAAAAAATTGGAACAACTTAAAATTTTACTCAATTTGTACAGGTTGTAACCTGTGAAAATTGTTAAAATTTGGAAGTTGAAAGAAAATGTTAGAATTTTATTTAAATAACTCCTCTGTAATCCCTGTAGTCATTTCTCATCTATTAAGTAAAAATTACGGGCAAGGAATAAATTTTGGAGCAACTTAAAATTTTACCAAATTTCCACAGGTCATGACCTGTGAAAATATTGCAAGTTTGAAAAATGTATGAAAGTGTCAGAAATCCTTTCAAATACTTTCTCTGCAATGCCTATGGTAATTTCTCATGTAGGAAGAAAGAACTAGGGTCAAGGAATAAATTTTAGAGGAACCTAAATTTTCACTCATTTCCACAGGTCATGACCTGTGAAAATTTTCAAAATTTGAAAGGTGTATAAAAATGTCAGAAATCCATTTAAATACCTTCTTACCAATCCCTGTGGTGATTTCTCGTGTATAAAACAAAAAAAAATTGGAAGAACCTAATATTTTACTCAAATTGTACAGGTTGTAACCTGGGAAAATTGTTAAAATTGGGAAGTTGAAAGAAAATGTTAGAATTTTATTTAAATAACTCCTCTGTAATCCCTGTAGTCATTTCTCATCTATGAAGTAAAAATTACGGGCAAGGAATAAATTTTGGAGCAACTTAAAATTTTACCAAATTTCCACAGGTGAAACCTGTGAAAATATTGCAAGTTTGAAAAATGTATGAAAGTGTCAGAAATCCTCTCAAATACTTTCTCTGCAATGCCTATGGTAATTTCTCATGTAGGAAGAAAGAACTAGGGTCAAGGAATAAATTTTGGAGGAACCTAAATTTTCACTCATTTCCACAGGTCAGGACCTGTGAAAATTTTCCAAATTTGAAAAATGTAAGAATTAATCAGAAATCAATTTGAATGCTTTTTCTATAATCCCCGTAGTGTTTTCGCACAGACAAAATAAAAATTACAGCCAAGAAAGAAAGTTTGGAGAAACTTAAAATTTCAATCAATTTCCACAGGTCATGACCTGTGAAAATTTTCAAAATTTGAAAGGTATATAAAAATGTCAGAAATCCATTTAAATACCTTCTTACCAATCCCTGTAGTGATTTCTCGTGTATAAAACAAAAAAAAATTGGAAGAACTTGAAATTTTACTCAATTTGTACAGGTTGTAACCTGTGAAAATTGTTAACATTTGGAAGTTAAAACAAAATGTTAGAATTCCATTTAAATAACCCCTCTGTAATCCCTGTAGTCATTTCTCATCTAGTAATTAAAAATTACGGGCAAGGAATAAATTTTGGAGCAACTTAAAATTTTACCGAATTTCCACAGGTGAAAATATTCCTAGTTTGAAAAATGTAGGAAAGTGTCAGAAATCCTTTCAAATACTTTCTCTGCAATGCCTATGGTAATTTCTCATGTAGGAAGAAAGAACAAGGGTCAAGGAATAAATTTTGGAGGAACCTAAATTTTCACTCATTTCCACAGGTCATGACCTGTGAAAATTTTTCAAATTTGAAAAATGTAAGAATTAATCAGAAATCAATTTGAATGCTTTTTCTATAATCCCCGTAGTGTTTTCGCACAGACAAAATAAAAATTACAGCCAAGAAAGAAAGTTTGGAGAAAGTTAAAATTTCAATCAATTTCCACAGGTCATGACCTGTGAAAAATTTCAAACTTTGAAAGGTATATGAAAATGTCAGAAATCCATTTAAATACCTTCTTACCAATCCCTGTGATGATTTCTCGTGTATAAAACAAAAAAAAATTGGAAGAACTTAAAATTTTACTCAATTTGTACAGGTTGTAACCTGGGAAAATTGTTAAAATTGGGAAGTTGAAAGAAAATGTTAGAATTTTATTTAAATAACTCCTCTGTAATCCCTGTAGTCATTCCTCATCTATTAAGTAAAAATTACGGGCAAGGAATAAATTTTGGAGCAACTTAAAATTTTACCAAATTTCCACAGGTCATGACCTGTGAAAATATTCCAAATTTGAAAAATGTAAGAATTAATCAGAAATCAATTTGAATGCTTTTACTATAATCCCCGTAGTGTTTTCGCACAGACAAAATAAAAATTACAGCCAAGAAAGAAAGTTTGGAGAAACTTAAAATTTCAATCAATTTCCACAGGTCATGACCTGTGAAAATTTTCAAAATTTGAAAGGTATATAAAAATGTCAGAAATCCATTTAAATACCTTCTTACCAATCCCTGTAGTGATTTCTCGTGTATAAAACAAAAAAAATTGGAAGAACTTGAAATTTTACTCAGTTTGTACAGGTTGTAACCTGCGAAAATTGTTAACATTTGGAAGTTAAAAGAAAATGTTAGAATTCCATTTAAATAACCCCTCTGTAATCCCTGTAGTCATTTCTCATCTAGTAATTAAAAATTACGGGCAAGGAATAAATTTTGGAGCAACTTAAAATTTTACCGAATTTCCACAGGTGAAAATATTCCTAGTTTGAAAAATGTAGGAAAGTGTCAGAAATCCTTTCAAATACTTTCTCTGCAATGCCTATGGTAATTTCTCATGTAGGAAGAAAGAACAAGGGTCAAGGAATAAATTTTGGAGGAACCTAAATTTTCACTCATTTCCACAGGTCATGACCTGTGAAAATTTTTCAAATTTGAAAAATGTAAGAATTAATCAGAAATCAATTTGAATGCTTTTTCTATAATCCCCGTAGTGTTTTCGCACAGACAAAATAAAAATTACAGCCAAGAAAGAAAGTTTGGAGAAAGTTAAAATTTCAATCAATTTCCACAGGTCATGACCTGTGAAAAATTTCAAACTTTGAAAGGTATATGAAAATGTCAGAAATCCATTTAAATACCTTCTTACCAATCCCTGTGATGATTTCTCGTGTATAAAACAAAAAAAAATTGGAAGAACTTAAAATTTTACTCAATTTGTACAGGTTGTAACCTGGGAAAATTGTTAAAATTGGGAAGTTGAAAGAAAATGTTAGAATTTTATTTAAATAACTCCTCTGTAATCCCTGTAGTCATTCCTCATCTATTAAGTAAAAATTACGGGCAAGGAATAAATTTTGGAGCAACTTAAAATTTTACCAAATTTCCACAGGTCATGACCTGTGAAAATATTCCAAATTTGAAAAATGTAAGAATTAATCAGAAATCAATTTGAATGCTTTTACTATAATCCCCGTAGTGTTTTCGCACAGACAAAATAAAAATTACAGCCAAGAAAGAAAGTTTGGAGAAACTTAAAATTTCAATCAATTTCCACAGGTCATGACCTGTGAAAATTTTCAAAATTTGAAAGGTATATAAAAATGTCAGAAATCCATTTAAATACCTTCTTACCAATCCCTGTAGTGATTTCTCGTGTATAAAACAAAAAAAATTGGAAGAACTTGAAATTTTACTCAGTTTGTACAGGTTGTAACCTGCGAAAATTGTTAACATTTGGAAGTTAAAAGAAAATGTTAGAATTCCATTTAAATAACCCCTCTGTAATCCCTGTAGTCATTTCTCATCTAGTAATTAAAAATTACGGGCAAGGAATAAATTTTGGAGCAACTTAAAATTTTACCGAATTTCCACAGGTGAAAATATTCCTAGTTTGAAAAATGTAGGAAAGTGTCAGAAATCCTTTCAAATACTTTCTCTGCAATGCCTATGGTAATTTCTCATGTAGGAAGAAAGAACAAGGGTCAAGGAATAAATTTTGGAGGAACCTAAATTTTCACTCATTTCCACAGGTCATGACCTGTGAAAATTTTTCAAATTTGAAAAATGTAAGAATTAATCAGAAATCAATTTGAATGCTTTTTCTATAATCCCCGTAGTGTTTTCGCACAGACAAAATAAAAATTACAGCCAAGAAAGAAAGTTTGGAGAAAGTTAAAATTTCAATCAATTTCCACAGGTCATGACCTGTGAAAAATTTCAAACTTTGAAAGGTATATGAAAATGTCAGAAATCCATTTAAATACCTTCTTACCAATCCCTGTGATGATTTCTCGTGTATAAAACAAAAAAAAATTGGAAGAACTTAAAATTTTACTCAATTTGTACAGGTTGTAACCTGGGAAAATTGTTAAAATTGGGAAGTTGAAAGAAAATGTTAGAATTTTATTTAAATAACTCCTCTGTAATCCCTGTAGTCATTCCTCATCTATTAAGTAAAAATTACGGGCAAGGAATAAATTTTGGAGCAACTTAAAATTTTACCAAATTTCCACAGGTCATGACCTGTGAAAATATTCCAAATTTGAAAAATGTAAGAATTAATCAGAAATCAATTTGAATGCTTTTACTATAATCCCCGTAGTGTTTTCGCACAGACAAAATAAAAATTACAGCCAAGAAAGAAAGTTTGGAGAAACTTAAAATTTCAATCAATTTCCACAGGTCATGACCTGTGAAAATTTTCAAAATTTGAAAGGTATATAAAAATGTCAGAAATCCATTTAAATACCTTCTTACCAATCCCTGTAGTGATTTCTCGTGTATAAAACAAAAAAAATTGGAAGAACTTGAAATTTTACTCAGTTTGTACAGGTTGTAACCTGCGAAAATTGTTAACATTTGGAAGTTAAAAGAAAATGTTAGAATTCCATTTAAATAACCCCTCTGTAATCCCTGTAGTCATTTCTCATCTAGTAAGTAAAAATTACGGGCAAGGAATAAATTTTGGAGCAACTTAAAATTTTACCAAATTTCCACAGGTCATGACCTGTGAAAATATTGGAAGTTTGAAAAATGTAGGAAAGTGTCAGAAATCCTTTCAAATACTTTCTCTGCAATGCCTATGGTAATTTCTCATGTAGGAAGAAAGAGCTAGGGTCAAGGAATACATTTTGGAGGAACCTAAATTTTCACTCATTTCCACAGGTCATGACCTGTGAAAATTTTCCAAATTTGAAAAATGTAAGAATTAATCAGAAATCAATTTGAATGCTTTTTCTATAATCCCCGTAGTGTTTTCGCACAGACAAAATAAAAATTACAGCCAAGAAAGAAAGTTTGGAGAAACTTAAAATTTCAATCAATTTCCACAGGTCATGACCTGGGATAAATTTCAAATTTTGAAAGTTATATGAAAATGTCAGAAATCTATTTAAATACCTTCTTACCAATCCCTGTGGTGATTTCTCGTGTATAAAACAATAAAAAATTGGAACAACTTAAAATTTTACTCAATTTGTACAGGTTGTAACCTGGGAAAATTGTTAAAATTTGGAAGTTAAAAGAAAATGTTAGAATTTTATTTAAATAACTCCTCTGTAATCCCTGTAGTCATTTCTCATCTATTAAGTAAAAATTACGGGCAAGGAATAAATTTTGGAGCAACTTAAAATTTTACCAAATTTCCACAGGTCATGACCTGTGAAAATATTGTAAGTTTGAAAAATGTATGAAAGTGTCAGAAATCCTTTCAAATACTTTCTCTGCAATGCCTATGGTAATTTCTCATGTAGGAAGAAAGAACTAGGGTCAAGGAATAAATTTTAGAGGAACCTAAATTTTCACTCATTTCCACAGGTCATAACCTGTGAAAATTTTCAAAATTTGAAAGGTGTATAAAAATGTCAGAAATCCATTTAAATACCTTCTTACCAATCCCTGTGGTGATTTCTCGTGTATAAAACAAAAAAAAAAACATTGGAAGAACTTAAAATTTTACTCAATTTGTACAGGTTGTAACCTGTGAAAATTGTTAATATTGGGAAGTTGAAAGAAAATGTTAGAATTTTATTTAAATAACTCCTCTGTAATCCCTGTAGTCATTTCTCATCTATTAAGTAAAAATTACGGGCAAGGAATAAATTTTGGAGCAACTTAAAATTTTACCAAATTTCCACAGGTCATGACCTGTGAAAATATTGCAAGTTTGAAAAATGTATGAAAGTGTCAGAAATCCTTTCAAATACTTTCTCTGCAATGCCTATGGTAATTTCTCATATAGGAAGAAAGAACTAGGGTCAAGGAATAAATTTTGAAGGAACCTAAATTTTCACTCATTTCCACAGGTCAGGACCTGTGAAAATTTTCCAAATTTGAAAAATGTAAGAATTAATCAGAAATCAATTTGAATGCTTTTTCTATAATCCCCGTAGTGTTTTCGCACAGACAAAATAAAAATTACAGCCAAGAAAGAAAGGGAAAATTTTCAAAATTTGAAAGGTATATAAAAATGTCAGAAATCCATTTAAATACCTTCTTACCAATCCCTGTAGTGATTTCTCGTGTATAAAACAAAAAAAAAATTGGAAGAACTTGAAATTTTACTCAATTTGTACAGGTTGTAACCTGTGAAAATTGTTAAAATTTGGAAGTTAAAAGAAAATGTTACAATTCCATTTAAATAACTCCTCTGTAATCCCTGTAGTCATTTCTGATATAGTAAGTAAAAATTGCGGGCAAGGAATAAATTTTGGAGCAACTTAAAATTTTACCAAATTTCCACAGGTCATGACCTGTGAAAATATTCCTAGTTTGAAAAATGTAGGAAAGTGTCAGAAATCCTTTCAAATACTTTCTCTGCAATGCCTATGGTAATTTCTCATGTAGGAAGAAAGAACTAGGGTCAAGGAATAAATTTTGGAGGAACCTAAATTTTCACTCATTTCCACAGGTCATGACCTGTGAAAATTTTCCAAATTTGAAAAATGTAAGAATTAATCAGAAATCAATTTGAACGCTTTTTCTATAATCCCCGTAGTGTTTTCGCACAGACAAAATAAAAATTACAGCCAAGTAAGAAAGTTTGGAGAAACTTAAAATTTCAATCAATTTCCACAGGTCATGACCTGTGAAAAATTTCAAACTTTGAAAGGTATATGAAAATGTCAGAAATCCATTTAAATACCTTCTTACCAATCCCTGTGGTGATTTCTCGTGTATAAAACAAAAAAAACATTGGAAGAACTTAAAATTTTACTCAATTTGTACAGGTTGTAACCTGTGAAAATTGTTAAAATTGGGAAGTTGAAAGAAAATGTTAGAATTTTATTTAAATAACTCCTCTGTAATCCCTGTAGTCATTCCTCATCTATTAAGTAAAAATTACGGGCAAGGAATAAATTTTGGAGCAACCAAAAAATTTACCAAATTTCCACAGGTCATGACCTGTGAAAATATTGCAAGTTTGAAAAATGTAGGAAAGTGTCAGAAATCCTTTCAAATACTTTCTCTGCAATGCCTATGGTAATTTCTCATGTAGGAAGAAAGAACTAGGGTCAAGGAATAAATTTTGGAGGAACCTAAATTTTCACTCATTTCCACAGGCCATGACCTGTGAAAATTTTCCAAATTTGAAAAATGTAAGAATTAATCAGAAATCAATTTGAACGCTTTTTCTATAATCCCCGCAGTGTTTTCGCACAGACAAAATAAAAATTACAGCCAAGTAAGAAAGTTTGGAGAAACTTAAAATTTCAATCAATTTCCACAGGTCATGACCTGTGAAAAATTTCAAACTTTGAAAGGTATATGAAAATGTCAGAAATCCATTTAAATACCTTCTTACCAATCCCTGTGGTGATTTCTCGTGTATAAAACAAAAAAAACATTGGAAAAACTTAAAATTTTACTCAATTTGTACAGGTTGTAACCTGTGAAAATTGTTAAAATTGGGAAGTTGAAAGAAAATGTTAGAATTTTATTTAAATAACTCCTCTGTAATCCCTGTAGTCATTCCTCATCTATTAAGTAAAAATTACGGGCAAGGAATAAATTTTGGAGCAACCAAAAAATTTACCAAATTTCCACAGGTCATGACCTGTGAAAATATTGCAAGTTTGAAAAATGTAGGAAAGTGTCAGAAATCCTTTCAAATACTTTCTCTGCAATGCCTATGGTAATTTCTCATGTAGGAAGAAAGAACTAGGGTCAAGGAATAAATTTTGGAGGAACCTAAATTTTCACTCATTTCCACAGGCCATGACCTGTGAAAATTTTCCAAATTTGAAAAATGTAAGAATTAATCAGAAATCAATTTGAACGCTTTTTCTATAATCCCCGTAGTGTTTTCGCACAGACAAAATAAAAATTACAGCCAAGTAAGAAAGTTTGGAGAAACTTAAAATTTCAATCAATTTCCACAGGTCATGACCTGTGAAAAATTTCAAACTTTGAAAGGTATATGAAAATGTCAGAAATCCATTTAAATACCTTCTTACCAATCCCTGTGGTGATTTCTCGTGTATAAAACAAAAAAAACATTGGAAAAACTTAAAATTTTACTCAATTTGTACAGGTTGTAACCTGTGAAAATTGTTAAAATTGGGAAGTTGAAAGAAAATGTTAGAATTTTATTTAAATAACTCCTCTGTAATCCCTGTAGTCATTCCTCATCTATTAAGTAAAAATTACGGGCAAGGAATAAATTTTGGAGCAACCAAAAAATTTACCAAATTTCCACAGGTCATGACCTGTGAAAATATTGCAAGTTTGAAAAATGTATGAAAGTGTCAGAAATCCTCTTAAATACTTTCTCTGCAATGCCTATGGTAATTTCTCATGTAGGAAGAAAGAAATAGGGTCAAGGAATAAATTTTGGAGGAACCTAAATTTTCACTCATTTCCACAGGTCAGGACCTGTGAAAATTTTCCAAATTTGAAAAATGTAAGAATTAATCAGAAATCAATTTGAATGCTTTTTCTATAATCCCTGTAGTGTTTTCGCACAGACAAAATAAAAATTACAGCCAAGAAAGTTTGGAGAAACTTAAAATTTCAATCAATTTCCACAGGTCATGACCTGTGAAAATTTTCAAAATTTGAAAGGTATATAAAAATGTCAGAAATCCATTTAAATACCTTCTTACCAATCCCTGTAGTGATTTCTCGTGTATAAAACAAAAAGAACTTGGAAGAACTTGAAATTTTACTCAATTTGTACATGTTGTAACCTGTGAAAATTGTTAACATTTGGAAGTTAAAAGAAAATGTTAGAATTCCATTTAAATAACCCCTCTGTAATCCCTGTAGTCATTTCTCATCTAGTAATTAAAAATTACGGGCAAGGAATAAATTTTGGAGCAACTTAAAATTTTACCAAATTTCCACAGGTCATGACCTGTGAAAATATTCCTAGTTTGAAAAATGTAGGAAAGTGTCAGAAATCCTTTCAAATACTTTCTCTGCAATGCCTATGGTAATTTCTCATGTAGGAAGAAAGAACTAGGGTCAAGGAATAAATTTTGGAGGAACCTAAATTTTCACTCATTTCCACAGGTCATGACCTGTGAAAATTTTCCAAATTTGAAAAATGTAAGAATTAATCAGAAATCAATTTGAATGCTTTTTCTATAATCCCCGTAGTGTTTTCGCACAGACAAAATAAAAATTACAGCCAAGAAAGAAAGTTTGGAGAAACTTAAAATTTCAATCAATTTCCACAGGTCATGACCTGTGAAAAATTTCAAACTTTGAAAGGTATATGAAAATGTCAGAAATCCATTTAAATACCTTCTTACCAATCCCTGTGGTGATTTCTCGTGTATAAAACAAAAAAAAATTGGAAGAACTTAAAATTTTACTCAATTTGTACAGGTTGTAACCTGGGAAAATTGTTAAAATTGGGAAGTTGAAAGAAAATGTTAGAATTTCATTTAAATAACTCCTCTGTAATCCCTGTAGTCATTCCTCATCTATTAAGTAAAAATTACGGGCAAGGAATAAATTTTGGAGCAACTTAAAATTTTACCAAATTTCCACAGACAAATTGACCTGTGAAAATATTCCAAATTTGAAAAATGTAAGAATTAATCAGAAATCAATTTGAATGCTTTTACTATAATCCCCGTAGTGTTTTCGCACAGACAAAATAAAAATTACAGCCAAGAAAGAAAGTTTGGAGAAACTTAAAATTTCAATCAATTTCCACAGGTCATGACCTGTGAAAATTTTCAAAATTTGAAAGGTATATAAAAATGTCAGAAATCCATTTAAATACCTTCTTACCAATCCCTGTAGTGATTTCTCGTGTATAAAACAAAAAAAATTGGAAGAACTTGAAATTTTACTCAATTTGTACAGGTTGTAACCTGTGAAAATTGTTAACATTAGGAAGTTAAAAGAAAATGTTAGAATTCCATTTAAATAACCCCTCTGTAATCCCTGTAGTCATTTCTCATCTAGTAATTAAAAATTACGGGCAAGGAATAAATTTTGGAGCAACTTAAAATTTTACCAAATTTCCACAGGTCATGACCTGTGAAAATATTGCAAGTTTGAAAAATGTATGAAAGTGTCAGAAATCCTCTTAAATACTTTCTCTGCAATGCCTATGGTAATTTCTCATGTAGGAAGAAAGAAATTTTCAAAATTTGAAAGGTATATAAAAATGTCAGAAATCCATTTAAATACCTTCTTACCAATCCCTGTAGTGATTTCTCGTGTATAAAACAAAAAAAAAATTGGAAGAACTTGAAATTTTACTCAATTTGTACAGGTTGTAACCTGTGAAAATTGTTAAAATTTGGAAGTTAAAAGAAAATGTTAGAATTCCATTTAAATAACTCCTCTGTAATCCCTGTAGTCATTTCTGATATAGTAAGTAAAAATTGCGGGCAAGGAATAAATTTTGGAGCAACTTAAAATTTTACCAAATTTCCACAGGTCATGACCTGTGAAAATATTCCTAGTTTGAAAAATGTAGGAAAGTGTCAGAAATCCTTTCAAATACTTTCTCTGCAATGCCTATGGTAATTTCTCATGTAGGAAGAAAGAACTAGGGTCAAGGAATAAATTTTGGAGGAACCTAAATTTTCACTCATTTCCACAGGTCATGACCTGTGAAAATTTTCCAAATTTGAAAAATGTAAGAATTAATCAGAAATCAATTTGAACGCTTTTTCTATAATCCCCGTAGTGTTTTCGCACAGACAAAATAAAAATTACAGCCAAGTAAGAAAGTTTGGAGAAACTTAAAATTTCAATCAATTTCCACAGGTCATGACCTGTGAAAAATTTCAAACTTTGAAAGGTATATGAAAATGTCAGAAATCCATTTAAATACCTTCTTACCAATCCCTGTGGTGATTTCTCGTGTATAAAGCAAAAAAAACATTGGAAGAACTTAAAATTTTACTCAATTTGTACAGGTTGTAACCTGTGAAAATTGTTAAAATTGGGAAGTTGAAAGAAAATGTTAGAATTTTATTTAAATAACTCCTCTGTAATCCCTGTAGTCATTCCTCATCTATTAAGTAAAAATTACGGGCAAGGAATAAATTTTGGAGCAACCAAAAAATTTACCAAATTTCCACAGGTCATGACCTGTGAAAATATTGCAAGTTTGAAAAATGTAGGAAAGTGTCAGAAATCCTTTCAAATACTTTCTCTGCAATGCCTATGGTAATTTCTCATGTAGGAAGAAAGAACTAGGGTCAAGGAATAAATTTTGGAGGAACCTAAATTTTCACTCATTTCCACAGGCCATGACCTGTGAAAATTTTCCAAATTTGAAAAATGTAAGAATTAATCAGAAATCAATTTGAACGCTTTTTCTATAATCCCCGTAGTGTTTTCGCACAGACAAAATAAAAATTACAGCCAAGTAAGAAAGTTTGGAGAAACTTAAAATTTCAATCAATTTCCACAGGTCATGACCTGTGAAAAATTTCAAACTTTGAAAGGTATATGAAAATGTCAGAAATCCATTTAAATACCTTCTTACCAATCCCTGTGGTGATTTCTCGTGTATAAAACAAAAAAAAATTGGAAGAACTTAAAATTTTACTCAATTTGTACAGGTTGTAACCTGGGAAAATTGTTAAAATTGGGAAGTTGAAAGAAAATGTTAGAATTTCATTTAAATAACTCCTCTGTAATCCCTGTAGTCATTCCTCATCTATTTAGTAAAAATTACGGGCAAGGAATAAATTTTGGAGCAACTTAAAATTTTACCAAATTTCCACAGACAAATTGACCTGTGAAAATATTCCAAATTTGAAAAATGTAAGAATTAATCAGAAATCAATTTGAATGCTTTTACTATAATCCCCGTAGTGTTTTCGCACAGACAAAATAAAAATTACAGCCAAGAAAGAAAGTTTGGAGAAACTTAAAATTTCAGTCAATTTCCACAGGTCATGACCTGTGAAAATTTTCAAAATTTGAAAGGTATATAAAAATGTCAGAAATCCATTTAAATACCTTCTTACCAATCCCTGTAGTGATTTCTCGTGTATAAAACAAAAAAAATTGGAAGAACTTGAAATTTTACTCAATTTGTACAGGTTGTAACCTGTGAAAATTGTTAACATTAGGAAGTTAAAAGAAAATGTTAGAATTCCATTTAAATAACCCCTCTGTAATCCCTGTAGTCATTTCTCATCTAGTAATTAAAAATTACGGGCAAGGAATAAATTTTGGAGCAACTTAAAATTTTACCAAATTTCCACAGGTCATGACCTGTGAAAATATTGCAAGTTTGAAAAATGTATGAAAGTGTCAGAAATCCTCTTAAATACTTTCTCTGCAATGCCTATGGTAATTTCTCATGTAGGAAGAAAGAAATTTTCAAAATTTGAAAGGTATATAAAAATGTCAGAAATCCATTTAAATACCTTCTTACCAATCCCTGTAGTGATTTCTCGTGTATAAAACAAAAAAAAAATTGGAAGAACTTGAAATTTTACTCAATTTGTACAGGTTGTAACCTGTGAAAATTGTTAAAATTTGGAAGTTAAAAGAAAATGTTAGAATTCCATTTAAATAACTCCTCTGTAATCCCTGTAGTCATTTCTGATATAGTAAGTAAAAATTGCGGGCAAGGAATAAATTTTGGAGCAACTTAAAATTTTACCAAATTTCCACAGGTCATGACCTGTGAAAATATTCCTAGTTTGAAAAATGTAGGAAAGTGTCAGAAATCCTTTCAAATACTTTCTCTGCAATGCCTATGGTAATTTCTCATGTAGGAAGAAAGAACTAGGGTCAAGGAATAAATTTTGGAGGAACCTAAATTTTCACTCATTTCCACAGGTCATGACCTGTGAAAATTTTCCAAATTTGAAAAATGTAAGAATTAATCAGAAATCAATTTGAACGCTTTTTCTATAATCCCCGTAGTGTTTTCGCACAGACAAAATAAAAATTACAGCCAAGTAAGAAAGTTTGGAGAAACTTAAAATTTCAATCAATTTCCACAGGTCATGACCTGTGAAAAATTTCAAACTTTGAAAGGTATATGAAAATGTCAGAAATCCATTTAAATACCTTCTTACCAATCCCTGTGGTGATTTCTCGTGTATAAAACAAAAAAAACATTGGAAGAACTTAAAATTTTACTCAATTTGTACAGGTTGTAACCTGTGAAAATTGTTAAAATTGGGAAGTTGAATGAAAATGTTAGAATTTTATTTAAATAACTCCTCTGTAATCCCTGTAGTCATTCCTCATCTATTAAGTAAAAATTACGGGCAAGGAATAAATTTTGGAGCAACCAAAAAATTTACCAAATTTCCACAGGTCATGACCTGTGAAAATATTGCAAGTTTGAAAAATGTAGGAAAGTGTCAGAAATCCTTTCAAATACTTTCTCTGCAATGCCTATGGTAATTTCTCATGTAGGAAGAAAGAACTAGGGTCAAGGAATAAATTTTGGAGGAACGTAAATTTTCACTCATTTCCACAGGCCATGACCTGTGAAAATTTTCCAAATTTGAAAAATGTAAGAATTAATCAGAAATCAATTTGAACGCTTTTTCTATAATCCCCGTAGTGTTTTCGCACAGACAAAATAAAAATTACAGCCAAGTAAGAAAGTTTGGAGAAACTTAAAATTTCAATCAATTTCCACAGGTCATGACCTGTGAAAAATTTCAAACTTTGAAAGGTATATGAAAATGTCAGAAATCCATTTAAATACCTTCTTACCAATCCCTGTGGTGATTTCTCGTGTATAAAACAAAAAAAAAACATTGGAAAAACTTAAAATTTTACTCAATTTGTACAGGTTGTAACCTGTGAAAATTGTTAAAATTGGGAAGTTGAAAGAAAATGTTAGAATTTTATTTAAATAACTCCTCTGTAATCCCTGTAGTCATTCCTCATCTATTAAGTAAAAATTACGGGCAAGGAATAAATTTTGGAGCAACCAAAAAATTTACCAAATTTCCACAGGCCATGACCTGTGAAAATATTGCAAGTTTGAAAAATGTATGAAAGTGTCAGAAATCCTCTTAAATACTTTCTCTGCAATGCCTATGGTAATTTCTCATGTAGGAAGAAAGAAATAGGGTCAAGGAATAAATTTTGGAGGAACCTAAATTTTCACTCATTTCCACAGGTCAGGACCTGTGAAAATTTTCCAAATTTGAAAAATGTAAGAATTAATCAGAAATCAATTTGAATGCTTTTTCTATAATCCCCGTAGTGTTTTCGCACAGACAAAATAAAAATTACAGCCAAGAAAGTTTGGAGAAACTTAAAATTTCAATCAATTTCCACAGGTCATGACCTGTGAAAATTTTCAAAATTTGAAAGGTATATAAAAATGTCAGAAATCCATTTAAATACCTTCTTACCAATCCCTGTAGTGATTTCTCGTGTATAAAACAAAAAGAACTTGGAAGAACTTGAAATTTTACTCAATTTGTACAGGTTGTAACCTGTGAAAATTGTTAACATTTGGAAGTTAAAAGAAAATGTTAGAATTCCATTTAAATAACCCCTCTGTAATCCCTGTAGTCATTTCTCATCTAGTAATTAAAAATTACGGGCAAGGAATAAATTTTGGAGCAACTTAAAATTTTACCAAATTTCCACAGGTCATGACCTGTGAAAATATTCCTAGTTTGAAAAATGTAGGAAAGTGTCAGAAATCCTTTCAAATACTTTCTCTGCAATGCCTATGGTAATTTCTCATGTAGGAAGAAAGAACTAGGGTCAAGGAATAAATTTTGGAGGAACCTAAATTTTCACTCATTTCCACAGGTCATGACCTGTGAAAATTTTCCAAATTTGAAAAATGTAAGAATTAATCAGAAATCAATTTGAATGCTTTTTCTATAATCCCCGTAGTGTTTTCGCACAGACAAAATAAAAATTACAGCCAAGAAAGAAAGTTTGGAGAAACTTAAAATTTCAATCAATTTCCACAGGTCATGACCTGTGAAAAATTTCAAACTTTGAAAGGTATATGAAAATGTCAGAAATCCATTTAAATACCTTCTTACCAATCCCTGTGGTGATTTCTCGTGTATAAAACAAAAAAAAAAATTGGAAGAACTTAAAATTTTACTCAATTTGTACAGGTTGTAACCTGGGAAAATTGTTAAAATTGGGAAGTTGAAAGAAAATGTTAGAATTTCATTTAAATAACTCCTCTGTAATCCCTGTAGTCATTCCTCATCTATTAAGTAAAAATTACGGGCAAGGAATAAATTTTGGAGCAACTTAAAATTTTACCAAATTTCCACAGACAAATTGACCTGTGAAAATATTCCAAATTTGAAAAATGTAAGAATTAATCAGAAATCGATTTGAATGCTTTTACTATAATCCCCGTAGTGTTTTCGCACAGACAAAATAAAAATTACAGCCAAGAAAGAAAGTTTGGAGAAACTTAAAATTTCAATCAATTTCCACAGGTCATGACCTGTGAAAATTTTCAAAATTTGAAAGGTATATAAAAATGTCAGAAATCCATTTAAATACCTTCTTACCAATCCCTGTAGTGATTTCTCGTGTATAAAACAAAAAAAATTGGAAGAACTTGAAATTTTACTCAATTTGTACAGGTTGTAACCTGTGAAAATTGTTAACATTAGGAAGTTAAAAGAAAATGTTAGAATTCCATTTAAATAACCCCTCTGTAATCCCTGTAGTCATTTCTCATCTATTAAGTAAAAATTACGGGCAAGGAATAAATTTTGGAGCAGCTTAAAATTTTACCAAATTTCCACAGGTCATGACCTGTGAAAATATTGCAAGTTTGAAAAATGTATGAAAGTGTCAGAAATCCTCTCAAATACTTTCTCTGCAATGCCTATGGTAATTTCTCATGTAGGAAGAAAGAACAAGGGTCAAGGAATAAATTTTGGAGGAACCTTAATTTTCACTCATTTCCACAGGTCATGACCTGTGAAAATTTTCCAAATTTGAAAAATGTAAGAATTAATCAGAAATCAATTTGAATGCTTTTTCTATAATCCCCGTAGTGTTTTCGCACAGACAAAATAAAAATTACAGCCAAGAAAGAAAGTTTGGAGAAACTTAAAATTTCAATCAATTTCCACAGGTCATGACCTGGGATAAATTTCAAATTTTGAAAGTTATATGAAAATGTCGGAAATCTATTTAAATACCTTCTTTCCAATCCCTGTAGTGATTTCTCGTGTATAAAACAAAAGAAAATTGGAAGAACTTAAAATTTTACTCAATTTGTACAGGTTGTAACCTGTGAAAATTGTTAAAATTTGGAAGTTAAAAGAAAATGTTAGAATTCCATTTAAATAACTCCTCTGTAAACCCTGTAGTCATTTCTGATGTAGTAAGTAAAAATTACGGGTAAGGAATAAATTTTGGAGCAACTTTAATATTATACCAAATTTCCACAGGTCATGACCTGTGAAAATATTCCAAGTTTGAAAAATGTAGGAAAGTGTCAGAAATTCTTTCAAATACTTTCTCTGCAATGCCTATGGTAATTTCTCATGTAGGAAGAAAGAACAAGGGTCAAGGAATAAATTTTGGAGGAACCTAAATTTTCACTCATTTCCACAGGTCATGACCTGTGAAAATTTTTAAATTTGAAAAATGTAAGAATTAATTAGAAATCAATTTGAATGCTTTTTCTATATTCCCCGTAGTGTTTTTGCACAGACAAAATAAAAATTACAGCCAAGAAAGAAAGTTTGGAGAAACTTAAAATTTCAATCAATTTCCACAGGTCATGACCTGTGAAAAATTTCAAACTTTGAAAGGTATATGAAAATGTCAGAAATCCATTTAAATACCTTCTTTCCAATCCCTGTGGTGATTTCTCGTGTATGAAAAAAAATTTTTGGAAGAACTTAAAGTTTTACTCAATTTGTACAGGTTGTAACCTGTGAAAATTGTTAAAATTTGGAAGTTAAAAGAAAATGTTAGAATTCCATTTAAATAACTCCTCTGTAATCCCTGTAGTCATTTCTGATGTAGTAAGTAAAAATTACGGGGAAGGAATAAATTTTGGAGCAACTTAAAATTTTACCAAATTTCCACAGGTCATGACCTGTGAAAATATTCCAAGTTTGAAAAATGTAGGAAAGTGTCAGAAATCCTTTCAGATACTTTCTCTGCAATGCCTATGGTAATTTCTCATATAGGAAGAACAAGGGCCAAGGAATAAATTTTGGAGGAACCTAAATTTTCACTCATTTCCACAGGTCATGACCTGTAAAAATTTTCCAAATTTGAAAAATGTAAGAATTAATCAGAAATCAATTTGAATGCTTTTTCTATATTCCCCGTAGTGTTTTTGCACAGACAAAAATAAAAATTACAGCCAAGAAAGAAAGTTTGGAGAAACTTAAAATTTCAATCAATTTTCACAGGTCATGACCTGTGAAAAATTTCAAATTTTGAAAGGTATATGAAAATGTCAGAAATCCATTTAAATACCTTCTTTCCAAGCCCTGTGGTGATTTCTCGTGTATGAAAAAATTTTTTTGGAAGAACTTAAAGTTTTACTCAATTTGTACAGGTTGTAACCTGTGAAAATTGTTAAAATTTGGAAGTTAAAAGAAAATGTTAGAATTCCATTTAAATAACTCCTCTGTAATCCCTGTAGTAATTTCTGATGTAGTAAGTAAAAATTACGGGCAAGGAATAAATTTTGGAGCAACTTAAAATTTTACCAAATTTCCACAGGTCATGACCTGTGAAAATATTCCAAGTTTGAAAAATGTAGGAAAGTGTCAGAAATCCTTTCAGATACTTTCTCTGCAATGCCTATGGTAATTTCTCATATAAGAAGAACAAGGGCCAAGGAATAAATTTTGGAGGAACCTAAATTTTCACTCATTTCCACAGGTCATAACCTGTGAAAATTTTCCAAATTTGAAAAATGTAAGAATTAATCAGAAATCAATTTGAATGCTTTTTCTATAATCCCCGTAGTGTTTTCGCACAGACAAAATAAAAATTACAGCCAAGAAAGAAAGTTTGGAGAAACTTAAAATTTCAATCAATTTCCACAGGTCATGACCTGTGAAAAATTTCAAACTTTGAAAGGTATATGAAAATGTCAGAAATCCATTTAAATACCTTCTTACCAATCCCTGTGATGATTTCTCGTGTATAAAACAAAAAAAAATTGGAAGAACTTAAAATTTTACTCAATTTGTACAGGTTGTAACCTGGGAAAATTGTTAAAATTGGGAAGTTGAAAGAAAATGTTAGAATTTTATTTAAATAACTCCTCTGTAATCCCTGTAGTCATTCCTCATCTATTAAGTAAAAATTACGGGCAAGGAATAAATTTTGGAGCAACTTAAAATTTTACCAAATTTCCACAGGTCATGACCTGTGAAAATATTCCAAGTTTGAAAAATGTAGGAAAGTGTCAGAAATTCTTTCAAATACTTTCTCTGCAATGCCTATGGTAATTTCTCATGTAGGAAGAAAGAACAAGCGTCAAGGAATAAATTTTGGAGGAACCTAAATTTTCACTCATTTCCACAGGTCATGACCTGTGAAAATTTTTAAATTTGAAAAATGTAAGAATTAATTAGAAATCAATTTGAATGCTTTTTCTATATTCCCCGTAGTGTTTTTGCACAGACAAAATAAAAATTACAGCCAAGAAAGAAAGTTTGGAGAAACTTAAAATTTCAATCAATTTCCACAGGTCATGACCTGTGAAAAATTTCAAACTTTGAAAGGTATATGAAAATGTCAGAAATCCATTTAAATACCTTCTTTCCAATCCCTGTGGTGATTTCTCGTGTATGAAAAAATTTTTTTGGAAGAACTTAAAGTTTTACTCAATTTGTACAGGTTGTAACCTGTGAAAATTGTTAAAATTTGGAAGTTAAAAGAAAATGTTAGAATTCCATTTAAATAACTCCTCTGTAATCCCTGTAGTCATTTCTGTTGTAGTAAGTAAAAATTACGGGCAAGGAATAAATTTTGGAGCAACTTAAAATTTTACCAAATTTCCACAGGTCATGACCTGTGAAAATATTCCAAGTTTGAAAAATGTAGGAAAGTGTCAGAAATCCTTTCAGATACTTTCTCTGCAATGCCTATGGTAATTTCTCATATAGGAAGAACAAGGGCCAAGGAATAAATTTTGGAGGAACCTAAATTTTCACTCATTTCCACAGGTCATGACCTGTAAAAATTTTCCAAATTTGAAAAATGTAAGAATTAATCAGAAATCAATTTGAATGCTTTTTCTATAATCCCCGTAGTGTTTTCGCACAGACAAAATAAAAATTACAGCCAAGAAAGAAAGTTTGGAGAAACTTAAAATTTCAATCAATTTCCACAGGTCATGACCTGTGAAAATTTTCAAAATTTGAAAGGTATATAAAAATGTCAGAAATCCATTTAAATACCTTCTTACCAATCCCTGTAGTGATTTCTCGTGTATAAATCAAAAAAAAATTTGGAAGAACTTAAAATTTTACTCAATTTGTACAGGTTGTAACCTGTGAAAATTGTTAAAATTTGGAAGTTAAAAGAAAATGTTAGAATTCCATTTAAATAACTCCTCTGTAATCCCTGTAGTCATTTCTGATGTAGTAAGTAAAAATTATGGGCAAGGAATAAATTTTGGAGCAACTTAAAATTTTACCAAATTTCCACAGGTCATGACCTGTGAAAATATGCCAAGTTTGAAAAATGTAGGAAAGTGTCAGAAATCCTTTCAAAGACTTTCTCTGCAATGCCTGTGGTAATTTCTCATGTAGGAAGAAAGAACTAGGGTCAAGGAATAAATTTTGGAGGATCCTAAATTTTCACTTATTTCCACAGGTCATGCATGACCTGTAAAAATTTTCGAAATTTGAAAAATGTAAGAATTAATCAGAAATCAATTTGAATGCTTTTTCTATAATCCCCGTAGTATTTTCGCACAGACAAAATAAAAATTACAGCCAAGAAAGAAAGCTTGGAGAAACTTAAAATTTCAATCAATTGCCACAGGTCATGAGCTTTGAAAATTTTCAAACTTTGAAAGGTATATAAAAATGTCAGAAATCCATTTAAATACCTTCTTACCAATCCATGTAGTGATTTCTCGTGTATAAAACAAAATAAATTTTGGAAGAACTTAAAATTTTACTCAATTTGTACAGGTTGTAACCTGTGAAAATTGTTAAAATTTGGAAGTTAAAAGAAAATGTTATAATTCCATTTAAATAACTCCTCTGTAATCCCTGTAGTAATTTCTCGTGTATGAAAAAGAAATTTGGAAGAACTTAAAATTTTACTCAAGTAATCCTTGAAATCCTTTTTGAAATCCTTTCAAATACTTTCTCTGCAATGCCTATGGTAATTTCTCATGTAGGAAGAAAGAATAAGGGTCAAGGAATAAGGTTTGGAGGAACCTAAATTTTCACTCATTTCCACAGGTCATAACCTGTGAAAGTTTTCGAAATTTGAAAAATGTAAGAATTAATCAGAAATCAATTTGAATGCTTTTTCTATAATCCCCGTAGTGTTTTCGCCCAGACAAAATAAAAATTACAGCCAAGAAAGAAAGTTTGGAGAAACTTAAAATTTCAATCAATTTCCACAGGTCATGACCTGTGAAAATTTTCAGACTTTGAAAGGTATATAAAAATGTCAGAAATCCATTTAAATACCTTCTTACCAATCCCTGTAGTGATTTCTCGTGTATATAAAAAAAAATTTGGAAGAACTTAAAATTTTACTCAATTTGTACAGGTTGTAACCTGTGAAACTTGTTAAAATTTGGAAGTTAAAAGAAAATGTTAGAATTCCATTTAAAAAACTCCTCTGTAATCTCTGTAGTCATTTCTGATGTAGTAAGTAAAAATTACGGGCAAGGAATAAATTTTGGAGCAACTTAAAATTTTACCAAATTTCCACAGGTCATGACCTGTGAAAATATTCCAAGTTTGAAAAATGTAGGAAAGTGTCAGAAATCCTTTCAAATACTTTCTCTGCAATGCCTATGGTAATTTCTCATGTAGGAAGAAAGAACAAGGGTCAAGGAATAAATTTTGGAGGAACCTAAATTTTCACTCATTTCCACAGGTCATGACCTGTGAAAATTTTCCAAATTTGAAAAATGTAAGAATTAATCAGAAATCAATTTGAATGCTTTTTCGATAATCCCCGTAGTGTTTTCGCACAGACAAAATAAAAATTATAGCCAAGAAAGAAAGTTTGGAGAAACTTAAAATTTCAATCAATTTCCACAGGTCATGACCTGTGAAAATTTTCAAACTTTGAAAGGTATATAAAAATATCAGAAATCCATTTAAATACCTTCTTACCAATCCCTGTAGTGATTTCTCGTGTATAAAACAAAATATATTTTGGAAGAACTTAAAATTTTACTCAATTTGTACAGGTTGTAACCTGTGAAAATTGTTAAAATTTGGAAGTTAAAAGAAAATGTTAGAATTCCATTTAAATAACTCCTCTGTAATCCCTGTAGTAATTTCTGATATAGTAAGTAAAAATTACGGGCAAGGAATAAATTTTGGAGCAACTTAAAATTTTACCAAATTTCCACAGGTCATGACCTGTGAAAATATTGCAAGTTTGAAAAATATAGGAAAGTGTCAGAAATCCTTTCAAATACTTTCTCTGCAATGCCTATGGTAATTTCTCATGTAGGAAGAAAGAACAAGGGTCAAGGAATAAGCTTTGGAGGAACCTAAATTTTCACTCATTTCCACAGGTCATGACCTGTGAAAATTTTCCAAATTTGAAAAATGTAAGAATTAATCAGAAATCAATTTGAATGCTTTTTCTATAATCCCCGTAGTGTTTTCGCACAGACAAAATAAAAATTACAGCCAAGAAAGAAAGTTTGGAGAAACTTAAAATTTCAATCAATTTCCACAGGTCATGACCTTGAAAATTTTCAGACTTTGAAAGGTATATAAAAATGTCAGAAATCCATTTAAATACCTTCTTACCAATCCCTGTAGTGATTTCTCGTGTATAAAACAAAATAAATTTTGGAAGAACTTAAAATTTTACTCAATTTGTACAGGTTGTAACCTGTGAAAATTGTTAAAATTTGGAAGTTAAAAGAAAATGTTAGAATTCCATTTAAATAACTCCTCTGTAATCCCTGTAGTCATTTCTCATCTAGTAAGTTAAAATTACAGGCAAGGAATAAATTTTGGAGCAACTTAAAATTTTACCAAATTTCAACAGGACCTGTGAAAATATTCCAAGTTTGAAAAATGTAGGAAAGTGTCAGAAATCCTTTCAGATACTTTCTCTGCAATGCCTATGGTAATTTCTCATGTAGGAAGAAAGAACAAGGGTCAAGGAATAAATTTTGGAGGAACCTAAATTTTCACTCATTTCCACAGGTCATGACCTGTGAAAATTTTCCAAATTTGAAAAATGTAAGAATTAATCAGAAATCAACTTGAATGCTTTTTCTATAATCCCCGTAGTGTTTTCGCACAGACAAAATAAAAATTACAGCCAAGAAAGAAAGTTTGGAGAAACTTAAAATTTCAATCAATTTCCACAGGTCATGACCTGTGAATATTTTCAAACTTTGAAAGGTATATAAAAATATCAGAAATCCATTTAAATACCTTCTTACCAATCCCTGTAGTGATTTCTCGTCTATAAAACAAAATATATTTTGGAAGAACTTAAAATTTTACTCAATTTGTACAGGTTGTAACGTGTGAAAATTGTTAAAATTTGGAAGTTAAAAGAAAATGTTAGAATTCCATTTAAATAACTCCTCTGTAATCCCTGTAGTAATTTCTGATGTAGTAAGTAAAAATTACGGGCAAGGAATAAATTTTGGAGCAGCTTAAAATTTTACCAAATTTCCACAGGTCATGACCTGTGAAAATATTCCAAGTTTGAAAAATGTAGGAAAGTGTCAGTAATCCTTTCAAATACTTTCTCTGCAATGTCTATGGTAATTTCTCATGTAGGAAGAAAGAACAAGGGTCAAGGAATAAATTTTGGAGGAACCTAAATTTTCACTCATTTCCACAGGTCATAACCTGTGAAAATTTTCGAAATTTGAAAAATGTAAGAATTAATCAGAAATCAATTTGAATGCTTTTTCTATAATCCCCGTAGTGTTTTCGCACAGACAAAATAAAAATTACAGCCAAGAAAGAAAGTTTGGAGAAACTTAAAATTTCAATCAATTTCCACAGGTCATGACCTGTGAAAATTTTCAGACTTTGAAAGGTATATAAAAATGTCAGAAATCCATTTAAATACCTTCTTACCAATCCCTGTAGTGATTTCTCGTGTATAAAACAAAATAAATTTTGGAAGAACTTAAAATTTTACTCAATTTGTACAGGTTGTAACCTGTGAAAATTGTTAAAATTTGGAAGTTAAAAGAAAATGTTAGAATTCCATTTAAATAACTCCTCTGTAATGCCTGTAGTCATTTCTCATCTAGTAAGTAAAAATTACGGGCAAGGAATAAATTTTGGAGCAACTTAAAATTTTACCAAATTTCCACAGGTCATGACCTGTGAAAATATTCCAAGTTTGAAAAATGTAGGAAAGTGTCAGAAATCCTTTCAAATACTTTCTCTGCAATGCCTATGGTAATTTCTCATGTAGAAAGAAAGAACAAGGGTCAAGGAATAAATTTTGGAGGAACCTAAATTTTCACTTATTTCCACAGGTCATGACCTGTAAAAATTTTCCAAATTTGAAAAATGTAAGAATTAATCAGAAATCAATTTGAATGCTTTTTCTATAATCCTCGTAGTGTTTTCGCACAAACAAAATAAAAATTACAGCCAAGAAAGAAAGTTTGGAGAAACTTAAAATTTCAATCAATTGCCACAGGTCATGACCTGTGAAAATTTTCAAACTTTGAAAGGTATATAAAAATGTCAGAAATCCATTTAAATACCTTCTTACCAATCCCTGTAGTGATTTCTCGTGTATAAAACAAAATAAATTTTGGAAGAACTTAAAATTTCAATCAATTTCCACAGGTCATGACCTGTGAAAAATTTCAAACTTTGAAAGGTATATGAAAATGTCAGAAATCCATTTAAATACCTTCTTTCCAAGCCCTGTGGTGATTTCTCGTGTATGAAAAAAATTTTTTGGAAGAACTTAAAGTTTTACTCAATTTGTACAGGTTGTAACCTGTGAAAATTGTTAAAATTTGGAAGTTAAAAAGAAAATGTTAGAATTCCATTTAAATAACCCCTCTGTAATCCCTGTAGTCATTTCTCATCTAGTAAGTAAAAATTACGGGCAAGGAATAAATTTTGGAGCAACTTAAAATTTTACCAAATTTCCACAGGTCATGACCTGTGAAAATATTCGCAGTTTGAAAAATGTAGGAAAGTGTCAGAAATCCTTTCAAATACTTTCTCTGCAATGCCTATGGTAATTTCTCATGTAGGAAGAAAGAACAAGGGTCAAGGAATAAATTTTGGAGGAACCTAAATTTTCACTCATTTCCACAGGTCATGACCTGTAAAAATTTTCCAAATTTGAAAAATGTAAGAATTAATCAGAAATCAATTTGAATGCTTTTTCTATAATCCCCGTAGTGTTTTCGCACAGACAAAATAAAAATTACAGCCAAGAAAGAAAGTTTGGAGAAACTTAAAATTTCAATCAATTGCCACAGGTCATAACCTGTGAAAATTTTCAAACTTTGAAAGGTATATAAAAATGTCAGAAATGCATTTAAATACCTTCTTACCAATCCCTGTAGAGATTTCTCGTGTATAAAACAAAATAAATTTTGGAAGAACTTAAAATTTTACTCAATTTGTACAGGTTGTAACCTGTGAAAATTGTTAAAATTTGGAAGTTAAAAGAAAATGTTATAATTCCATTTAAATAACTCCTCTGTAATCCCTGTAGTAATTTCTGATGCAGTAAGTAAAAATTACGGGCAAGGAATAAATTTTGGAGCAACTTAAAATTTTACCAAATGTCCACAGGTCATGACCTGTGAAAATATTCCAAGTTTGAAAAATGTAGGAAAGTGTCAGAAATCCTTTCAAATACTTTCTCTGCAATGCCTATGGTAATTTCTCATGTAGTAAGAAAGAACAAGGGTCAAGGAATAAATTTTGGAGCAACCTAAATTTTCACTCATTTCCACAGGTCATGACCTGTGAAAATTTTCCAAATTTGAAAAATGTAAGAATTAATCAGAAATCAATTTGAATGCTTTTTCTATAATCCCCGTAGTGTTTTCGCACAGACAAAATAAAAATTACAGCCAAGAAAGAAAGTTTGGAGAAACTTAAAATTTCAATCAATTTCCACAGGTCATGACCTGCGAAAAATTTCAAACTTTGAAAGGTATATGAAAATGTCAGAAATCCATTTAAATACCTTCTTACTAATCCCTGTAGTGATTTCTCGTGTATAAAACAAAATAAATTTTGGAAGAACTTAAAATTTTACTCAATTTGTACAGGTTGTAACCTGTGAAAATTGTTAAAATTTGGAAGTTAAAAGAAAATGTTAGAATTCCATTTAAATAACTCCTCTGTAATCCCTGTCTTCATTTCTCATCTAGTAAGTAAAAATTACAGGCAAGGAATAAATTTTGGAGCAACTTAAAATTTTACCAAATTTCCACAGGTCATGACCTGTGAAAATATTGCAAGTTTGAAAAATGTAGGAAAGTGTCAGAAATCCTTTCAAATGCTTTCTCTGCAATGCCTATGGTAATTTCTCATGTAGGAAGAAAGAACAAGGGTCAAGGAATAAATTTTGGAGGAACCTAAATTTTCACTTATTTCCACAGGTCATGACCTGTAAAAATTTTCCAAATTTGAAAAATGTAAGAATTAATCAGAAATCAATTTGAATGCTTTTTCTATAATCCTCGTAGTATTTTCGCACAAACAAAATAAAAATTACAGCCAAGAAAGAAAGTTTGGAGAAACTTAAAATTTCAATCAATTGCCACAGGTCATGACCTGTGAAAATTTTCAAGCTTTGAAAGGTATATAAAAATGTCAGAAATCCATTTAAATACCTTCTTACCAATCCCTGTAGTGATTTCTCGTGTATAAAACAAAATAAATTTTGGAAGAACTTAAAATTTTACTCAATTTGTACAGGTTGTAACCTGTGAAAATTGTTAAAATTTGGAAGTTAAAAGAAAATGTTAGAATTCCATTTAAATAACTCCTCTGTAATCCCTGTAGTAATTTCTGATGTAGTAAGTAAAAATTACGGGCAAGGAATAAATTTTGGAGCAACTTAAAATTTTACCAAATTTCCACAGGTCATGACCTGTGAAAATATTGTAAGTTTGAAAAATGTAGGAAAGTGTCAGAAATCCTTTCAAATACTTTCTCTGCAATGCCTATGGTAATTTCTCATGTAGGAAGAAAGAACAAGGGTCAAGGAATAAATTTTGGAGGAACCTAAATTTTCACTCATTTCCACAGGTCATGACCTGTAAAAATTTTCCAAATTTGAAAAATGTAAGAATTAATCAGAAATCAATTTGAATGCTTTTTCTATAATCCCCGTAGTGTTTTCGCACAGACAAAATAAAAATTACAGCCAAGAAAGAAAGTTTGGAGAAACTTAAAATTTCAATCAATTGCCACAGGTCATAACCTGTGAAAATTTTCAAACTTTGAAAGGTATATAAAAATGTCAGAAATGCATTTAAATACCTTCTTACCAATCCCTGTAGAGATTTCTCGTGTATAAAACAAAATAAATTTTGGAAGAACTTAAAATTTTACTCAATTTGTACAGGTTGTAACCTGTGAAAATTGTTAAAATTTGGAAGTTAAAAGAAAATGTTAGAATTCCATTTAAATAACTCCTCTGTAATCCCTGTAGTAATTTCTGATGCAGTAAGTAAAAATTACGGGCAAGGAATAAATTTTGGAGCAACTTAAAATTTTACCAAATTTCCACAGGTCATGACCTGTGAAAATATTCCAAGTTTGAAAAATGTAGGAAAGTGTCAGAAATCCTTTCAAATGCTTTCTCTGCAATGCCTATGGTAATTTCTCATGTAGGAAGAAAGAACAAGGGTCAAGGAATAAATTTTGGAGGAACCTTAATTTTCACTTATTTCCACAGGTCATGACCTGTAAAAATTTTCCAAATTTGAAAAATGTAAGAATTAATCAGAAATCAATTTGAATGCTTTTTCTATAATCCCCGTAGTATTTTCGCACAGACAAAATAAAAATTACAGCCAAGAAAGAAAGTTTGGAGAAACTTAAAATTTCAATCAATTGCCACAGGTCATGACCTGTGAAAATTTTCAAACTTTGAAAGGTATATAAAAATGTCAGAAATGCATTTAAATACCTTCTTACCAATCCCTGTAGTGATTTCTCGTGTATAAAACAAAATAAATTTTGGAAGAACTTAAAATTTTACTCAATTTGTACAGGTTGTAACCTGGGAAAATTGTTAAAATTTGGAAGTTAAAAGCAAATGTTAGAATTCTATTTAAATAACTCCTCTGTAATTCCTGTAGTCATTTCTCATCTAGTAAGTAAAAATTACGGGCAAGGAGTAAATTTTGGAGCAACTTAAAATTTTACCAAATTTCCACAGGTCATGACCTGTGAAAATATTCCAAGTTTGAAAAATGTAGGAAAGTGTCAGAAATCCTTTCAAATACTTTCTCTGCAATGCCTATGGTAATTTCTCATGTAGGAAGAAAGAACAAGGGTCAAGGAATAAATTTTGGAGGAACCTAAATTTTCACTCATTTCCACAGGTCATACCCTGTGAAAATTTTCCGAATTTGAAAAATGTAAGAATTAATCAGAAATCAATTTGAATGCTTTTTCTATAATCCCCGGAGTGTTTTCGCACAGACAAAATAAAAATTACAGCCAAGAAAGAAAGTTTGGAGAAACTTAAAATTTCAATCAATTGCCACAGGTCATAACCTGTGAAAATTTTCAAACTTTGAAAGGTATATAAAAATGTCAGAAATGCATTTAAATACCTTCTTACCAATCCCTGTAGAGATTTCTCGTGTATAAAACAAAATAAATTTTGGAAGAACTTAAAATTTTACTCAATTTGTACAGGTTGTAACCTGTGAAAATTGTTAAAATTTGGAAGTTAAAAGAAAATGTTAGAATTCTATTTAAATAACTCCTCTGTAATTCCTGTAGTCATTTCTCATCTAGTAAGTAAAAATTACGGGCAAGGAGTAAATTTTGGAGCAACTTAAAATTTTACCAAATTTCCACAGGTCATGACCTGTGAAAATATTCCAAGTTTGAAAAATGTAGGAAAGTGTCAGAAATCCTTTCAAATACTTTCTCTGCAATGCCTATGGTAATTTCTCATGTAGGAAGAAAGAACAAGGGTCAAGGAATAAATTTTGGAGGAACCTAAATTTTCACTCATTTCCACAGGTCATACCCTGTGAAAATTTTCCGAATTTGAAAAATGTAAGAATTAATCAGAAATCAATTTGAATGCTTTTTCTATAATCCCCGGAGTGTTTTCGCACAGACAAAATAAAAATTACAGCCAAGAAAGAAAGTTTGGAGAAACTTAAAATTTCAATCAATTTCCACAGGTCATGACCTGTGAAAATTTTCAAACTTTGAAAGGTATATGAAAATGTCAGAAATCCATTTAAATACCTTCTTACCAATCCCTGTAGAGATTTCTCGTGTATAAAACAAAATAAATTTTGGAAGAACTTAAAATTTTACTCAATTTGTACAGGTGGTAACCTGTGAAAATTGTTAAAATTTTTAAGTTAAAGGAAAATGTTAGAATTCCATTTAAATAACTCCTCTGTAATCCCTGTAGTAAATTCTGATGTAGTAAGTAAAAATTACGGGCAAGGAATAAATTTTGGAGCAACTTAAAATTTTACCAAATTTCCACAGGTGAAAATATTCCAAGTTTGAAAAATGTAGGAAAGTGTCAGAAATCCTTTCAAATACTTTCTCTGCAATGCCTATGGTAATTTCTCATGTAGGAAGAAAGAACAAGGGTCAAGGAATAAATTTTGGAGGAACCTAAATTTTCACTCATTTCCACAGGTAAAATTTTCCTGTGAAAATTTTCCAAATTTGAAAAATGTAAGAATTAATCAGAAATCAATTTGAATGCTTTTTCTATAATCCCCGTAGTGTTTTCGCACAGACAAAATAAAAATTACAGCCAAGAAAGAAAGTTTGGAGAAACTTAAAATTTCAATCAATTTCCACAGGTCATGACCTGTGAAAATTTTCAAACTTTGAAAGGTATATAAAAATGTCAGAAATCCATTTAAATACCTTCTTACCAATCCCTGTAGTGATTTCTCGTGTATAAAACAAAATAAATTTTGGAAGAACTTAAAATTTTACTCAATTTGTACAGGTTGTAACCTGTGAAAATTGTTAAAATTTGGAAGTTAAAAGAAAATGTTAGAATTCCATTTAAATAACTCCTCTGTAATCCCTGTAGTAATTTCTGATGTAGTAAGTAAAAATTACGGGCAAGGAATAAATTTTGGAGCAACTTAAAATTTTACCAAATTTCCACAGGCCATGACCTGTGAAAATATTCCAAGTTTGAAAAATGTAGGAAAGTGTCAGAAATCCTTTCAAATACTTTCTCTGCAATGCCTATGGTAATTTCTCATGTAGGAAGAAAGAACAAGGGTCAAGGAATAAATTTTGGAGGAACCTAAATTTTCACTCATTTCCACAGGTAAAATTTTCCTGTGAAAATTTTCCAAATTTGAAAAATGTAAGAATTAATCAGAAATCAATTTGAATGCTTTTTCTATAATCCCCGGAGTGTTTTCGCACAGACAAAATAAAAATTACAGCCAAGAAAGAAAGTTTGGAGAAACTTAAAATTTCAATAAATTTCCACAGGTCATGACCTGTGAAAATTTTCGAACTTTGAAAGGTATATAAAAATGTCAGAAATCCATTTAAATACCTTCTTACCAATCCCTGTAGTGATTTCTCGTGTATAAAACAAAATAAATTTTGGAAGAACTTAAAATTTTACTCAATTTGTACAGGTTGTAACCTGTGAAAATTGTTAAAATTTGGAAGTTAAAAGAAAATATTAGAATTCCATTTAAATAACTCCTCTGTAATCCCTGTAGTAATTTCTGATGTAGTAAGTAAAAATTACGGGCAAGGAATAAATTTTGGAGCAACTTAAAATTTTACCAAATTTCCACAGGTCATGACCTGTGAAAATATTCCAAGTTTGAAAAATGTAGGAAAGTGTCAGAAATCCTTTCAAATACTTTCTCTGCAATGCCTATGGTAATTTCTCATGTAGGAAGAAAGAACAAGGGTCAAGGAATAAGTTTTGGAGGAACCTAAATTTTCACTCATTTCCACAGGTCATGACCTGTGAAAATTTTCCAAATTTGAAAAATGTAAGAATTAATCAGAAATCAATTTGAATGCTTTTTCTATAATCCCCGTAGTGTTTTCGCACAGACAAAATAAAAATTACAGCCAAGAAAGAAAGTTTGGAGAAACTTAAAATTTCAATCAATTTCCACAGGTCATGACCTGTGAAAATTTTCAAACTTTGAAAGGTATATGAAAATGTCAGAAATCCATTTAAATACCTTCTTACCAATCCCTGTAGTGATTTCTCGTGTATAAAACAAAATAAATTTTGGAAGACCTTAAAATTTTACTCAATTTGTACAGGTTGTAACCTGTGAAAATTGTTAAAATTTGGAAGTTAAAAGAAAATGTTAGAATTCCATTTAAATAACTCCTCTGTAATCCCTGTGGTAATTTCTGATGTAGTAAGTAAAAATTACGGGCAAGGAATAAATTTTGGGGCAACTTAAAATTTTACCAAATTTCCACAGGTCATGACCTGTGAAAATATTCCAAGTTTGAAAAATGTAGGAAAGTGTCAGAAATCCTTTCAAATACTTTCTCTGCAATGCCTATGGTAATTTCTCATGTAGGAAGAAAGAACAAGGGTCAAGGAATAAATTTTGGAGGAACCTAAATTTTCACTCATTTCCACAGGTCATGACCTGTGAAAATTTTCCAAATTTGAAAAATGTAAGAATTAATCAGAAATCAATTTGAATGCTTTTTCTATAATCCCCGGAGTGTTTTCGCACAGACAAAATAAAAATTACAGCCAAGAAAGAAAGTTTGGAGAAACTTAAAATTTCAATCAATTTCCACAGGTCATGACCTGTGAAAATTTTCAAACTTTGAAAGGTATATGAAAATGTCGGAAATCCATTTAAATACCTTCTTACCAATCCCTGTAGTGATTTCTCGTGTATAAAACAAAATAAATTTTGGAAGAACTTAAAATTTTACTCAATTTGTACAGGTTGTAACCTGTGAAAATTGTTAAAATTTGGAAGTTAAAAGAAAATATTAGAATTCCATTTAAATAACTCCTCTGTAATCCCTGTAGTAATTTCTGATGTAGTAAGTAAAAATTACGGGCAAGGAATAAATTTTGGAGCAACTTAAAATTTTACCAAATTTCCACAGGTCATGACCTGTGAAAATATTCCAAGTTTGAAAAATGTAGGAAAGTGTCAGAAATCCTTTCAAATACTTTCTCTGCAATGCCTATGGTAATTTCTCATGTAGGAAGAAAGAACAAGGGTCAAGGAATAAGTTTTGGAGGAACCTAAATTTTCACTCATTTCCACAGGTCATGACCTGTGAAAATTTTCCAAATTTGAAAAATGTAAGAATTAATCAGAAATCAATTTGAATGCTTTTTCTATAATCCCCGTAGTGTTTTCGCACAGACAAAATAAAAATTACAGCCAAGAAAGAAAGTTTGGAGAAACTTAAAATTTCAATCAATTTCCACAGGTCATGACCTGTGAAAATTTTCAAACTTTGAAAGGTATATGAAAATGTCAGAAATCCATTTAAATACCTTCTTACCAATCCCTGTAGTGATTTCTCGTGTATAAAACAAAATAAATTTTGGAAGACCTTAAAATTTTACTCAATTTGTACAGGTTGTAACCTGTGAAAATTGTTAAAATTTGGAAGTTAAAAGAAAATGTTAGAATTCCATTTAAATAACTCCTCTGTAATCCCTGTGGTAATTTCTGATGTAGTAAGTAAAAATTACGGGCAAGGAATAAATTTTGGAGCAACTTAAAATTTTACCAAATTTCCACAGGTCATGACCTGTGAAAATATTCCAAGTTTGAAAAATGTAGGAAAGTGTCAGAAATCCTTTCAAATACTTTCTCTGCAATGCCTATGGTAATTTCTCATGTAGGAAGAAAGAACAAGGGTCAAGGAATAAATTTTGGAGGAACCTAAATTTTCACTCATTTCCACAGGTCATGACCTGTGAAAATTTTCCAAATTTGAAAAATGTAAGAATTAATCAGAAATCAATTTGAATGCTTTTTCTATAATCCCCGGAGTGTTTTCGCACAGACAAAATAAAAATTACAGCCAAGAAAGAAAGTTTGGAGAAACTTAAAATTTCAATCAATTTCCACAGGTCATGACCTGTGAAAATTTTCAAACTTTGAAAGGTATATAAAAATGTCAGAAATCCATTTAAATACCTTCTTACCAATCCCTGTAGAGATTTCTCGTGTATAAAACAAAATAAATTTTGGAAGAACTTAAAATTTTACTCAATTTGTACAGGTTGTAACCTGTGAAAATTGTTAAAATTTGGAAGTTAAAAGAAAATGTTAGAATTCCATTTAAATAACTCCTCTGTAATCCCTGTAGTAATTTCTAATGTAGTAAGTAAAAATTACGGGCAAGGAATAAATTTTGGAGCAACTTAAAATTTTACCAAATTTCCACAGGTCATGACCTGTGAAAATATTGGAAGTTTGAAAAATGTAGGAAAGTGTCAGAAATCCTTTCAAATACTTTCTCTGCAATGCCTATGGTAATTTCTCATGTAGGAAGAAAGAACAAGGGTCAAGGAATAAGTTTTGGAGGAACCTAAATTTTCACTCATTTCCACAGGTCATGACCTGTGAAAATTTTCGAAATTTGAAAAATGTAAGAATTAATCAGAAATCAATTTGAGTGCTTTTTCTATAATCCCCGTAGTGTTTTCGCTCAGACAAAATAAAAATTACAGCCAAGAAAGAAAGTTTGGAGAAACTTAAAATTTCAATCAATTTCCACAGGTCATGACCTGTGAAAATTTTCAAACTTTGAAAGGTATATAAAAATGTCAGAAATCCATTTAAATACCTTCTTACCAATCCCTGTAGTGATTTCTCGTGTATAAAACAAAATAAATTTTGGAAGAACTTAAAATTTTACTCAATTTGTACAGGTTGTAACCTGTGAAAATTGTTAAAATTTGGAAGTTAAAAGAAAATGTTAGAATTCCATTTAAATAACTCCTCTGCAATCCCTGTAGTAATTTCTGATGTAGTAAGTAAAAATTACGGGCAAGGAATAAATTTTGGAGCAACTTAAAATTTTACCAAATTTCCACAGGTCATGACCTGTGAAAATATTCCAAGTTTGAAAAATGTAGGAAAGTGTCAGAAATCCTTTCAAATACTTTCTCTGCAATGCCTATGGTAATTTCTCATGTAGGAAGAAAGAACAAGGGTCAAGGAATAAATTTTGGAGGAACCTAAATTTTCACTCATTTCCACAGGTCATGACCTGTGAAAATTTTCCAAATTTGAAAAATGTAAGAATTAATCAGAAATCAATTTGAATGCTTTTTCTATAATCCCCGGAGTGTTTTCGCACAGACAAAATAAAAATTACAGCCAAGAAAGAAAGTTTGGAGAAACTTAAAATTTCAATCAATTTCCACAGGTCATGACCTGTGAAAATTTTAAAACTTTGAAAGGTATATGAAAATGTCAGAAATCCATTGAAATACCTTCTTACCAATCCCTGTAGAGATTTCTCGTGTATAAAACAAAATAAATTTTGGAAGAACTTAAAATTTTACTCAATTTGTACAGGTTGTAACCTGTGAAAATTGTTAAAATTTGGAAGTTAAAAGAAAATGTTAGAATTCCATTTAAATAACTCCTCTGTAATCCCTGTAGTCATTTCTCATCTAGTAAGTAAAAATTACGGGCAAGGAATAAATTTTGGAGCAACTTAAAATTTTACCAAATTTCCACAGGTCATGACCTGTGAAAATATTGGAAGTTTGAAAAATGTAGGAAAGTGTCAGAAATCCTTTCAAATACTTTCTCTGCAATGCCTATGGTAATTTCTCATGTAGGAAGAAAGAACAAGGGTCAAGGAATAAATTTTGGAGGAACCTAAATTTTCACTCATTTCCACAGGTCATGACCTGTGAAAATTTTCCAAATTTGAAAAATGTAAGAATTAATCAGAAATCAATTTGAATGCTTTTTCTATAATCCCCGGAGTGTTTTCGCACAGACAAAATAAAAATTACAGCCAAGAAAGAAAGTTTGGAGAAACTTAAAATTTCAATCAATTTCCACAGGTCATGACCTGTGAAAATTTTAAAACTTTGAAAGGTATATGAAAATGTCAGAAATCCATTGAAATACCTTCTTACCAATCCCTGTAGAGATTTCTCGTGTATAAAACAAAATAAATTTTGGAAGAACTTAAAATTTTACTCAATTTGTACAGGTTGTAACCTGTGAAAATTGTTAAAATTTGGAAGTTAAAAGAAAATGTTAGAATTCCATTTAAATAACTCCTCTGTAATCCCTGTAGTAATTTCTGATGTAGTAAGTAAAAATTACGGGCAAGGAATAAATTTTGGAGCAACTTAAAATTTTACCAAATTTCCACAGGTCATGACCTGTGAAAATATTCCAAGTTTGAAAAATGTAGGAAAGTGTCAGAAATCCTTTCAAATACTTTCTCTGCAATGTCTATGGTAATTTCTCATGTAGGAAGAAAGAACAAGGGTCAAGGAATAAAGTTTGGAGGAACCTAAATTTTCACTCATTTCCTCAGGTCATGACCTGTGAAAATTTTCCAAATTTGAAAAATGTAAGAATTAATCAGAAATCAATTTGAATGCTTTTTCTATAATCCCCGGAGTGTTTTCGCACAGACAAAATAAAAATTACAGCCAAGAAAGAAAGTTTGGAGAAACTTAAAATTTCAATCAATTTCCACAGGTCATGACCTGTGAAAATTTTCAAACTTTGAAAGGTGTATGAAAATGTCAGAAATCCATTGAAATACCTTCTTACCAATCCCTGTAGTGATTTCTCGTGTATAAAACAAAATAAATTTTGGAAGACCTTAAAATTTTACTCAATTTGTACAGGTTGTAACCTGTGAAAATTGTTAAAATTTGGAAGTTAAAAGAAAATGTTAGAATTCCATTTAAATAACTCCTCTGTAATCCCTGTGGTAATTTCTGATGTAGTAAGTAAAAATTACGGGCAAGGAATAAATTTTGGAGCAACTTAAAATTTTACCAAATTTCCACAGGTCATGACCTGTGAAAATATTCCAAGTTTGAAAAATGTAGGAAAGTGTCAGAAATCCTTTCAAATACTTTCTCTGCAATGCCTATGGTAATTTCTCATGTAGGAAGAAACCAAGGGTCAAGGAATAAGTTTTGGAGGAACCTTAATTTTCACTCATTTCCACAGGTCATGACCTGTGAAAATTTTCGAAATTTGAAAAATGTAAGAATTAATCAGAAATCAATTTGAATGCTTTTTCTATAATCCCCGTAGTGTTTTCGCACAGACAAAATAAAAATTACAGCCAAGAAAGAAAGTTGGGAGAAACTTAAAATTTCAATCAATTTCCACAGGTCATGACCTGTGAAAATTTTCAAACTTTGAAAGGTATATAAAAATGTCAGAAATCCATTTAAATACCTTCTTACCAATCCCTGTAGTGATTTCTCGTGTATAAAACAAAATAAATTTTGGAAGAACTTAAAATTTTACTCAATTTGTACAGGTTGTAACCTGTGAAAATTGTTAAAATTTGGAAGTTAAAAGAAAATGTTAGAATTCCATTTAAATAACTCCTCTGTAATCCCTGTAGTGATTTCTGATGTAGTAAGTAAAAATTACGGGCAAGGAATAAATTTTGGAGCAACTTAAAATTTTACCAAATTTCCACAGGTCATGACCTGTGAAAATATTGGAAGTTTGAAAAATGTAGGAAAGTGTCAGAAATCCTTTCAAATACTTTCTCTGCAATGCCTATGGTAATTTCTCATGTAGGAAGAAAGAACAAGGGTCAAGGAATAAGTTTTGGAGGAACCTAAATTTTCACTCATTTCCACAGGTCATGACCTGTGAAAATTTTCGAAATTTGAAAAATGTAAGAATTAATCAGAAATCAATTTGAGTGCTTTTTCTATAATCCCCGTAGTGTTTTCGCTCAGACAAAATAAAAATTACAGCCAAGAAGGAAAGTTTGGAGAAACTTAAAATTTCAATCAATTTCCACAGGTCATGACCTGTGAAAATTTTCAAACTTTGAAAGGTATATAAAAATGTCAGAAATCCATTTAAATACCTTCTTACCAATCCCTGTAGTGATTTCTCGTGTATAAAACAAAATAAATTTTGGAAGAACTTAAAATTTTACTCAATTTCTACAGGTTGTGATCTGTGAAAATTGTTAAAATTTGGAAGTTAAAAGAAAATGTTAGAATTCCGTTTAAATAACTCCTCTGTAATCCCTGTAGTCATTTCTCATCTAGTAAGTAAAAATTACGGGCAAGGAATAAATTTTGGAGCAATTTAAAATTTTACCAAATTTCCACAGGTCATGACCTGTGAAAATATTGGAAGTTTGAAAAATGTAGGAAAGTGTCAGAAATCCTTTCAAATACTTTCTCTGCAATGCCTATGGTAATTTCTCATGTAGGAAGAAAGAACAAGGGTCAAGGAATAAGTTTTGGAGGAACCTAAATTTTCACTCATTTCCACAGGTCATGACCTGTGAAAATTTTCGAAATTTGAAAAATGTAAGAATTAATCAGAAATCAATTTGAGTGCTTTTTCTATAATCCCCGTAGTGTTTTCGCTCAGACAAAATAAAAATTACAGCCAAGAAAGAAAGTTTGGAGAAACTTAAAATTTCAATCAATTTCCACAGGTCATGACCTGTGAAAATTTTCAAACTTTGAAAGGTATATAAAAATGTCAGAAATCCATTTAAATACCTTCTTACCAATCCCTGTAGTGATTTCTCGTGTATAAAACAAAATAAATTTTGGAAGAACTTAAAATTTTACTCAATTTGTACAGGTTGTAACCTGTTAAAATTGTTAAAATTTGGAAGTTAAAAGAAAATGTTAGAATTCCATTTAAATAACTCCTCTGCAATCCCTGTAGTAATTTCTGATGTAGTAAGTAAAAATTACGGGCAAGGAATAAATTTTGGAGCAACTTAAAATTTTACCAAATTTCCACAGGTCATGACCTGTGAAAATATTCCAAGTTTGAAAAATGTAGGAAAGTGTCAGAAATCCTTTCAAATACTTTCTCTGCAATGCCTATGGTAATTTCTCATGTAGGAAGAAAGAACAAGGGTCAAGGAATAAATTTTGGAGGAACCTAAATTTTCACTCATTTCCACAGGTCATGACCTGTGAAAATTTTCCAAATTTGAAAAATGTAAGAATTAATCAGAAATCAATTTGAATGCTTTTTCTATAATCCCCGGAGTGTTTTCGCACAGACAAAATAAAAATTACAGCCAAGAAAGAAAGTTTGGAGAAACTTAAAATTTCAATAAATTTCCACAGGTCATGACCTGTGAAAATTTTCAAACTTTGAAAGGTATATGAAAATGTCAGAAATCCATTGAAATACCTTCTTACCAATCCCTGTAGAGATTTCTCGTGTATAAAACAAAATAAATTTTGGAAGAACTTAAAATTTTACTCAATTTGTACAGGTTGTAACCTGTGAAAATTGTTAAAATTTGGAAGTTAAAAGAAAATGTTAGAATTCCATTTAAATAACTCCTCTGTAATCCCTGTAGTAATTTCTGATGTAGTAAGTAAAAATTACGGGCAAGGAATAAATTTTGGAGCAACTTAAAATTTTACCAAATTTCCACAGGTCATGACCTGTGAAAATATTCCAAGTTTGAAAAATGTAGGAAAGTGTCAGAAATCCTTTCAAATACTTTCTCTGCAATGCCTATGGTAATTTCTCATGTAGGAAGAAAGAACAAGGGTCAAGGAATAAGTTTTGGAGGAACCTAAATTTTCACTCATTTCCACAGGTCATGACCTGTGAAAATTTTCGAAATTTGAAAAATGTAAGAATTAATCAGAAATCAATTTGAGTGCTTTTTCTATAATCCCCGTAGTGTTTTCGCTCAGACAAAATAAAAATTACAGCCAAGAAAGAAAGTTTGGAGAAACTTAAAATTTCAATCAATTTCCACAGGTCATGACCTGTGAAAATTTTCAAACTTTGAAAGGTATATAAAAATGTCAGAAATCCATTTAAATACCTTCTTACCAATCCCTGTAGTGATTTCTCGTGTATAAAACAAAATAAATTTTGGAAGAACTTAAAATTTTACTCAATTTCTACAGGTTGTGATCTGTGAAAATTGTTAAAATTTGGAAGTTAAAAGAAAATGTTAGAATTCCGTTTAAATAACTCCTCTGTAATCCCTGTAGTCATTTCTCATCTAGTAAGTAAAAATTACGGGCAAGGAATAAATTTTGGAGCAATTTAAAATTTTACCAAATTTCCACAGGTCATGACCTGTGAAACTATTCCAAGTTTGAAAAATGTAGGAAAGTGTCAGAAATCCTTTCAAATACTTTCTCTGCAATGTCTATGGTAATTTCTCATGTAGGAAGAAAGAACAAGGGTCAAGGAATAAAGTTTGGAGGAACCTAAATTTTCACTCATTTCCTCAGGTCATGACCTGTGAAAATTTTCCAAATTTGAAAAATGTAAGAATTAATCAGAAATCAATTTGAATGCTTTTTCTATAATCCCCGTAGTGTTTTCGCACAGACAAAATAAAAATTACAGCCAAGAAAGAAAGTTGGGAGAAACTTAAAATTTCAATCAATTTCCACAGGTCATGACCTGTGAAAATTTTCAAACTTTGAAAGGTATATAAAAATGTCAGAAATCCATTTAAATACCTTCTTACCAATCCCTGTAGTGATTTCTCGTGTATAAAACAAAATAAATTTTGGAAGAACTTAAAATTTTACTCAATTTGTACAGGTTGTAACCTGTGAAAATTGTTAAAATTTGGAAGTTAAAAGAAAATGTTAGAATTCCATTTAAATAACTCCTCTGTAATCCCTGTAGTGATTTCTGATGTAGTAAGTAAAAATTACGGGCAAGGAATAAATTTTGGAGCAACTTAAAATTTTACCAAATTTCCACAGGTCATGACCTGTGAAAATATTCCAAGTTTGAAAAATGTAGGAAAGTGTCAGAAATCCTTTCAAATACTTTCTCTGCAATGCCTATGGTAATTTCTCATGTAGGAAGAAAGAACAAGGGTCAAGGAATAAATTTTGGAGGAACCTAAATTTTCTGTAATCCTCTGTAGTCCCTGTAGTCATTTCTCATCTAGTAAGTAAAAATTACGGGCAAGGAATAAATTTTGGAGCAATTTAAAATTTTACCAAATTTCCACAGGTCATGACCTGTGAAACTATTCCAAGTTTGAAAAATGTAGGAAAGTGTCAGAAATCCTTTCAAATACTTTCTCTGCAATGTCTATGGTAATTTCTCATGTAGGAAGAAAGAACAAGGGTCAAGGAATAAAGTTTGGAGGAACCTAAATTTTCACTCATTTCCTCAGGTCATGACCTGTGAAAATTTTCCAAATTTGAAAAATGTAAGAATTAATCAGAAATCAATTTGAATGCTTTTTCTATAATCCCCGTAGTGTTTTCGCACAGACAAAATAAAAATTACAGCCAAGAAAGAAAGTTGGGAGAAACTTAAAATTTCAATCAATTTCCACAGGTCATGACCTGTGAAAATTTTCAAACTTTGAAAGGTATATAAAAATGTCAGAAATCCATTTAAATACCTTCTTACCAATCCCTGTAGTGATTTCTCGTGTATAAAACAAAATAAATTTTGGAAGAACTTAAAATTTTACTCAATTTGTACAGGTTGTAACCTGTGAAAATTGTTAAAATTTGGAAGTTAAAAGAAAATGTTAGAATTCCATTTAAATAACTCCTCTGTAATCCCTGTAGTGATTTCTGATGTAGTAAGTAAACATTACGGGCAAGGAATAAATTTTGGAGCAACTTAAAATTTTACCAAATTTCCACAGGTCATGACCTGTGAAAATATTCCAAGTTTGAAAAATGTAGGAAAGTGTCAGAAATCCTTTCAAATACTTTCTCTGCAATGCCTATGGTAATTTCTCATGTAGGAAGAGAGAACAAGGGTCAAGGAATAAATTTTGGAGGAACCTAAATTTTCACTCATTTCCACAGGTCATGACCTGTGAAAATTTTCGAAATTTGAAAAATGTAAGAATTAATCAGAAATCAATTTGAATGCTTTTTCTATAATCCCCGGAGTGTTTTCGCACAGACAAAATAAAAATTACAGCCAAGAAAGAAAGTTTGGAGAAACTTAAAATTTCAATCAATTTCCACAGGTCATGACCTGTGAAAATTTTCAAACTTTGAAAGGTATATAAAAATGTCAGAAATCCATTTAAATACCTTCTTACCAATCCCTGTAGTGATTTCTCGTGTATAAAACAAAATAAATTTTGGAAGACCTTAAAATTTTACTCAATTTGTACAGGTTGTAACCTGTGAAAATTGTTAAAATTTGGAAGTTAAAAGAAAATGTTAGAATTCCATTTAAATAACTCCTCTGTAATCCCTGTAGTAATTTCTGATGTAGTAAGTAAAAATTACGGGCAAGGAATAAATTTTGGAGCAACTTAAAATTTTACCAAATTTCCACAGGTCATGACCTGTGAAAATATTCCAAGTTTGAAAAATGTAGGAAAGTGTCAGAAATCCTTTCAAATACTTTCTCTGCAATGCCTATGGTAATTTCTCATGTAGGAGGAAAGCAAGGGTCAAGGAATAAGTTTTGGAGGAACCTAAATTTTCACTCATTTCCACAGGTCAGACCCTGTGAAAATTTTCCAAATTTGAAAAATGTAAGAATTAATCAGAAATCAATTTTAATGCTTTTTCTATAATCCCCGTAGTGTTTTCGCACAGACAAAATAAAAATTACAGCCAAGAAAGAAAGTTTGGAGAAACTTAAAATTTCAATCAATTTCCACAGGTCATGACCTGTGAAAATATTCCAAGTTTGAAAAATGTAGGAAAGTGTCAGAAATCCTTTCAAATACTTTCTCTGCAATGCCTATGGTAATTTCTGATGTAAGAAGAAAGAACAAGGGTCAAGGCATAAATTTTGGAGGAACCTAAATTTTCACTCATTTCCACAGGTCATACCCTGTGAAAATTTTCGAAATTTGAAAAATGTAAGAATTAATCAGAAATCAATTTGAATGCTTTTTCTATAATCCCCGTAGTGTTTTCGCACAGATAAAATAAAAATTACAGCCAAGAAAGAAAGTTTGGAGAAACGTTAAATTTCAATCAATTTCCACAGGTCATGACCTGTGAAAATTTTCAAACTTTGAAAGGTATATAAAAATGTCAGAAATCCATTGAAATACCTTCTTACCAATCCCTGTAGTGATTTCTCGTGTATAAAACAAAATAAATTTTGGAAGAACTTAAAATTTTACTCAATTTGTACAGGTTGTAACCTGTGAAAATAGTTAAAATTTGGAAGTTAAAAGAAAATGTTAGAATTCCATTTAAATAACTCCTCTGTAATCCCTGTAGTCATTTCTCATCTAGTAAGTAAAAATTACGGGCAAGGAATAAATTTTGGAGCAACTTAAAATTTTACCAAATTTCCACAGGTCATGACCTGTGAAAATATTCCAAGTTTGAAAAATGTAGGAAAGTGTCGGAAATCCTTTCAAATACTTTCTCTGCAATGTCTATGGTAATTTCTCATGTAGGAAGAAAGAACAAGGGTCAAGGAATAAATTTTGGAGGAACCTAAATTTTCACTCATTTCCACAGGTCATGACCTGTGAAAATTTTCGAAATTTGAAAAATGTAAGAATTAATCAGAAATCAATTTGAATGCTTTTTCCATAATCCCCGTAGTGTTTTCGCACAGACAAAATAAAAATTACAGCCAAGAAAGAAAGTTTGGAGAAACTTAAAATTTCAATCAATTTCCACAGGTCATGACCTGTGAAAATTTTCAGACTTTGAAAGGTATATAAAAATGTCAGAAATCCATTTAAATACCTTCTTTCCAATCCCTGTAGTGATTTCTCGTGTATAAAACAAAATAAATTTTGGAAGAACTTAAAATTTTACTCAATTTGTACAGGTTGTAACCTGTGAAAATAGTTAAAATTTGGAAGTTAAAAGAAAATGTTAGAATTCCATTTAAATAACTCCTCTGTAATCCCTGTAGTCATTTCTCATCTAGTAAGTAAAAATTACGGGCAAGGAATAAATTTTGGAGCAACTTAAAATTTTACCAAATTTCCACAGGTCATGACCTGTGAAAATATTCCAAGTTTGAAAAATGTAGGAAAGTGTCAGAAATCCTTTCAAATACTTTCTCTGCAATGTCTATGGTAATGTCTCATGTAGGAGGAAAGCAAGGGTCAAGGAATAAGTTTTGGAGGAACCTAAATTTTCACTCATTTCCACAGGTCAGACCCTGTGAAAATTTTCCAAATTTGAAAAATGTAAGAATTAATCAGAAATCAATTTGAATGCTTTTTCTATAATCCCCGTAGTGTTTTCGCACAGACAAAATAAAAATTACAGCCAAGAAAGAAAGTTTGGAGAAACTTAAAATTTCAATCAATTTCCACAGGTCATGACCTGTGAAAATTTTCAAACTTTGAAAGGTATATAAAAATGTCAGAAATCCATTGAAATACCTTCTTACCAATCCCTGTAGTGATTTCTCGTGTATAAAACAAAATAAATTTTGGAAGAACTTAAAATTTTACTCAATTTGTACAGGTTGTAACCTGTGAAAATAGTTAAAATTTGGAAGATAAAAGAAAATGTTAGAATTCCATTTAAATAACTCCTCTGTAATCCCTGTAGTCATTTCTCATCTAGTAAGTAAAAATTACGGGCAAGGAATAAATTTTGGAGCAACTTAAAATTTTACCAAATTTCCACAGGTCATGACCTGTGAAAATATTCCAAGTTTGAAAAATGTAGGAAAGTGTCGGAAATCCTTTCAAATACTTTCTCTGCGATGTCTATGGTAATTTCTCATGTAGGAAGAAAGAACAAGGGTCAAGGAATAAATTTTGGAGGAACCTAAATTTTCACTCATTTCCACAGGTCATGACCTGTGAAAATTTTCGAAATTTGAAAAATGTAAGAATTAATCAGAAATCAATTTGAATGCTTTTTCCATAATCCCCGTAGTGTTTTCGCACAGACAAAATAAAAATTACAGCCAAGAAAGAAAGTTTGGAGAAACTTAAAATTTCAATCAATTTCCACAGGTCATGACCTGTGAAAATTTTCAGACTTTGAAAGGTATATAAAAATGTCAGAAATCCATTTAAATACCTTCTTTCCAATCCCTGTAGTGATTTCTCGTGTATAAAACAAAATAAATTTTGGAAGAACTTAAAATTTTACTCAATTTGTACAGGTTGTAACCTGTGAAAATAGTTAAAATTTGGAAGTTAAAAGAAAATGTTAGAATTCCATTTAAATAACTCCTCTGTAATCCCTGTAGTCATTTCTCATCTAGTAAGTAAAAATTACGGGCAAGGAATAAATTTTGGAGCAACTTAAAATTTTACCAAATTTCCACAGGTCATGACCTGTGAAAATATTCCAAGTTTGAAAAATGTAGGAAAGTGTCAGAAATCCTTTCAAATACTTTCTCTGCAATGTCTATGGTAATGTCTCATGTAGGAGGAAAGCAAGGGTCAAGGAATAAGTTTTGGAGGAACCTAAATTTTCACTCATTTCCACAGGTCAGACCCTGTGAAAATTTTCCAAATTTGAAAAATGTAAGAATTAATCAGAAATCAATTTGAATGCTTTTTCTATAATCCCCGTAGTGTTTTCGCACAGACAAAATAAAAATTACAGCCAAGAAAGAAAGTTTGGAGAAACTTAAAATTTCAATCAATTTCCACAGGTCATGACCTGTGAAAATTTTCAAACTTTGAAAGGTATATAAAAATGTCAGAAATCCATTGAAATACCTTCTTACCAATCCCTGTAGTGATTTCTCGTGTATAAAACAAAATAAATTTTGGAAGAACTTAAAATTTTACTCAATTTGTACAGGTTGTAACCTGTGAAAATAGTTAAAATTTGGAAGATAAAAGAAAATGTTAGAATTCCATTTAAATAACTCCTCTGTAATCCCTGTAGTCATTTCTCATCTAGTAAGTAAAAATTACGGGCAAGGAATAAATTTTGGAGCAACTTAAAATTTTACCAAATTTCCACAGGTCATGACCTGTGAAAATATTCCAAGTTTGAAAAATGTAGGAAAGTGTCGGAAATCCTTTCAAATACTTTCTCTGCGATGTCTATGGTAATTTCTCATGTAGGAAGAAAGAACAAGGGTCAAGGAATAAATTTTGGAGGAACCTAAATTTTCACTCATTTCCACAGGTCATGACCTGTGAAAATTTTCGAAATTTGAAAAATGTAAGAATTAATCAGAAATCAATTTGAATGCTTTTTCCATAATCCCCGTAGTGTTTTCGCACAGACAAAATAAAAATTACAGCCAAGAAAGAAAGTTTGGAGAAACTTAAAATTTCAATCAATTTCCACAGGTCATGACCTGTGAAAATTTTCAGACTTTGAAAGGTATATAAAAATGTCAGAAATCCATTGAAATACCTTCTTTCCAATCCCTGTAGTGATTTCTCGTGTATAAAACAAAATAAATTTTGGAAGAACTTAAAATTTTACTCAATTTGTACAGGTTGTAACCTGTGAAAATAGTTAAAATTTGGAAGTTAAAAGAAAATGTTAGAATTCCATTTAAATAACTCCTCTGTAATCCCTGTAGTCATTTCTCATCTAGTAAGTAAAAATTACGGGCAAGGAATAAATTTTGGAGCAACTTAAAATTTTACCAAATTTCCACAGGTCATGACCTGTGAAAATATTCCAAGTTTGAAAAATGTAGGAAAGTGTCAGAAATCCTTTCAAATACTTTCTCTGCAATGTCTATGGTAATGTCTCATGTAGGAGGAAAGCAAGGGTCAAGGAATAAGTTTTGGAGGAACCTAAATTTTCACTCATTTCCACAGGTCAGACCCTGTGAAAATTTTCCAAATTTGAAAAATGTAAGAATTAATCAGAAATCAATTTGAATGCTTTTTCTATAATCCCCGTAGTGTTTTCGCACAGACAAAATAAAAATTACAGCCAAGAAAGAAAGTTTGGAGAAACTTAAAATTTCAATCAATTTCCACAGGTCATGACCTGTGAAAATATTCCAAGTTTGAAAAATGTAGGAAAGTGTCAGAAATCCTTTCAAATACTTTCTCTGCAATGCCTATGGTAATTTCTGATGTAAGAAGAAAGAACAAGGGTCAAGGCATAAATTTTGGAGGAACCTAAATTTTCACTCATTTCCACAGGTCATACCCTGTGAAAATTTTCGAAATTTGAAAAATGTAAGAATTAATCAGAAATCAATTTGAATGCTTTTTCTATAATCCCCGTAGTGTTTTCGCACAGATAAAATAAAAATTACAGCCAAGAAAGAAAGTTTGGAGAAACTTAAAATTTCAATCAATTTCCACAGGTCATGACCTGTGAAAATTTTCAAACTTTGAAAGGTATATAAAAATGTCAGAAATCCATTTAAATACCTTCTTACCAATCCCTGTAGTGATTTCTCGTGTATAAAACAAAATAAATTTTGGAAGAACTTAAAATTTTACTCAATTTGTACAGGTTGTAACCTGTGAAAATAGTTAAAATTTGGAAGTTAAAAGAAAATGTTAGAATTCCATTTAAATAACTCCTCTGTAATCCCTGTAGTCATTTCTCATCTAGTAAGTAAAAATTACGGGCAAGGAATAAATTTTGGAGCAACTTAAAATTTTACCAAATTTCCACAGGTCATGACCTGTGAAAATATTCCAAGTTTGAAAAATGTAGGAAAGTGTCGGAAATCCTTTCAAATACTTTCTCTGCAATGTCTATGGTAATTTCTCATGTAGGAAGAAAGAACAAGGGTCAAGGAATAAATTTTGGAGGAACCTAAATTTTCACTTATTTCCACAGGTCATAACTTGTGAAAATTTTCGAAATTTGAAAAATGTAAGAATTAATCAGAAATCAATTTGAATGCTTTTTCTATAATCCCCGTAGTGTTTTCGCACAGACAAAATAAAAATTACAGCCAAGAAAGAAAGTTTGGAGAAACTTAAAATTTTAATCAATTTCCACAGGTCATGACCTGTGAAAATTTTAAAACTTTGAAAGGTATATAAAAATGTCAGAAATCCATTTAAATACCTTCTTACCAATCCCTGTAGTGATTTCTCGTGTATAAATCAAAATAAATTTTGGAAGAACTTAAAATTTTACCAAATTTCCACAGAAATCCATTTAAATACCTTCTTACCAATCCCTGTAGTGATTTCTCGTGTATAAAACAAAATAAATTTTGGAAGAACTTAAAATTTTACTCAATTTCTACAGGTTGTGATCTGTGAAAATTGTTAAAATTTGGAAGTTAAAAGAAAATGTTAGAATTCCGTTTTAATAACTCCTCTGTAATCCCTGTACTCATTTCTCAACTAGTAAGTAAAAATGACGGGCAGGGAATAAATTTTGGAGCAACTTAAAATTTTACCAAATTTCCACAGGTCATGACCTGTGAAACTATTCCAAGTTTGAAAAATGTAGGAAAGTGTCAGAAATCCTTTCAAATACTTTCTCTGCAATGTCTATGGCAATTTTTCATGTAGGAAGAAAGAACAAGGGTCAAGGAATAAAGTTTGGAGGAACCTAAATTTTCACTCATTTCCACAGGTCATGACCTGTGAAAATTTTCCAAATTTGAAAAATGTAAGAATTAGTCTGAAATGAATTTGAATGCTTTTTCTATAATCCTCGTAGTGTTTTCGCACAGACAAAATAAAAATTACAGCCAAGAAAGAAAGTTTGGAGAAACTTAAAATTTCTATCAATTTCCATAGGTCATGACCTGTGAAAATTTTCAGACTTTGAAAGGTATATAAAAATGTCAGAAATCCATTTAAATACCTTCTTACCAATCCCTGTAGTGATTTCTCGTGTATAAAACAAAATAAAATTTGGAAGAACTTCAAATTTTACTCAATTTGTACAGAGTGTAACCTGTGAAAATTGTTAAAATTTGGAAGTCAAAAGAAAATGTTAGAATTCCATTTAAATAACTCCTCTGTAATCCCTGTAGTCATTTCTGATATGGTAAGTAAAAATTACGGGCAAGGAATAAATTTTGGAGCAACTTAAAATTTTACCAAATTTCCACAGGTCATGACCTGTGAAAATATTCCAAGTTTGAAAAATGTAGGAAAGTGTCAGAAATCCTTTCAAATACTTTCTCTGCAATGCCTATGGTAATTTCTCATGTAGGAAGAAAGAACAAGGGTCAAGGAATAAGTTTTGGAGGAACCTAAATTTTCACTCATTTCCACAGGTCATGACCTGTGAAAATTTTCGAAATTTGAAAAATGTAAGAATTAATCAGAAATCAATTTGAGTGCTTTTTCTATAATCCCCGTAGTGTTTTCGCACAGACAAAATAAAAATTACAGCCAAGAAAGAAAGTTTGGAGAAACTTAAAATTTCAATCAATTTCCACAGGTCATGACCTGTGAAAATTTTCAGACTTTGAAAGGTATATAAAAATGTCAGAAATCCATTTAAATACCTTCTTACCAATCCCTGTAGTGATTTCTCGTGTATAAAACAAAATAAATTTTGGAAGAACTTAAAATTTTACTCAATTTCTACAGGTTGTGATCTGTGAAAATTGTTAAAATTTGGAAGTTAAAAGAAAATGTTAGAATTCCGTTGAAATAACTCCTCTGTAATCCCTGTAGTCATTTCTCATCTAGTAAGTAAAAATTACGGGCAAGGAATAAATTTTGGAGCAACTTAAAATTTTACCAAATTTCCACAGGTCATGACCTGTGAAACTATTCCAAGTTTGAAAAATGTAGGAAAGTGTCAGAAATCCTTTCAAATACTTTCTCTGCAATGTCTATGGTAATTTCTCATGTAGGAAGAAAGAACAAGGGTCAAGGAATAAAGTTTGGAGGAACCTAAATTTTCACTCATTTCCTCAGGTCATGACCTGTGAAAATTTTCCAAATTTGAAAAATGTAAGAATTAATCAGAAATCAATTTGAATGCTTTTTCTATAATCCCCGTAGTGTTTTCGCACAGACAAAATAAAAATTACAGCCAAGAAAGAAAGTTTGGAGAAACTTAAAATTTCAATCAATTTCCACAGGTCATGACCTGTGAAAATTTTCAGACTTTGAAACGTATATAAAAATGTCAGAAATCCATTTAAATACCTTCTTACCAATCCCTGTAGTGATTTCTCGTGTATAAAACAAAATAAATTTTGGAAGAACTTCAAATTTTACTCAATTTGTACAGAGTATAACCTGTGAAAATTGTTAAAATTTGGAAGTTAAAAGAAAATGTTAGAATTCCATTTAAATAACTCCTCTGTAATCCCTGTAGTCATTTCTGATATAGTAAGTAAAAATTACGGGCAAGGAATAAATTTTGGAGCAACTTAAAATTTTACCAAATTTCCACAGGTCATGACCTGTGAAAATATTCGAAGTTTGAAAAATGTAGGAAAGTGTCAGAAATCCTTTCAAATACTTTCTCTGCAATGTCTATGGTAATTTCTCATGTAAGAAGAAAGAACAAGGGTCAAGGAATAAATTTTGGAGGAACCTAAATTTTCACTCATTTCCTCAGGTCATGACCTGTGAAAATTTTCCAAATTTAAAAAATGTAAGAATTAATCAGAAATCAATTTGAATGCTTTTTCTATAATCCCCGTAGTGTTTTCGCACAGATAAAATAAAAATTACAGCCAAGAAAGAAAGTTTGGAGAAACTTAAAATTTCAATCAATTTCCACAGGTCATGACCTGTGAAAATTTTCAGACTTTAAAAGGTATATAAAAATGTCAGAAATCCATTTAAATACCTTCTTACCAATCCCTGTAGTGATTTCTTGTGTATAAAACAAAATAAATTTTGGAAGAACTTAAAATTTTACTCAATTTCTACAGGTTGTGATCTGTGAAAATTGTTAAAATTTGGAAGTTAAAAGAAAATGTTAGAATTCCATTTAAATAACTCCTCTGTAATCCCTGTAGTAATTTCTGATGTAGTAACTAAAAATTACGGGCAAGGAATAAATTTTGGAGCAACTTAAAATTTTACCAAATTTCCACAGGTCATGACCTGTGAAAATATTCGAAGTTTGAAAAATGTAGGAAAGTGTCAGAAATCCTTTCAAATACTTTCTCTGCAATGCCTTTGGTAATTTCTCATGTAGGAAGAAAGAACAAGGGTCAAGGAATAAGTTTTGGAGGAACCGAAATTTTCACTCATTTCCACAGGTCATGACCTGTGAAAATTTTCGAAATTTGAAAAATGTAAGAATTAATCAGAAATCAATTTGAATGCTTTTTCTATAATCCCCGTAGTGTTTTCGCACAGACAAAATAAAAATTACAGCCAAGAAAGAAAGTTTGGAGAAACTTAAAATTTCAATCAATTTCCACAGGTCATGACCTGTAAAAATTTTCAAACTTTGAAAGGTATATAAAAATGTCAGAAATCCATTTAAATACCTTCTTACCAATCCCTGTAGTGATTTCTCGTGTATAAAACAAAATAAATTTTGGAAGAACTTAAAATTTTACTCAATTTGTACAGGTTGTAACCTGTGAAAATTGTTAAAATTTGGAAGTTAAAAGAAAATGTTAGAATTCCATTTAAATAACTCCTCTGTAATCCCTGTAGTCATTTCTCATCTAGTAAGTAAAAATTACGGGCAAGGAATAAATTTTGGAGCAACTTAAAATTTTACCAAATTTCCACATGTCATGACCTGTGAAAATATTCGAAGTTTGAAAAATGTAGGAAAGTGTCAGAAATCCTTTCAAATACTTTCTCTGCAATGTCTATGGTAATTTCTCATGTAAGAAGAAAGAACAAGGGTCAAGGAATAAATTTTGGAGGAACCTAAATTTTCACTCATTTCCACAGGTCATGACCTGTGAAAATTTTCCAAATTTAAAAAATGTAAGAATTAATCAGAAATCAATTTGAATGCTTTTTCTATAATCCCCGTAGTGTTTTCGCACAGACAAAATAAAAATTACAGCCAAGAAAGAAAGTTTGGAGAAACTTAAAATTTCAATCAATTTCCACAGGTCATTGCCTGTGAAAATTTTCAGACTTTAAAAGGTATATAAAAATGTCAGAAATCCATTTAAATACCTTCTTACCAATCCCTGTAGTGATTTCTCGTGTATAAAACAAAATAAATTTTGGAAGAACTTAAAATTTTACTTAATTTCTACAGGTTGTGATCTGTGAAAATTGTTAAAATTTGGAAGTTAAAAGAAAATGTTAGAATTCCATTTAAATAACTCCTCTGTAATCCCTGTAGTGATTTCTGATGTAGTAAGTAAAAATTACGGGCAAGGAATAAATTTTGGAGCAACTTAAAATTTTACCAAATTTCCACAGGTCATGACCTGTGAAAATATTCCAAGTTTGAAAAATGTAGGAAAGTGTCAGAAATCCTTTCAAATACTTTCTCTGCAATGCCTTTGGTAATTTCTCATGTAGGAAGAAAGAACAAGGGTCAAGGAATAAGTTTTGGAGGAACCGAAATTTTCACTCATTTCCACAGGTCATGACCTGTGAAAATTTTCGAAATTTGAAAAATGTAAGAATTAATCAGAAATCAATATGAATGCTTTTTCTATAATCCCCGTAGTGTTTTCGCACAGACAAAATAAAAATTACAGCCAAGAAAGAAAGTTTGGAGAAACTTAAAATTTCAATCAATTTCCACAGGTCATGACCTGTGAAAATTTTCAAACTTTGAAAGGTATATAAAAATGTCAGAAATCCATTTAAATACCTTCTTACCAATCCCTGTAGTGATTTCTCGTGTATAAAACAAAATAAATTTTGGAAGAACTTAAAATTTTACTCAATTTCTACAGGTTGCAACCTGTGAAAATTGTTAAAATTTGGAAGTTAAAAGAAAATGTTAGAATTCCATTTAAATAACTCCTCTGTAATCCCTGTAGTCATTTCTGATGTAGTAAGTAAAAATTACGGGCAAGGAATAAATTTTGGAGCAACTTAAAATTTTACCAAATTTCCACAGGTCATGACCTGTGAAAATATTCCAAGTTTGAAAAATGTAGGAAAGTGTCAGAAATCCTTTCAAATACTTTCTCTGCAATGCCTATGGTAATTTCTCATGTAGGAAGAAGAACAAGGGTCAAGGAATAAGTTTTGGAGGAACCTAAATTTTCACTCATTTCCACAGGTCATGACCTGTGAAAATTTTCCAAATTTGAAAAATGTAAGAATTAATCAGAAATCAATTTGAATGCTTTTTCTATAATCCCCGTAGTGTTTTCGCACAGACAAAATAAAAATTACAGCCAAGAAAGAAAGTTTGAAGAAACTTAAAATTTCAATCAATTTCCACAGGTCATGACCTGTGAAAATTTTCAAACTTTGAAAGGTATATAAAAATGTCAGAAATCCATTTAAATACCTTCTTACCAATCCCTGTAGTGATTTCTCGTGTATAAAACAAAATAAATTTTGGAAGAACTTCAAATTTTACTCAATTTCTACAGGTTGTGATCTGTGAAAATTGTTAAAATTTGGAAGTTAAAAGAAAATGTTAGAATTCCATTTAAATAACTCCTCTGTAATCCCTGTAGTCATTTCTCATCTAGTAAGTAAAAATTACGGGCAAGGAATAAATTTTGGAGCAACTTAAAATTTTACCAAATTTCCACAGGTCATGACCTGTGAAAATATTCCAAGTTTGAAAAATGTAGGAAAGTGTCAGAAATCCTTTCAAATACTTTCTCTGCAATGTCTATGGTAATTTCTCATGTAGGAAGAAAGAGCAAGGGTCAAGGAATAAAGTTTGGAGGAACCTAAATTTTCACTCATTTCCACAGGTCATGACCTGTGAAAATTTTCCAAATTTGAAAAATGTAAGAATTAATCAGAAATCAATTTGAATGTTTTTTCTATAATCCCCGTAGTGTTTTCGCACAGACAAATTAAAAATTACAGCCTAGAAAGAATATTTGGAGAAACTTAATATTTCAATCAATTTCCACAGGTCATGACCTGTGAAAATTTTCAGACTTGGAAAGGTATATAAAAATGTCAGAAATCCATTTAAATACCTTCTTGCCAATCCCTGTAGTGATTTCTCGTGTATAAAACAAAATAAATTTTGGAAGAACTTAAAATTTTACTCAATTTGTACAGGTTGTAACCTGTGAAAATTGTTAAAATTTGGAAGTTAAAAGAAAATGTTAGAATTCCATTTAAATAACTCCTCTGTAATCCCTGTAGTGATTTCTGATATAGTAAGTAAAAATTACGGGCAAGGAATAAATTTTGGAGCAACTTAAAATTTTACCAAATTTCCACAGGTCATGACCTGTGAAAATATTCCAAGTTTGAAAAATGTAGGAAAGTGTCAGAAATCCTTTCAAATACTTTCTCTGCAATGCCTTTGGTAATTTCTCATGTAGGAAGAAAGAACGAGGGTCAAGGAATAAGTTTTGGAGGAACCTAAATTTTCACTCATTTCCACAGGTCATGACCTGTGAAAATTTTCGAAATTTGAAAAATGCAAGAATTAATCAGAAATCAATTTGAATGCTTTTTCTATAATCCCCGTAGTGTTTTCGCACAGACAAAATAAAAATTACAGCCAAGAAAGAAAGTTTGGAGAAACTTAAAATTTCAATCAATTTCCACAGGTCATGACCTGTGAAAATTTTCAAACTTTGAAAGGTATATAAAAATGTCAGAAATCCATTTAAATACCTTCTTACCAATCCCTGTAGTGATTTCTCGTGTATAAAACAAAATAAATTTTGGAAGAACTTAAAATTTTACTCAATTTGTACAGGTTGTAACCTGTGAAAATTGTTAAAATTTGGAAGTTAAAAGAAAATGTTAGAATTCCATTTAAATAACTCCTCTGTAATCCCTGTAGTCATTTCTCATCTAGTAGGTAAAAATTACGGGCAAGGAATAAATTTTGGAGCAACTTAAAATTTTACCAAATTTCCACAGGTCATGCGTGACCTGTGAAAATATTCCAAGTTTGAAAAATGTAGGAAAGTGTCAGAAATCCTTTCAAATACTTTCTCTGCAATGCCTATGGTAATTTCTCATGTAGGAAGAAAGAACAAGGGTCAAGGAATAAATTTTGGAGGAACCTAAATTTTCACTCATTTCCACAGGTCATACCCTGTGAAAATTTTCGACATTTGAAAAATGTAAGAATTAATCAGAAATCAATTTGAATGCTTTTTCTATAATCCCCGTAGTGTTTTCGCACAGACAAAATAAAAATTACAGCCAAGAAAGAAAGTTTGGAGAAACTTAAAATTTCAATCAATTTCCACAGGTCATGACCTGTGAAAATTTTCAAACTTTGAAAGGTATATGAAAATGTCAGAAATCCATTTAAATACCTTCTTACCAATCCCTGTAGTGATTTCTCGTGTATAAAACAAAATAAATTTTGGAAGAACTTAAAATTTTACTCAATTTGTACAGGTTGTAACGTGTGAAAATTGTTAAAATTTGGAAGTTAAAAGAAAATGTTAGAATTCATTTAAAAAACTCCTCTGTCATCCCTGTAGTCATTTCTGATGTAGTAAGTAAATATTACGGGCAAGGAATAAATTTTGGAGCAACTTAAAATTTTACCAAATTTCCTCATATTCGAAATATTCGAAGTTTGAAAAATGTAGGAAAGTATCGGAAATCCTTTCAAATACTTTCTCTGCAATGCCTATGGTAATTTCTCATGTAGGAAGAAAGAACAAGGGTCAAGGAATAAGTTTTGGATGAACCTAAATTTTCACTCATTTCCACAGGTTATGACCTGTGAAAATTTTCGAAATTTGAAAAATGTAAGAATTAATCAGAAATTAATTTGAATGCTTTTTCTATAATCCCCGTAGTGTTTTCGCACAGACAAAATAAAAATTACAGCCAAGAAAGAAAGTTTGGAGAAACTTAAAATTTCAATCAATTTCCACAGGTCATAACCTGTGAAAATTTTCAAACTTTGAAAGGTATATGAAAATGTCAGAAATCCATTTAAATACCTTCTTACCAATCCCTGTAGTGATTTCTCGTGTATAAAACAAAATAAATTTTGGAAGAACTTAAAATTTTACTCAATTTGTACAGGTTGTAACCTGTGAAAATTGTTAAAATTTGGAAGTTAAAAGAAAATGTTAGAATTCCATTTAAATAACTCCTCTGTAATCCCTGTAGTCATTTCTGATATAGTAAGTAAAAATTGCGGGCAAGGAATAAATTTTGGAGCAACTTAAAATTTTACCAAATTTCCACAGGTCATGACCTGTGAAAATATTCCAAGTTTGAAAAATGTAGGAAAGTGTCAGAAATCCTTTCAAATACTTTCTCTGCAATGCCTATGGTAATTTCTCATGTAGGAAGAAAGAACAAGGGTCAAAGAATAAATTTTGGAGGAACCTAAATTTTCACTCATTTCCACAGGTCATACCCTGTGAAAATTTTCCAAATTTGAAAAATGTAAGAATTAATCAGAAATCAATTTGAATGCTTTTTCTATAATTCCCGTAGTGTTTTCGCACAGACAAAATAAAAATTACAGCCAAGAAAGAAAGTTTGGAGAAACTTAAAATTTCAATCAATTTCCACAGGTCATGACCTGTGAAAATTTTAAAACTTTGAAAGGTATATAAAAATGTCAGAAATCCATTTAAATACCTTCTTACCAATCCCTGTAGTGATTTCTCGTGTATAAAACAAAATAAATTTTAGAAGAACTTAAAATTTTACTCAATTTGTACAGGTTGTAACGTGTGAAAATTGTTAAAATTTGGAAGTTAAAAGAAAATGTTAGAATTCCATTTAAAAAACTCCTCTGTCATCCCTGTAGTCATTTCTGATGTAGTAAGTAAATATTACGGGCAAGGAATAAATTTTGGAGCAACTTAAAATTTTACCAAATTTCCTCATATTCGAAATATTCGAAGTTTGAAAATGTAGGAAAGTATCAGAAATCCTTTCAAATACTTTCTCTGCAATGCCTATGGTAATTTCTCATGTAGGAAGAAAGAACAAGGGTCAAGGAATAAGTTTTGGAGGAACCTAAATTTTCACTCATTTCCACAGGTCATGACCTGTGAAAATTTTCGAAATTTGAAAAATGTAAGAATTAATCAGAAATCAATTTGAATGCTTTTTCTATAATCCCCGTAGTGTTTTCGCACAGACAAAATAAAAATTACAGCCAAGAAAGAAAGTTTGGAGAAACTTAAAATTTCAATCAATTTCCTCAGTTCATGACCTGTGAAAATTTTCAAACTTTGAAAGGTATATAAAAATGTCAGAAATCCATTTAAATACCTTCTTACCAAACCCTGTAGTGATTTCTCTTGTATAAAACAAAATAAATTTTGGAAGAACTTAAAATTTTACTCAATTTCTACAGGTTGTGATCTGTGAAAATTGTTAAAATTTGGAAGTTAAAAGAAAATGTTAGAATTCCATTTAAATAACTCCTCTGTAATCCCTGTAGTAATTTCTGATATAGTAAGTAAAAATTACGGGCAAGGAATAAATTTTGGAGCAACTTAAAATTTTACCAAATTTCCACAGGTCATGACCTGTGAAAATATTCCAAGTTTGAAAAATGTAGGAAAGTGTCAGAAATCCTTTCAGATACTTTCTCTGCAATCTCTATGGTAATTTCTCATGTAGGAAGAAAGAACAAGGGTCAAGGAATAAGATTTGGAGGAACCTAAATTTTCACTCATTTCCACAGGTGGAAATGTGAAAATTTTCCAAATTTGAAAAATTTAAGAATTAATCAGAAATCAATTTGAATGCTTTTTCTATAATCCCCGTAGTGTTTTCGCACAGACAAAATAAAAATTACAGCCAAGAAAGAAAGTTTGGAGAAACTTAAAATTTCAATCAATTTCCACAGGTCATGACCTGTGAAAATTTTCAGACTTTGAAAGGTATATAAAAATGTCAGAAATCCATTTAAATACCTTCTTACCAATCCCTGTAGTGATTTCTCGTTTATAAAACAAAATAAATTTTGGAAGAACTTGAAATTTTACTCAATTTGTACAGGTTGTAACGTGTGAAAATTGTTAAAATTTGGAAATTAAAAGAAAATGTTAGAAAAACCATTTAAATAACTCCGCTGTGATCCCTGTAGTCATTTCTGATATAGTAAGTAAAAATTACGTGTAAGGAATAAATTTTGGAGCAACTTAAAATTTTACCAAATTTCGACAGGTCATGACATGTGAAAATATTCCAAGTTTGAAAAATGTAGGAAAGTGTCAGAAATCCTTTCAAATACTTTCTCTGCAATGCCTATGGTAATTTCTCATGTAGGAAGAAAGAACAAGGGTCAATGAATAAGCTTTGGAGGAACCTAAATTTTCACTCATTTCCACAGGTGGAAATGTGAAAATTTTCCAAATTTGAAAAATGTAAGAATTAATCAGAAATCAAATTGAATGCTTTTTCTATAATCCGCGTAGTGTTTTCGCACAGACAAAATAAAAATTACAGCCAAGAAAGAAAGTTTGGAGAAACTTAAAATTTCAATCAATTTCCACAGGTGAAAATTTTCAAACTTTGAAAGGTATATAAAAATGTCAGAAATCCATTTAAATACCTTCTTACCAATCCCTGTAGTGATTTCTCGTGTATAAAACAAAATAAATTTTGGAAGAACTTAAAATTTTACTCAATTTGTACAGGTTGTAACCTGTGAAAATTGTTAAAATTTGGAAGTTAAAAGAAAATGTTAGAATTCCATTTAAATAACTCCTCTGTAATCCCTGTAGTCATTTCTGATGTAGTAAGTAAAAATTACGGGCAAGGAATAAATTTTGGAGCAACTTAAAATTTCACCAAATTTCCACAGGTCATGACCTGTGAAAATATTCCAAGTTTGAAAAATGTAGGAAAGTGTCAGAAATCCTTTCAAAAACTTTCTCTGCAATGCCTATGGTAATTTCTCATGTAGGAAGAAAGAACAAGGGTCAAGGAATAAATTTTGGAGGAACCTAAATTTTCACTCATTTCCACAGGTCATACCCTGTGAAAATTTTCCAAATTTGAAAAATGTAAGAATTAATCAGAAATCAATTTGAATGCTTTTTCTATAATCCCCGTAGTGTTTTCGCACAGACAAAATAAAAATTACAGCCAAGAAAGAACGTTTGGAGAAACTTAAAATTTCAATCAATTTCCACAGGTCATGACCTGTAAAAATTTTCAGACTTTGAAAGGTATATGAAAATGTCAGAAATCCATTTAAATACCTTCTTACCAATCCCTGTAGTGATTTCTCTAAGAAGTTAAAATTTTACTCAATTTGTACAGGTTGTAACCTGTGAAAATTTTAATAAAATTCGGAAGTTAAAAGAAAATGTTAGAATTCCATTTAAGTAACTCCTCTATAATCCCTGTAGTCATTTCTCATCTAGTAAGTAAAAATGACGGGCAAGGAATAAATTTTGGAGCAACTTAAAATTTTACCAAATTTCCACAGGTCATGACCTGTGAAAATATTCCAAGTTTGAAAAATGTAGGAAAGTGTCAGAAATCCTTTCAAATACTTTCTCTGCAATGCCTATGGTAATTTCTCATGTAGGAAGAAAGAACAAGGGTCAAGGAATAAATTTTGGAGGAACCTAAATTTTCACTCATTTCCACAGGTCATACCCTGTGAAAATTTTCCAAATTTGAAAAATGTAAGAATTAATCAGAAATCAATTTGAATGCTTTTTCTATAATCCCCGTAGTGTTTTCGCACAGACAAAATAAAAATTACAGCCAAGAAAGAGAGTTTGGAGAAACTTAAAATTTCAATCAATTTCCACCTGTGAAAAATTTCAAATTTTGAAAGGTTTTTGAAAATGTCAGAAATCCATTTAAATACCTTCTTACCAATCCCTGTAGTGATTTCTCGTGTATAAAACAAAATAAATTTTGGAAGAACTTAAAATTTTACTCAATTTGTACAGGTTGTAACCTGTGAAAATTGTTAAAATTTGGAAGTTAAAAGAAAATGTTAGAATTCCATTTAAATAACTCCTCTGTAATCCCTGTAGTCATTTCTGATGTAGTAAGTAAAAATTACGGGCAAGGAATAAATTTTGGAGCAACTTAAAATTTTACCAAATTTCCACAGGTCATGACCTGTGAAAATATTGGAAGTTTGAAAAATGTAGGAAAGTGTCAGAAATCCTTTCAAAAACTTTCTCTGCAATGCCTATGGTAATTTCTCATGTAGGAAGAAAGAACAAGGGTCAAGGAATAAATTTTGGAGGAACCTAAATTTTCCACTCATTTCCACAGGTCATGACCTGTGAAAATATTCGAAGTTTGAAAAATGTAGCTAAGTCAGAAATCCTTTCAAATACTTTCTCTGCAATGCCTATGGTAATTTCTCATATAGGAAGAAAGAACTAGGGTCAAGGAATAAATTTTGGAGGAACCTAAATTTTCACTCACTTCCACCTATGAAAATGTTCAAAATTTGAAAAATGTAAGAATTAATCAGAAATCAATTTGAATGCTTTTTAGCATCTAATTTTAAATTATAACAGGAATGTTAATTATGTCTGAAAATTTTCATTCTCCATAAAAACCTAAACCGGAACAGAATCAAGAATCAAAATGCGAATTTAGAAACTGAAATAAGATAATAAATTTTTAGCTCAGTCAATATAAGTATTTTTTTTTAGTATCCCAAGTGTTTGTTTCGCAACTCGGTTGCGAAATCGGTCTAGTTCTGTTTGACTCGACTTGGGAATTTTTGATTAGGGGGATTTTTGATGAACATACCTCAAAATGCATCTTCTCCCACAGTTTTGATCACACATCATTTATTTTTAGGCTGAGACATGCCTAGGGTGTCGCGATTACGGCCTGTGCTTTTGGAGTCAATGGGGGAAGTTTTGGGGAATTTTTGAAGAAAAATTCAAAATGCATTTCTTCCTATAGTTTTAATCAGAATTCATTTAGTTTTTATATGAGACGTGTCTAGGGGTCATGCATGCTGCATGTGTATTTTGAGTGAATTGCAAAGCTTTCGAATTTTTTCGGAATTTTTGAAAAAAAAATTGAATGAATCTCCTCCTACCGCGCATAAACGCAAATTAAATGAACTTGCGCAGTGGTCCAAAATAAGCACCGCGCATCGATGCAAGTTAAAAAAACGTGCGCATTGGTTCTAAGTGTGAACCGCGCATCGACGGAAGATAAATAAACATGCAAACTGGTCCAAAATAAGCACTGCGCATGAACGCAAGTTAAATAAACATGCGCACTGGTCATAAAAAAGAGCCACGCATCGACCCAAGTTAAATAGACATGCGCAGCGGTCCGAAGTGCGAACTGCGCATCAACGCAACCTAAAGAAACATGCGCACTGGTCCGAATTGCGAACCGCACATCAACGCAAAATAAATAAACATGTACACTGGTCCGAAATGCGAACCGCACATCAACGCAAGTTAAATAAACATGTGCACTGTTCCAAAATGCGAACCACGCATCAGCACAAGTTAAATAATCGTGTGCACTGGTGGAAAATGCGCATCGACGGAAAATAAATAAACAAACAAACTGAAATGGGAACCGATCATTAACGCAAGTTAAAAAAACATGCGCACTGGTCCTAAATGCGAACCGCACATCGACACAAGCTAAATAAGCAAGCACACTGAACCAAAATTAGCACCGTGCATCAACGGAAGTTAAATAAACATGCGCACTGGTTCAAAAATCGAACTGCGCATTAACGCAACTTGAATAACATGCGCACTATTCAAAATAAGAGCTGCGCATCAACTCAAGTTAAAGAAATATGCGCATTGGCCTGAAATAAGAACCGCGCATCCATGCACGTTAAATAAACATACGTGGTGGTTCGAAATGCGAACCACACGGCACGCAAGTTAAGTGAACATCTGCACTGGTCCAAAATAAGCACCGCGCCCGAACGCAAGTTAAATATCCACACTGATCCGAAAAAAGACCCGCGCATCAACTTAACCCAAAGAAACATGCGCACTGGTCTAAAATGTGAACCACGCATCAACACAAGTTAAATAAACATGCGCAATGGTCCGAAATGTGAACCGCGCATCGACGGAAGTTAAAGAAACATGCGAACTTGTCCAAATTAAGTACCGCACATCACCGCAAGTTAAACAAACATGCGCACTAGTCCGAAAAAGAACCAGGCATCGACGCGAGTTGAATAGACATGCGCAGTGGTCCGAAATGAGAACCGCACATCAACGCAAATTGAATAAACATGCGCAGTGGTCCGAAGAAAGAACCACACATCGACGCAAGTTGAATAGACATAAAAGTCGGGCATCGACCGGTCCGAAATGCAAATCACTCGTCAACGCAAGTTATATTAACCTGTGCACTGGTCTGATATACGAACAGCGCATCAACGCAACCTAAAGAAACATGGGCACTGGTCAGAAATGCGAACTGGATATCAATGCAGTGAAATAAACATGCACACTGGTCCGAAATGCGAACCGCACATCAGCGCAAGTTAAATCAACATTTGCACTGGTCCAAAATGCGAACCACGCATCAATATAAGTTAACTAATCACGCGCACAGGTGGAAAATGCGAACCGCTCATCGACGCAAGATAAATAAACAAACACACTGGTCAGAAATGGGAACCGAGCATTAACGCTAGTTAAAAAAACATGCGCACTGGTCCGAAATGCGAACCGCACATCAACAGAATCTAAATAAGCAAGCACACTGGACCAGAATAAGCACCGTGCATCAACGCAAGCTAAATCAACATGCGCACTATTCAAAATAAACATGCGCACTGGTCCAGAATAAGAACCGCGCATCAACTCAAGTGAAAGAAATATGCGCATTGGTCTCAAATAAGAACCGGGCATCGACGCACGTTAAATAAATATGAGCAGTGGTTCTAAATGCGAACCACGCGCCAACGCAAGTTAAATAAACATTTGCACTGGTCCAAAATGAGCACCGCGCATCAACGCAAGTTAAATAAACATGCGCACTGGTGCGAACTGCACACCAAAGCAAGTTAAATAAACATGCGCAATGGTCTGAAATTCGAACTGCTCAACAACGCAAGTTGAATAAACATGCGCACTGGTTCGAAATACGAACCGCGCATCAACGCAAGTTAAATAAACATGCAAATTTTCCGAAATGCGAACTGCGCATCAACGCAACCTAAGGAAACTTGTGCACTTGTCCGAAATGCGAACCGCGCATCAACACAACCTAAGGAAACTTGTGCACTTGTCCGAAATGCGAACAGCGCATCAACGCAACCTAAGGAAACTTGTGCACTTGTCCAAAATAAGTACCGCTATCAACGCAAGCGCATTGATCTGAAATAAGACATTGGCATTGATCTGAAATAAGAACCGCGCATCGACGCAAGTTAAATAAACATGCGCACTGGTCCGAAATAAGAACCGCACATCAACACAAGGTAAATAAACATGCACACTGATCCGAAATAAGAACCGCACATCAACACAAGGTAAGTAAACATGCGCAGTGATCCGAAATAAGAACCGCACATCAACACAAGGTAAATAAACATGCGCGCTGGTCCAAAATGCGAACCGCGCATCAACACAAGTTAAATAAACATGTGCACTGTTCCAAAATGAGAACCGCGCATCAACGCAAATTAAATAAACATGCGCACTTGTCTGAAATTCGAGTGTTGTTCGAATGTATCTATGGCGGACTGTTCAGTCTATCAGAGACTGTTCCCATTTGTTTCCCATTTTTTCGGTAAACAAATCTTTGAACGCATTTATCAGTCTATGTTCTGGTCCGGTGCTAAATTAATTATTGAGCTAGCTCTTTGCCGTCTCATCTTTTGAAGTCCAATTTTTTAGGAAAATTCCCTTGCTCATGCACACTGGAATTGCTCATATTGCTTTTATTAAGCTGGGACTTTGTTCTTGGACAAACTTGTTTAGTTTTATTTAAACAATTGTTTTATTTTCAGAACTTATTAATCGGAAAATAGTACACACTTGTTCAAATAAAACTAAAAAAAGAAAAATGGAAAATGGTTACCGGTGAATTATGTGTTTAGTCGGGGAGATATTTGTTTTCGTTTACAAAAACAAACAATTTAATAGGTGTCGATTGAAAGTGCGTGATATATTCCTGTACTCTTATGTTTTGTGTGCACTAGCCGCTCTAGTTCTTTATTACCCACCATGGAAGCGAATATAAGGATTTAATTAATCAAGAGAAGTGAAAATTTTGGTGACTTTGAGTAACCATCTCTAGGCCAGGGTTCGACTTTGACCTTGAATATTACTTTCACTTTGAATATTACATTCGACATTGTCGAAGAGGTGGGTTTGTAAATAAGATGCAACCGAAGCTCGCAAACAGGTTTCAGTGAAACTTTTGGTGACCTTGAGCCATTATTCAAGGTCACGGATGGACTTGAATATTTACCTTCGACACTGTTGCATGTGTAGGTATCATGAACTTGTGCTTGGAGTTGCGAACGGATTTTAACACTGTTCATGCTGATAACCTCTCGGGCTTGTTTCACACAAGCACGCTTTAGTCTTCCAAAGTCTTTCTGTAGTGTGTTGTATGAATATTGTTTTGTGTTGTAATTAGTGAAACGTTTGCCTTAAGAAGTGAAATCGTGGCTTTATAACGGGCATTCAAAACGTACTGAAGCGTCTTTTAAGACCATCCCTGAGAACTTAAGCCGCCATGTTTTGGTAATACAGGACGATGTGGCTCTAACGGCTAGTTTGTGATACGCTGCCCTTGCAACCAGCGCAACACTCACTCAGGGAGACTAATAAGTGTTAATACATCAAGCAATGGCTAAACGTAGACATGTAGAAAATATGAAATAATGTTAATGCCGGATACCCAGTACTATGAAAAGTGTTTATTGATGTACAGTAGAATCTCATTTAACGACATTGATGTACAGTAGAATCTCATTTAACGACATGGATGTACAGTAGAATCTCATTTAAAGACATCGATTATAACGACACAGCGCTGGTAACGACATAACTTTGTGGTCTAAGCTTAACATCTTGCTGTTTAAAATCATGAACTGTAATGACATATCGGATAAAGCGACATAATTTCTCGATGCCAGCCGTGTCATTATAACGGGGTTGTAGTGTACTTCTTCAGTTCTTTATTTCTTATATTTATGGCAATTATTAGGTCATGGATCAAGCCACAAGAGAAAGAAAAGGTTCTCTCGTGGAATGAAAAGCACGTCAGTGGATTATCCGGACACGGTCCGCAGTGTAGGGAGCAGTGGGGAGGAAGACGGCGCTCCGGACAAAAAATCCGGACAGTCCTTAGTCCCTGCTAGAGGTCAGTGAGCGGTTCGAACCCCGACCCTGTGTGACAACACATATATCGATTATTGCTTCTTCGGTTAGTGAATGGCTGTAATCATTGGACAATATGACTGAGCACCTCAGCATGTGGGTGACGGTCTTGATCAACTTAAGTTTATTGTGCTTCTGATATCGAAAACAATAAATAAAGTAAAATTGCTAAGTGGTTAATTTATTCAGCATTGTAAAAACAAAACACTGCATTATTCAAAATAAGAATTCTGAAGTCTATTCCGGAAAAGCCTACCAAAAACTATCTGGTTTCTTATTTGCTTCAGAATTCTTATTTTAAATAATACTGTGTTGCAACTTGATTGTGACATCGTTTTAGTTATTATACTTACAGTAAAACTTCCTATGCCGGAACATCTCGATGAGCGTGCATCGTGATTCGTTGTGGAAAAAATTGAATATGAGAAATAAGTTAAAATTGATCGTATTTTTTTTTCAGTTGTCAGATTTGTTAATAAAAATATGGAATCTGAAAAATCGATATGTGAAGTTTCGCTGGAGTGAGTTCTCATTTGATTTCAGCTTTGGCTGGTTCTGGTGCTCTGTCGTCAAGTTCAAGACGGGATCGATTCCTTAGCAACAAGTCTATGTCCTTAGATACGGATTTGCTTGATTCTAATAAACAGCGTTACCATGAAAACCAATCTCCAAACACGTCATTTTCACCCAAATCAGGTTCAGCCTCAGGATCTACAAACAACTCACCGGTAAGGACCTCTCACCGCCACCCCCACCGCCACCCCTCACCGCCACCCCACCGCCACACCCCCTCCTCCACCCACCCCTCTCTCGTCATTACCGATACAGTGCTTTATTCTTATAGCCCAATATGCCTATTTTTATTAACCATGAAAGAAAGTTGTGAGTACAGTTACACATAGCAAAAAAAAAAAAAAAAAAAGGACACTGTGAACTAGGATCAGACTTTTCAGCAGACACTATTTGAAAACCACTTGACTTACAAATATATCGTTTTAAAAGCACATGCAATACATATATATTTAGTTTTGGAAGAGCACACAAAAGCCATTATCAGTCGAAAAAAAAATGGAAGTGAAATGTTAAAAGCAGTTTCGCTGTTAATTTCGTAGTGTTGTGAAAAAAAGGGTGGACTGTTTTGTTTCAGAAGCTCCATCAGCGCCACGCGGGCTCCGTCTTCGTCGTTGTGTACAACTTTAAACCAAAGGAGAAGGATGACCTTGAGCTGCGTCAAGGAGCCAAGGTCATTGCCCTCGACTCGAGTGACCCAGACTGGTGGAAGGTGTTACATGACTTCTTATACGTCTTGGTTGTTTTTTTAGTTGAAATAGGGCCTTTGGATTGCTAGTTTAACTTTTATTTATTTATTTATTAAAAATTGAAAATTTTTCAATTTGTTGAAAATTTATGAATTGTATTCTTAGATCATCATAATTGTTTTTTTAGTTCTTGCTAAAACAACATAAACACGTGTTTACGAGAGATGCTGAGAAATCATGAGTAAGCCCAATGACACAGATTAAAGAGCTGTAAAAATATAGTATAGCGCCATAGTTGAACAAAATCTTAAAAGACATGTTGATGTTTGAATCAGGGCAAGAGCGGCGGTAAGGTTGGGTATTTCCCGTCCACTTACGTCATGCGTCTGCACCCCGGGGAGAGGCCCAGGCAGATCGCTTCCGGTGTGGAGGTCAGCGACGACACCAGCGAGGCCCTCGTCAAGCTCCATAAAGACCAGGTCAGCTCCGTCTTCTTCTTCTTCTTCTTCGCGTCTCTGTAGTTTTCCTTGGTGTATTCTTCTTTTCTCCGCATTGTTCTTCTAATTATTTTTTGTACGGACGCTGTGAAAACTGATGTATTGTAATATTAACTGAAAATTAATTGCACTTGGGATTATGGAGTTCCGTTTACGACTTTGTTGCCTATTTGTTTTATTAAACATTCATATACTGGTATATTAACAGATATATATTTTCCGCATTTACAGATTGTGATACAGGAAGGAACAGAAGAGGATGAAATGGTGATGATCCGAACACGAGAAAACAAGCGTCTGCCTTGTCCTGTCAGATATCTCACGGATGTTCAGATATCCGCATGAATATCTCACTGATGTTCAGATATCCGCATGAATATCTCACTGTTGCTCAGATAGCCGCATGAATATCTCACTGATGTCCAAATGTTCACGAGATATTCCCCTGATTTGCAAATATCCGCATTGACATATATTCATATATCGGCATCACTGATGTTCAGATATTCGCATAGAGATCTGTTTATTGGACAGATATCCACCGATATCTCACTGACGTCCCAAGGTGCATAGATATTCTACACGTTGTGTACAGATTCTTGACCTGCAGATATCTGCATAGATATCCCACTGGCCTGCAGATGCCCGCATAGATTTGTCTCACTGGTCTGCAGATATCCATATAACTGTCTGCGTTATATGCTCTCAGATGACACACAAATGAGTAAATATCCATATAGCTCGATATTAATATGCTGCTCACAGGTATCTTCCTGTTTATCTTTATTGTGTTTAGATATCTGGGTGGATATTCTGGTGATGGATGAATATCACAACTAAGTTACTTATGTGCAGATATCTCTATAGATATCTTGTTGATGAGCAGATATCCATATAACTATTATTAATGTTAAATATCCACATGTGTCTATTATTGCTGTGCATATGTCGGAAGTTATCGACATGTGTATCTCAGTGATATGCAGATATCCAGATCGATATTTACATGATGATGCACAATGGTAGATACTTACAGATATTGATCGGTAAGATATTTCAATATATATTTCATACTGGTGTGCAGGTTGGCCGTGTAGAAATCTTAAGGATTATAACCAATTGATATCTTACAGATGTACAGACATCTGCATAGATACCGTACAGATATACAGATATCTGCACAGGTACCTTACATATGTACAGGTATCAACACAGATACCTTACAGTTGTACATATATCTACATAGCTATCTTACAGATGTAGAGGTGTACAGATATCTGCACAGATACTCTACGAATGTACAGGTATCTACAGTAAATAACTCACAGGCATCTGCACAGATACCTTACAGATGTACAGATATCTGCACAGGTAATTTACAGATATCTGCACAGGTACCTTATAGATGTACAGATATCTGCACACATACGTTACAGATGTATAGATAGCTTACAGATGCACAGATATCTACACAGATACCTCACAGATGTACAGATATCTGCACAGATAGCTCACAGATGCACAGATACCTTACAGATGCAGAGATATCTGCATAGATACCTCACAGATGTACAGATATCTGCAAAGATACCTTACAGATGTACAAATATCTGGAGATACCTCACATATGTACAGAAATCACGCAGATACTTAGTGATTTGTGCTTATATTATTATAACGGTGTACATATATCTGCTTTTGTGGTATATTTATGTGCAAAATCATGCGCTGGTCTCGTTTTTACGCACCTACCGAGTATGCACTTAGGTATAATTCTGACCTAAGCGAGTATCCGCGTAGGTACCGTATTGGTGTACCAGTATATCTGCAATGGGTACTTATGAATGGGCAAATTTCAGCAAAAATATCTTAATTATGGCAACCATCCTCCAAGTATTTTACTGATGCACATGGGTACTTTGTAATGCAAGTATTTCTGTGCACACATGTACTGCAACATTGTTTAAGTGCACGTACCGAATGGAACCCAATATTGAAGCCTTACTTGCAAATAAATATAACGAAAATATATTTAAATCTATACATATTTACTGTGTTACTTCTTGGATACCGTATCTTAAGTCATAGCTGAACTTTACAAATAATATGCACTGAGAGAACTTTGAACTTTGATATATTGAAAGAAAAACGTTACCTGCGTTCGGTCTCGGAAGTCTAGAGGATAAGAAATCTACAGCACTGAAAAAAGCACTTGCAGGTAGAAAATTGGTGGTATGTTTTTGTGGCTTAACGAACTGGTCTTCAAGTAATTCCTAAGACTGTATGGCGTTTGCTCATTAATTCTATTTTACCCCTTGTATCGCTTTCGTTCTAACTTTGATTCCAAGCGGCTTGGTAGTGGTAAGTGTGATTGTCTGTTGGAGAGAGAGAGAGAGATTGGGAGAGAGAAAGAGAGAGACAGACAAACAGACAGACAGACAGAGAGGGACAGAGACAGAGAATGGGAGAGAGAAAGGGTGTGTGTATGTATTTAATGTTGAGAGTGATGCGAGGCAAATCGCAGGTAAGGGCTAGGCTATAATCTTGAAAGTAAAAAATCGAAAGCAGGGTGGGGGGGGGGGGGGGTAAAGCGCATGTCAAAGCTCGCCCGTTGTTTTGCAGGTTACCATTTTTTCCGTTGCGGCAGTATCCTAAGCTTTGCGAGAAAAACGAACAGAAAGCTTGAAGTTTCGCTGCAACTTGCCATGAGCATTGTATATTGCTGATGCGTCGTATCTGTGACGTCATATCTGTGACGTTAGTGACATTCGAAAACTGGCATATGGTAGTTCAATTTCTATAGTCAACTGCTGTTCTCAATATGCTTTTTACGTACAATCACGGTAGTTGCCATGGTGATAAATCAGCTGTCATAACCGGTCAGTTATAGTAAGAATTCAGTTGTCGTGGTAAGAAATCAGTTGCCATGGTAACATCGGTTGTCATGGTAATAAATAAGTTGCCATGGTAACAGATCAACTACCATGGTAATAATCGAATCGGGTATGGTAATAGCGAGATGTTCATGATCAACGTTTTGTGTTCACTTTCAATCTAACAATTGTAAATAAGAAATTGCTCAATCTTTGGCTGTTATAGTTTGATTGGTGAATGTAGTCGTGAAGTCGGACAGTTTGCCGGTGTGACGGTGGGTTTAGAACAAGGAAAGCAAATACTACTTCATTAAAATAGAAGGGAAGTGAGGAGCATGTGAAGCAGTGTGTCCTCACTGTGTAATTGTGCAGTCTGTTGTAGAAATCCTTGTTCCATGACGGAACAATGTTGTTTTCTTGTGCGGCGTCATGTGACGTCATCCAGTACCATGAAGCAACTGAAGTGCAATGTAGTTAATCATACTGAATTTCTAGAATATTATGCGGGGTAGTAAGGAGGAGGCGATTTTGTGCTCAACGTTTGTGTATATGAAAAAGTCATCTCTGATGACGTCATGACTCGCTCACTAACTTGCAGGCTTCTACGCTGATTTTATAATTGCGTTTTGCTAATAAAAGAACATATATGGCAGTGTATGGCACGGCCAGGTAACTGTAGGTCACGACTTTGTGAAAATATATATATAAATTGAAAGCAAGGTGATACAGAATTTTAGGCTATACTTATATTGCGTATTATGTCGTTAGTATCTAATTTTAATATGTACCGTTCTGTGTTTATTCATCAGCGGAATGTGAAAAATAAGGACGACTGTGAATTCCATTTCTTTTTACAAAAGTATCGGTAAGTTTGCGTTTGTTACTCATACCCCGGGGTGGCTCGGGGTGGGGTGGAGTGGGGGGGGGGAGCGGCGAAACAGACGCTAGACACTGCTCAGACTGAACAACACTGCTTCTGATTATATATTTTACAATTTCAAACTTTTTAAGGATGAACTCAAAGTCACAGTATACAGACTTGCATCAACTCTATCAACGCTACACTGGTCAGTAGAGTACTAAAAGTCAGTCTATTTTTAGCTCATTTAGTTTTTTTTTGCGATGGCTACAGGTTTCCCTTGTTTTACACATTCCGAAAGATGCAAGTACCTTAAACTTTACACTCTTAATTCAATACATGTTTTGTCTTTTATCAAGTTTAGTCATAATTCCATATGCTCCATGGGCGCTTTGCTTTAGCATTTCATGGACGGGGAGGGGTGGCGTTTCCCCCAATGGATTTTGCATATCGTTTTTCCAGTAGATTTCGCATTGAGTTTCCGCGGTGGATTCCGCATGACGTTTCCACGATGGGTTCCGCATGACGTTTCCAAAATTGTTTCTAAATTATATAAAAGGGTTTATTTATGACAAAAAAAAAATTATTTTAATCATAGATATTGTTTGCAGTCTTGAATTCTGGCACACAGTTTCTCTACCAGACCCCGCCGCTGGTATGATTTTTCACCAACAATGAAGTAGTCGTGAAGTTTATAAAAACACTTTTGTGGAAAAATTTCAGTTCAATGTCTATGTGTGATTGTTGCCAGTTAAATAGGGATTTCTCGACGTAGCTGGGCAAAACGTCCCTGGACCTACGTTTTTGTTACGTGTTGCGGAATATATCAGGATATGGCTGCCCACTAAGGTAAATCAGTGGGCATGCCAATTTCAGTCTAGATGACGTTATCTTTACGTATATTTTATTTATTTATTTATGTATTTAGAAATCTACTTACTTTATTATTGTTGTTAAATTATTTGTTATTTATTTGGGGGGAGGGGCTTGTTTAAGTTGTGAGTTATGGCAGATGGCAAAAGAAAAAGGCAAGGAAATTAATCTCAAAGGGTAAAGTTGAAAAATATTGCCAAGACATACAGAATTTTCATAATGTGTATGAACGAGTACTTAGGACAGAGGCCGTATTAAAAAAAGTAAACTGTATAGTTAACAAAATCCGTTAACTGACCTCCAAGGCCAATAACTGGACATGCTATTTTTAAATCTGTTTTACGTTACCTGTATTGTTTAAGTTATTTGGACTCTTTTAGAAAGTAAATTTATATAAAATTTTATTTAGGCAATTTAGTCAGAACAGCTGTCTAGGTAACTTTTGCGAATATGGCGGCAGCAAACGAACTGAATGCTGGAAAGCGACGAGCGTGTGAGCTTGTTGTTAATTGCATGGTTCTTTCTCAAACTTGGACGAAACGGTCTGTGGCCACATTCACAGAAGTCAATTTTGTAAACTGATAACTACTCCATAAGCAATCAAAATATCCGAAATTTAATGAGTAAATTTTACCTATTTATCAAAATATTTTCACTTCAAAGTTGCTTTCATGAAGTGGCTAGATCAGCAGATTTTCTCTTCTAGACTACAAATAGCTGTGCAGTTTACTTTTGTGAATACGGGGGCTGTGGTTTTGTTTGCAATGCCATACTGTTGAAATATAATAGTGGGTAGCAAGTCATGTTGGCTTATTTATTGAAACTATATCAAAAAGAGGTTGGGCGGTTCTGTTTTAGTTTGTTTAGTTAACATTGCATATCAGCAACCAAAAACATGTGTATATCCAGAGTTATGGATATATGAAGAAAGTAATTAACAAAATCAAAGATATACAAATATGGCATACAGGCTTTAACTTTTCAGATGTCAGCTTTTTTTTAAATTCCTATGACACTGAGAGCTTTTCCAGCACCACTTTCAAGTCCAACAAAAGTTCATTTTAAGAGTTTTTTTTTTTAGTTAGTTTTTTTTTCTAGTTAAGTTTTCAAATCTTAAGTTTGCCAAATAGTTGGACATATTGTATAGCAAATTGATGCGCTTTTTTCTTTACTTTGTTAGGTCTTCTATTGGCATTCCGTTCGGTTTTAGAACCCTATTGCCATGTTTTCATATCGCTAATAAATTCGCAATTAGAGCTCTCTGTGCCCTTCCACGAGTCTGTCTTTAGATATTTGAGAAAACCTTAATATATCTCTGTGTATATTTTCTTTAGAGCTGTATTATTTTGATTTGAAGGGAAATGCCTTCAAACATACAGGTAAGGGCTAGGAGTGTATCTTAAGTATTTTTGATTACACTATACACATTCGAATAAAATTTGCACATGCCTCTAAATCAGTTAAAATTTGTGATTTTGTAAGATAGTTCTAAATTTCTATAAATGTCTAAATTCCGATTTCAGTGTGAGATTGTGAAAGAGTAGTACTCACAGAACAGGAGTAGTTTTTACAATTTTTAAATTTCTTTCAAACATTTAAGCAATTAACTGGTTAATAAACATAGGTATAGTTATACCAATATTTTCGCGTTTGCTTCAAATACTGTTGTACTTGAATATGTAATTTTGTTTAAGAAACAAGGTATGTACATAGACATCGTGTTAATTATGCTGGTTATTGTTTTTATCATTAAGTGATGTGTTGCATGCTGCAAAAGAAATATATTGTTACTCTGTATTGTATTTTTGTAAGACTTTTGTGATAATTTTTGAAGTTTTCTAAGTTGACTCAAATGAAAGGGATAAAATAAACTTGAATGTGTTTCATTTTAAGATCACATGATGAGTTATTTGATTGATTGCATATGATTATCACCCTTTCCAAGGGTATCCTAGCCCAGTTTTCACCTTCCATTAAGAGTTAAAAGAAACGGGTTTGATTACCTTTAAATGTGAAAAATTAACAGCTTTTCCAGCACAAAAGACCATATATGCTTACATATACTCTCCTATCTTTTGCCCCTGTGTACTAGAAACAAAAGCATTATCACGCTACCAAGATGTTCAGTACAATATTTCTTTTGAGAAATGAGAAATTGCAAATGGAACTCTGGAAAACCGTATGCGGTCTCAAGCGGCCATGTCAAAAGTAAACAAAAACTAATAAAATCTATTTTCGGGTTTTAATAGGTCATACGGGTAATACTTAAATTTTAGGTCATACGGGTAATACTTAAATACATATTAATTGACATTTTGCACTTATTGACATGACAAGTTTTATATATCAGATCTATAATTTGTACTAGTTGAGTCGGAGTATCAAAGTCAAAACAACAAAATTGTACCTCGCATAGTCACCACAAGACAGTTATTCGGTTTTCTTCGCAAACCACTTATTTAAAAAAGCGACATTCGTAATTAATGGCGAAACCAAAGCGACTACGAAACTATTGTTTTCGTTTTTGTGTGCAAAACATGGAAAATTAACTTTATTTATTTTCGACTGATCAACCATTTTATGATGTCTTTTTAAAAAATGTAAGTAATTGAAGCAATTTTTCTTAGTCTGGTGTTTTAAGGTACAAAAACGTATCTGAAACAGTACAAACTTTAAAATAACACCCATTAACTAAAACGCAACTACGGTACCAACGCATTGGGACACCACACTTAAAGCGATTTTCCGGAACCACTGGCAGCTGATTTGCACGTAACTTTTCGTGTCGAGAAGAGTTGGAACTCCATTGGTACTTTGAACTCTCACCTGGCTGTTCTAAGCACTGACCATTTAAAGAAAATTTTGTAGCTTTACGTTTCATATGTTTGTGCTGACGAGATAACATATACAAATACCAGGATCCGATTATGTCCCAATCACTACATATCTAAAACTGAATAAGATATCTCATATAATTGTTGTGGGAGTATTAAAAATGAATAAATAGATCATCTTACCTATGCAGAGTGTAAAGTACATACAACGGAACAGCCAATATACCTCGCCCAACAGGAAGTTATTGAAGCAAAATGTCAACACAAGAAATATGTTTTGTTTTTAACATAAACGGTTGAAAACTTGTCATTTTACAAGTTTGATAAGAAAAAAATTGATTAAAGGTATGGTGGTTGCTAAAAGTTTAAGGTTGTCATCGTGTGTTTTGAATGTATAGTACTAAAATGACACTCCTATTCCGGTGGTATGCTTTAACAGCTAACGAAGACAAGTACGGTTAGAGGGGGAGAAGATAGAATTGGTCAGGGTAGATGATAATTGGTGACAGTAAAGCGTTCAATTGTAACTAAATTCAATAGGCCATATGCAAATTTAATGACCCCTTTGTCTCAAATAGACTTTATTTTGCGATATTTTACAAATAAAAAATTATTTTCAGCCACGGAAGATGTTCTTTTCAGTTTCACCAGTTTGGATCTACTGTAGCCATTCGTTTTCCTCCTGTCGCGCCTCTACCAGTTTTAATTTGATATTTTTTACTTACAGACTGTAATCCATGTACATGGTGTATACAGAAGGAATTAACTTATCAAACTTTTGCCGACAAGTTTTGCGTTTCGACTGAATTCGGTTGGGAAAAGAAATTGGTATAAAGAAATGTTAGAGGGAAAGATTGCCTAAAATCAACAAAATTCCATTTTGCCAGAAACATCAGTCAAATCACACTTTGGGTGTTTCGAATAAAATGCGCAAGAATTTTAATTTTCGACTGCGAGGGAACCGGGTAAAATAATAAAAAAATGATAGAGAAATATGGAAGAAATATGGCAAAAACAGTCCATTATAGGAACATAAAAGAAATTGACACTTAAAACCATCTATTATAACTTTTAATAAATTTTTAAAATAGCATACGGGTTGTTAAAAACCCGAGTGCTCTTTGGTGCATGAGAAATTTGATATTTAGGCGAAATCTCTCTTTCATTTTTGCCCTTTTATTAGGCATATGGGATTGGGATTTTATTAGGCATAAGGATTGGGGCCTATAGGTTTGGTGTGTCCGTCTGTCCGTCATCGCTTTATACCCCTATGAATTTGGGGGCGCTTGGGGCCTGCTTGTGTTTCACAAATACTTTTTATTGGAAACGCAGAATTTTTGCGCATTTTTATTGGGAACACCCAAAGTGTGATTTGGGGCTAAAAATTTTGTAAATCGTGTTTGAAAGATCATATGATGGCTGTTAAAAATCGGAAGTGTGCATATGTACAAGAAGATTTTGGTGTTTCTCCCTTATTACTTGTTTATAATTTGACCTAAAAAATTTGCAGTCGGAACGACACCTCCATCACAAAATCCGAAAGTACGAATGGGCTTATAACTTAAATAAGTTCTCGGATAGGGCTTCAAGGTACCCAAAATGTTCAGGGCATGATTTCGAGTTACCGTAAAGCAGCTGATGCTGATAAGCGAATTCTTACTTATAATTTTGCTCTAATGTTTTGGAATTTCGACCGTTTGAGATAAATAATAAAGAAATCGGAGAGTCTTACGAGTTTTGGTTTTTTCCTTATAATTTACCCCGAAAGTACGAATTGGAACATTAAATGTAACATTAATTGATCAGATTAAATAGTAGTTGGTTAAATTACAAATTGGTCTATTAGCCACAGAACATTATCATGACTCATAATAAGTGTCATAGTGAATGGTGTATCTTCTAGTCTGCAAATAAACCTGGAATAATCGGTGAAAACACTGTTTTAACATTAAAAGCCTGCATTTTCAGTTTTGCCAGTTTCAGTGCAAGTTTCAGTATACCAAAGTGCTCAGGGCGTGATTCCAGGCAGCTTTCGTATTTGCATTTATTTACTGTCTGAAATGGTCAGTTACTTGGGGCTAACATATTTTAGTTTTGAGTATTTCATTGAAGTCTTGACCGAAACATGAAATAACAGGCGCAAACGTTAATTTCAACACAGTGAGCATGCTTCTGTTTTAACAACATCGATGTGCTGTTCAATTTTATGTTACTTTTCTCGTACTTAGAATTATGTTTGTGCCTGAGTCAGTGTCACAACACTAATTATGAATTGATAGAGAAAAAAAACAACGACACTGGTTGATTAAGAAGTAGTCGGGAAGAAGGCTTTTTTTTCTTTTTTCCGAAAATTATATATTGTTAACCTTTATACAATAAATATATCTTATATTTTTGTATATTTTGTATATTTTGCTGCACATTCATAGTTTTATTTTATTTTGGAAGTTTCAGTTATGAGCTGTAATAGTGTAGTTATTCGTAAAGTGGTTGAAAATCCAGCAATTACTCATAAATCTACCCCCCCTTCTTTTCCAGTTTCGAAATTTTAGTATTACAGGCCTGGAAATTAATTTTCCTTGTGTCGGCTGCGATTTATGCAGATATATATTTATATATATATATATATATATATATATATATATAATATGTTGAGGCCGCAAGCCTGAGACGCAGGATCTGAGCCGAAATCGGTGGACTCCTCCAATTTCCATCCCTGAGTCATATCTCAGATCATTTATTGGAAATTTTGCAAAAAGGTGATCGCGCTGTGTTTAAAAATAAACTAAATGGGTTTCAAACTGTGACCCAAGATTCCTTTGTGAAAACTTAAGTGATTTTTTGTTTTGTTTTTTATTTTTTTTTTTGTTCAGTTGTCACTTTGCCCAGAAGTGGGCGTGTAAGACCACCATGCCAACAGTAAACGGTTACCGTGACTACGACCGACAACACGACCATTACAAGTAAGTACCCAGGTACCTACGATAACTCAGACCATTCCGATCAAACCTCAATGATTACTATTGAGTTTTCGTGAAAGAAAATACATAGAATTATCTGTCACTGGACTTCTAATACCATTCTGGTTGCAGTATACCTCGAGCTGTTGAAATGCGAATTTTCAAATATGCATTGTACCATTTTTCAGCTGTAGTTGTGACCCAAAAACCAGCAGACTACGGTTCCTTCTTCAGCGTAGCTATGTAAAATTTGAGATGCGTCATTTATAATTATTTTAAGTACAAAATCAGTAGCTTTGAGATCAACAATACACGAGTTCTAATTTGGCTTCGAGTCGATGACAGAATTGCTCTCTTGCCCGCTATTTCTGAATTTTTCAGTGAGGAGATTTCATTTAAATTCTTTTGCGATGCCCATCGTGTTTTCGAATGTGTCGACCAAAGTGAGTGGTAGTGTTTAGAGACCGACTGCGCGGGGTAATCCCTCGGAAAAATGGAAAGCGCATGCGGGACCTATCCTGTCACTTTGCATGTGTCGAATTCTTTCCTTACTGTTTTTATTATCGCGGATTTTGTTAAGTGCCACTCTTATTTACGGACTGTTCCTTGCATTTGAGATCATAAAGAACAGATCTGAGTGGCCACTTCAATTAGACTATGATTTGAAGTACCATATGGAGGGGCAGCGCTATTTATTACAGTTAGCCTCGTGATAACGACGCCGGATATAACGCCAGATTGCATATACCGATAAGTAAATATATGAGACCTTTGTGACCGGTAAGAGTTTGACTAAAATGCCATGAATGTTCGGCAGTGACCGTGTCGCCGTGACGGTGATTTACTGTACCTGCCTTGTTTGGAAGGTGTAGTGAAGTCGATTGTTGGAAGTATGAAACTGGTGCGCGGGCGTCGCCAGATGTCGCTTTGGCGAGCTGTAGGTTAACACCCTTCATTAGCAACCACTTTGAAGAATGCCGCATGAAACACTCACAGTGAACTGACGAACGATTTCACCACAAACATTTAAAATGTAGTTTCATGTGATTTTTGGCACACCTTGTTTAGGTTGTCATATTTGACATGCCCTTTATATCGTTTTGCCTCCCCCACCCCCTTCAGATACGAGGTGTGTGCATTTTGCATTGTATTTTAAGAATGAGGATGATTATATTAGTTTTAACAGCATCAAGGGATAGCGGGCCCTCTTCTTTTGCGTTAGTCTTATTTCGCCGTATTTATGTACCAATAGGCCCTCAATTTATTTATATTTTGCAGTACATACGATCCATACAGATCCAGGGATCCTCGAGCCAGGGAGGGCGGGGCTTACGGGACCTATGACAGACAGGCGGATAGGGAGAGAGACGACCCGTACAGAAGGGAAACCAGGGACCCGCACGACCACAGGTATGACGTCCGTATGTGTGTTTATGCACTACTCGATGACGTAATTGGAAGATGCTGTGAAGGTACAATATCCTGGATAGGCGTAAGGATGAAAGTCCTGTAATCAACCTTTGCGGTTTTTGAATACATGAATAAAAATAATTATAATAAGAAGAAAAACAACAGCAATAGTTACAAAACTTGATCAAGCAAAACGCGAGCGAATTGTGATCATTCCAGGGAGATTTATTTTACTATGCCGAATTTAATTTTTGTTGAAGAATCGTTCTGGGCTGGGGGAGTGGCGGCAGCATTTATGTGAGGTTTGCAGGGTCCAAGCACCGGTCTTAATTCAGAAGATGGCTACCATTTAGCATAAAATATGCAATATGTTTTGTAAACTTGAACCAGCGTTGCGTGGTTATGTTCGGTTTCTATAAATTGTGAGGTGTGTCCATTTAAGGCACACGCGTGTTTTTGCCGGACTGAAATCGTGCTATGTTTAGGAGACACCCATTAAAGCATTAAAGCAGAATGAAGGGCGTTTCTGCTGGAATAAACAGCACAGAATTAATCTACCACTGATTAAGATTTCCGGGATTTGATCATTGGTTGGAGCTAAAATTAGATTTTGCTTCTGAAATTACAGCTTTCTTTTCACTTTTGTCGTCTCACAACAGTAAGATTTTAGTGACTGTTGGCCCACAGCACATGTTAATCATCCATGAAGACTAATTGAGCGTAGGTATCGCCGCATAAAGTGATCCAATTAATAGAATACGTTCACTGTGTCCTTCTTGAATTAACTGTAGAAAGAGACGCAAAATGACCTCAAGTTGGTGTCTAAGGCATGAAATTGCTTTCGTAAACATGTATTCAAGGGCCAGAGCAGTTGAAGATAAGTACGTAATTACAGCCTGTATATCGTTTCTCTTGGTCATAAATATCACTCGTTCTTCGTTGATGTGCTCTTTATGTGTAGGCGCAAAGCGTGTGAGATTCAGATTGGTCGTCGAATCGCATTCTTCTGTGCAAGCTCACTCACTCTCTCTCTCCGCTGTCTGACCGCCCTCTCTCTCTCTCTCTCTCTCTCTCTCTCTCTCTCTCTCTCTCTCTCTCTCTCTCTCTTTCTCTGTCTCTCTCTCTGTCCGCTGTCTGACCGCCCCGTCTCTCTCTCTCTCTCTCTCTCTCTCTCTCTCTCTCTCTCTCTCTCTCTCTCTCTCTCTCTCTCTCTCTCTCTCCTTATCCTCTCTCTCTGTCTCTCTCTCTCTGTCCGCTGTCTGACCGCCCCCTCTCCTCTCTCTCTCTCTCTCTCTCTCTCTCTCTCTCTCTCTCTCTCTCTCTCTCTCTCTCTCTCCCTCTCTCTCTCTCTCTCTCTCTCTCTCGCTCGCTCTCTCTCGCTGGTTCACCGTCTGTCTCTGTTATCTATCCCTATACCACTCTCCCGTCTGTCTGTATCTCTCGGCCTGTCCTTATCGATCCCTCATACTTTGTCTATGAGTCTCACTTGTTCTTGAAAAAAGAAAAAGAGGCTACGTAATTGTAATTCTGCCTAATCATTCACCACTCAGATTTCACGATAATGCTGTTTTAATCAGGTACCGCGCCAATCACTTTGATGGATACGGAAGGTAAAAAAAAAAAAAGCTGTGTGTTCTCCGCTGGTACTTTCTTTACCGGTACTGATACTGTGTGTAGTAAGCTGTACCTCTCCTCTCTGGTTACTTTGCTTCTGAACAACCCTGACGCATGTGTTAGACACACACACACACACACACATATATATATTGGCTGGACGAATGACGTAATATTACGTGACGTTATGCAGCTATTTTTATGCATTGATGGATGTCAAACCGCAGTCTTTACACCTTCATTTCCTTTTTTTCTCTTCATTTCATTTTCTTTTTTTTTTCTTTCTTTCCTCAACTCCACGCGTTTGCTGTGTTAATGCACTTTTGCTACCCTTTATATACGTGTTAGAGTGCTTCACCTGTTTATGCATTAAGGCAACATTTGTTGGCAGTTTTTTGTTTAAATGTTTTAAACAATGCTTGAATCATTTTTTTGATATTACACTCTATTTTTCTCACGTCTGTTTCAATTTTGGCTTACGTTTGTGTGTCATATTGTACTTGTAATATTTTACTACAACCTTGTTTGTATCGACCTCGATCCTGAAAAAAATATTTAAGTCTTCTTTTAAGGTTGATACTTTTTTTTTTTTTTGTCTAATTATTCCCGAAAAGTGGGGTGGTGAAAATGTGGGCACAGAATAAGCGTATGTTGTGTGCATTGCTCTCGTCATAGTTTTATGTAGCATTGTACACAAAGTGTGTCTTGTCATCGTGTTGTATCCTTTAATGGAATTTAGTTTTAAATATCAAGAAAAGACTTGTCTTAAAATGGCAAGGGACGTGACAGATTTCATTCACTGTGCGGAGGCTGTTAAGACGTGTAATTAGGAATTTGTCAGAAGTTTCTTTCAGGGAGCAAAGCACAGCTGTAAATAACATAGAATACTTATGTGATTTTGCTGTTAAAGGGTGTAATTGAGAACTCGCGTATTTTACCTTCGTAGTCAGTGTTGTGCTTCGCGGAGGACTTCTAGCGGTTCTGACATTGCGTAGAATGTTTGCAATAGATAGTTTGCGTAGAAGGTTTACTTATCACTTCACTTATCGATTGCTAAGGCATTTCGCGAACACGTGATGTAAACTTTTAGTTCTATGGAGCTTTTTACTGACTATCAGAAGAGAAGTTGCTGCGTAAGTTGTTAGTTGTTGTGTAGTTACCCCCACCCTTCACCCCGTCATTACTTCCGTCCTTTGAATAGTTTTCCTGATTAGATGCGACTTTGTTATGCTCTTGTATTTTTTTTCAGACTACCCCCACACGACCCCTACAGCCAGGCCCACAAGGATGAGCTCTACTCCAAAGTGGTGCGTGATCGGCCCAGGGGCGGCGCCGCCGCCAATGGTGCAGCGGCTCCCAGGGACCCCATAGCTGACATTCCCAGGGGCTATCGCGTAGGTGAGTGACGTATCCGTGACGTATCACAGGCGGCACGCCGCCGGATGAGTGTAACATTCAGCATGTTGTTTTGGTCAAAGAAATGATAGAAAATGCGAACTTGGAATTAAAAGATACGGCAAGAAAACGTATCTCTGACCACACAGAGTCTTTACATAATCGAGTTTGAAATACAAGTTTTTTTGCAGTGCAGAGTGGATCGGGGGATTGGGGTTTGTTAACTGGTCAGATTGCAACGCGATTGCGGAAGTTTGCAGTGTATCGTTGTAGTAACAACCCAGACATAAAGTAGTATTATTTCTATTTTCTAATTTATTGTTCAAATGCCAAGCTCACCGAGGCGATAGCGTAGAAGTGTCGAAATGTGACTTGATCCAGTAAACTGTACATGTTGTTTGTTGTGTAGAGGAGCGGTTTAGATCTGGTAGGATATTACAACCTTTCTAACAATGCACCTACCGTACACTCAGCTTTTCTCAAGAATGCACTTGCTAAAACGACACTCTTGTGCATTTTAATGGTCTGCTGTTCGTTTTCGAAATTTTTTTTCAACACAAGACATTGCGGGTCCATATGCACTGTAATAAGGAAGTGAAATGCACCAGTCGCTTTGTAAAATCGCATTTTCAAAAGCCCATTTTAATATGAGTGAACTTAATGTCGATCTTTTGTTGCGAAACAGCTTTTTATTTAACTGTTGGAAAAGGGTTCGGGAAGGTAGACAAGCAACACCCCTCATTTTATTGTCATATTTCAATGAGCTTCGTATTGTGGTACGCGAATGGGTCTTGTCTCTTGTTACCAAAAAGAAAAAGAAAAAAAAAGTAAACAGCCGACAAATATCAGCTACCATGTTATTCATTGCGCGATGCTTATCACTGTGTCAATGTTCAAATGCGAAGACACGCGTGAGAGTTATAAACTGGAGTATTGGTACAGTGGGCGTTCGATGAACGGAATCTCGGTGGACCCTATTCAAAGCCAGACATATCATCTGTTTGTGTCACTTTGCATGTGTTTAAATGTATTGGATATAACGGCATAATTTCTAGGTCCCAGTGATGTAACGTGGGGTTATGCTGTATCTGATAATACAATGCCCTGAAATGTGACCCGTAGGACCGTTGCTGTTGTAAGAGTTGTAACACGTTTGCAGTTTATTGAAGTTCGAGGCTTGGGGCATGCACTGCATCTGGGCCACCATCGTATACAGCGTTATAGTTGAGCTTTTGTATGGGACTGGATAAGGGGGGAGGGTGTGTCCAGTTTATGCCTGTCATGTCCGGAATTGTTGGAAGTTATGGTAGGTAGTATGGGGTGGGTGGGTAAGTTGTGAGGGGGAGGTAGCAAAGAATATGGCTGTGATGTTGGTGGGAGGGTGCGTGGCATCTGTTGGTAGGAGGGTGGGTGGCATCTGTTGGTGGAAGGGTGGGTGGCATCTGTTGGTAGGAGGGTGGGTGGCATCTGTTGGTGGAAGGGTGGGTGGCATCTGTTGGTTGGAGAGGGGGTGGCATCTGTTGGTGGGAGGAAGGGTGGCATAATGGTCTTAAGCAGAGGATAACTGTCTGAAGTGAATGGCAGCCCTTCAATATTGTTTCTGAAAGATAGGATGTAGTGGCGTCCACAGGAGGAGAAACAGCTAATTAAATAGGGCAAGCCTGGCCGCAGCTTAGTTACACTGATTTCTGAGCTGCTAACGTAAACGAGTACAGGGATCTGGTTCCGTGTCAATAGATATCGGTCTGTTTTCGTCAGTGGGTCGTCTTTGTCGCGCTGTGACGGTCAGACGGTAGTGTTGGATGGTATCTAAGTACAGTGGCCGCTCGGTAACTCGAACTTCACCGGGTCTAAAATAAATAGTCGGGAAACCGAGAATTCAAATTATGGAACCAAAAAAAAAAAAAAGAACTACATGATTATAAAATCTTTGTGACGGCGGACATCGTTCGAGTCAGAATACTTCAAAGAACTTATGCCAAGTGCATTATATAGGTTAAAGTACACTTCTACCTAACTCGGAGAAGAGGCGAGGGACTGTCGAAAACCCGCAGGGATGGGTTAGTGTGTCACGAGGCACAGAAAGCAATGCCATTTTCTGACGTCACATTGTTTGTCTGACGTCGCAGTGTGATCTGACGTCACAATGTTGTCTACTGTCACTTGGAAGAATATTGTATGCATGAGGAGTATGCCGCGGCAAATGGGTATAGCTCAGAGTATGCATCGGCCTTGCCGACGTCCAAATATTGTGAAGTAGCTTCCTAGAGATTTCAAAATGGACGGAGAAATTTGATATTTCTGCATCAAGCTATGGGCAGAAAGTATGGTTATAGGATATAACTTTTTGCTTGTAAAAATTCTTTGCTTTCACACCCATCTAAATATTGGACGCAGGATTGCGAAAACCTTGTCCCGTGTAATGCAGTGTGCGAGGGCATTGAACTGATTGTTTGGTGACAAAAGTAGGCCTGTGCAGCAGCTGATGGGTAAATAGTCTCCTACTGGCACACATATTTGCGTGTCTTATATAGAATTTCCAATTTCCGATGGCCAAAAAACCGTGTTGTATTCTATCACCAAAAAAAAAAAAAAAAAAAAGACTGGTCGAGCCCTGCGTGTTGGTTACATGTCGTTGTTGTGTATGAGATGCACCCATTGATTACTAATCCCATGTACTTACCCCACAGTGGATCTGTTCAGGTGAACATTGCCCAATACACACAACACGCAAACCATAGGAATGTTACCACAAGCTAATAGCAGCAGTACTGTAAAATCAGTAAGTCTTAAGATACTGTCTCTTTAGAATTCTGTTAACTGGAGCGCAATGAATAGAACTAGTGGTAAAATCATGGCTGTGTCGTTCTAAAGTCACGATTAGTTTAGCTGAATATTTTGCATCAGTTTGAGATTCAGTTTTGGGGCAGTAAAGAAAAAGCTGCAGACAAAACTATAAGAAACTAAACTTGTCTATTTTGAAATTATTCAGTGAATTAACGGATGCTGAAGTCTTAAAAGGAACGGTTTTATAAATTGTTTAAGACCTTCAGAAGCCTAAATTAAATACATAGGCATAACCAGTACAGTAAATATGAATAAAATTATGAATGAGGGACTGTGGAAGGGGAGTACAGTTTAAATATATATCGCTTACGGATATTGTGAACGTTTTGTGAGGCAGAGCGGCTGTACGAGGTAATGTCAGAGATGTGTTGTACTTAGCATATGCTTTCTTCTTCCGGGATTCTCAAACGGCTTAAGCAGCGAATTTGTCATCGTTAGTGATGTGGAAAACAATATGTGCATTAAGAAAGGGTCACGATAATGTTAGTCTCAGTCTAGTGGCTTAAAATGTTCAGACTATTTATGAGCAGGGACTATTTTGAAAAGTGAAGGAAAGCATTCAGTGTTACAGATGGGAATTTGTTTCTAATTGTGTTGTTGGCCCCGAAATGCACTCGCTGGTTGGGAGGTGTGGCTTTGTTAACGTCATTTTGTTGCGTAAGATGCGAAATATGTCACGTATCGTGTCGCTTTAGTGTACACGTTTGAATCTTGGGGCGGAGTGTAGGATTTTGCCCTACTTACCCAGTAGGCGCCCATCCCTACGTTGACCCGGTGTCGCATCCGTGGCTAGAGGAAGTGGCCCCTTATTGGCTCGATAATTCAAAAAAGAAATCCTCTCTTGTAGGTAAGATTTAATGCAGCTGATCCAAGTCTGATTTTAGTCAGCTGCACGAATTCTTTACTGAGAGATCTGCAACTGGCGTGGTTTCATTGAGACGATGCTGGTGAATTATTTCATTGTTTCAGTGTGGTTTCGTGGTTACGAATCGGAGCTTGCTGGATATATGAATTACGCTTATCGCAACTCGTGGTTTTCTGACAACGGAATAAACTGTTTTTCTGATCCTTGACCTGGTTTTTATTTGGTCGTGGGCCAGCTGTTTTGCCGAATTCGATCCGATATTGTTGATAATGTTATTAATTACTGATAGGGCTGAAAAAATGCCGAACCTCTGACGTCGATAAAATTACGGGACCTGTGGGGAAATGTGGAGACCGGAGAAACTTAGATCGCAAGAGTTTTTATAAGCCTAGTTGTCCAAATTTCTAGCCCAAAACTCTGAGTATTTATTTTAATATTCGATTATTGTTTTGCATTTAATTTTCGTTTCATGACAATAAAATAATTTTTTTTGTGACAGGTGGGAACACCTGCTCTCTCCCACCCTCCCCCCTCGCCCCGCCCGACCGTCCTCTAAAATAAAAGGGACTGGAGTCAAAATTAGGAGACAATGCCACCATTGATGTGTTTGTTTAAGCCCTGATTGACCCACAAACGTGATTGATAGAAGTATGCAGTCGGCACGTCATCAATCCAAAGAGCGCACTTCTTGTCAAGCTAATGAACTCGTAGCTACTTCAACAGAAAATGCCTTTCTTGCAAGCTCTTCAGTTCAGCATATTTTCAGGAATTATAGACACATGTGTGAAACAAAATGACTGGTATCAAACTAGAACATGAAGCCATAGAATTATGGTACTCGCTATTTATAGGTATCTAAGGATGGTGTACGCGGAACTACGCCATGTCTGTTAAAAAAGGGTGTGGCTGGGAGTTTGTTGTTGTACTGTAAAGGCCGGAATTCAATGCATGATCATGATCTATCGCTATTATAACATAACATAAAAATCATGAAAGGCTATTTAAATTATAAATTCCATCCCTTTTTCCATCAGTGGTAGTCTTTCCTAAAAGTCTTGTTTTGGGGGCGGTGTCGGTGTGGCCCTAGAGTCTTGTTTGAGGTGCTGTATCGGTGTTGTCCTTAAGTCTTGTTTGAGGTGCTGTATCGGTGTGGTCCCAAAGTACTGTTTGAGGTGCAGTATCGGTGTGGTCCTTAAGTCTTGTTTGAGGTGCGGTATCGGTGTGGTCCTTAAGTCTTGTTTGAAGTCCGGTATCAATGTGGCCCTAAAAGTCTTGTATGAGGTGCGGTGTCGTGTGACCCTTGTGTGCTCACGCTGCTCGGAGTTAACCAATCGTTGTGAGGCTACCGTAAAAATAATGCCCAATATCCAACAGTCGATCACAGCTAATTTTTCTGGCGTTGTACCTCAGTGGGTGCAGAAAAAAACGCCAAATTTCAGTATTGATCGTAATATCATAATTCAATCTGATATTTGCTTTGTACAGTGTACGACATGTTTATATTGTATGGATTGAGATAAGAACCGCGGCCGTCACAGTCCCGTCATCGGTAGTTGGGCGGGGTGGACACTTAGAAACTCCAATACTCTCCTTGAAATATTAATGAAGCCTTTTAGTGGATATTTTATAAACATAGGGATGAGGCTGAATGAATGGTGTGTGTGTGGTAGGCTCACTCAGAAATGTCGGACGGAAATAAACGGAAGATTGCTTTCTTGTTTATATCAGCAAATGGTCTAACGATTTTAAAATCTCTGCGATGCTGTTGTGACTGCGTGGACCAGTTATTAGGCCGATCAGTGTTTTGTTATGAGGGTGGAGGGTTGTGCTTGTTGATATATAGATGCACTAGGTTTGTCTTGTTTATGCCACTTTTTACGAAGAATAATATTCATGCCATTATCATAGGGGTGTATGCGAAGTTAAATACAGAAAAAATAAAAGTTGCTGAGGAACTACAGGGGGCGTACAATCATAACTAGAGCTGCGAGCGCACCCGAGCATCAGTGACACCATTCCAAAACTAGTATATCTTGTTTGGGGTCTGTGGTTTTTCTGCCAGCTTTCGGAGTGCTGGGAAATGTCCATGTCCGCGCGATACCCTTTTTTTGCCTTGTTTTGCCATATACTTGAAGTTGATAAGGCGAAAGCTTAATACATTTATTTGAAGTTGATAAGGCGAAAATACAATGCATTTACATGTATTTGAAGTTGAAAAGGCAAAAATGCAGTACTTGACAACACAAGCATAAAGAAAATTTAACAGTGTTGATTGGTTTGTTTTAAAGCTGGAAGTAATTACAAATGTATTTGTTTGGCTTGTTATGTGGGCACGAAGTGACTAAGAGGGCTTTTGGTTTGTTGGTTTGTCATGTGGGCATGTAGCAGTGTTGGAAATAAGGTGCGCCGAGTGCGCCCGGGCGCATCGTTTTGTGAAAACGGCGCACTGATTCAAGCTCAGTGCACTGTTTTGGCGCACTTAAATCCGCCGGCCTACATTTTTTCTTTGTTTATGGTTTCTTTGTTGACTCTTTTGCACACCATTTTTGGTGTAAGATAGCTATGCATATATACATATCGGACATAGATTTCCGACCTTTTCGACTAATAGGGAGCCTTGCTGAACAAGCCTCGTTCGTCGTTAGACCGAAAAAGAACATGTGGGTTTTCAGAAAATTCACTTTTCAATTATCGAAAATTCTTTCTTGCTGTGCAGATACCACAGATTGCCTTTTTCTAAATCTGGCATAGATATAACTGCATCTCAGAATGGACAAGAAGAGACCAAGAACCCTTTTCGATTTTAAGTTTGTGAACAAAAGTAAGGTTGCAGGTAAAGTCCCTGAGGTGATCACGGATAAAGTCTTTTGTTCCAGTGTAAAAGATTTACCTTTGTCTCTTTTTTCTCTTTGAAAAATATCTCAAGCCATAGAATCTTTTTCTTGAATTCAGTAAAGGTATGCTGAAGCTTTGAAACTGAGCAATGCAACGCGAAAGAGAAATTTAAAAAATATATATATTTTCCAGCCAACCTATGGTCACTGTTATATCAGTACCACAAAGATGAATTTCCGTGCCTAGTGAAACTCGCTTCTGTTGCGCTCACACTCCCACTCCACACCTCAAATGTTGAACGAGGTTTTTCCGTTCAAAATGACATTAAAACTGCACTTAGGAACAATGTGTCTCCAGAAAAACTGGATACTTTGACCATAATCAAGATAGAGGGACCGAAGCTGAAGGATTTCAACTTTGAAGCTGCCTTTTGTTGGTGGAAGGCTGACAAAATAAGGCGCAGTCAGTGGGCTGCTCAGAAAGAGTAAAATGTTTGAGTGCCAAAGACAAATAATTTTCTGCTACTATTTTATTATAGTTTAAAAAACGGTTTTGTTTTGTTAGATAAGAGATAAAACGTGGTTTTTTAATGGATTCCGTTATTTTTGGTACTCACGAAAACGGCGCACTGTTTTGGCAAAACGGCGCACTGATCTCGGATGAATGCGCCGTTTTGGCGCACTGTTTTGTGCACTTAATTCCAACACTGACGTATTGATTAAAACGGCTTTTGATTGGTTTGTTTTTTTTTGGCCGGAAGTGACTATAAAAACATTTGAATGGTTTCTTTTGCAGCTGGAAGTGACTACCAGGAGACAGTGATGTATGAACTGGATCACTTGGCAACCTTTACAGTCAGTGCCAAACAGGGTAAATTCATATTCCAGTGTAAACAATACAGTGGGAGGGGGGTGATTCGCTGCTTGTAGCCTGTCTGTCCGGTAAATAGCCTGCAGGTCGTGGTTGAAGAAGGGGTCTCCTTCACCGAAGGCTGTAAAAGGTGGGCGTCGCTGAGACCTTATAGATGAGTGTTGTTATTGGTTGTAAATACGGGGCGTTCCTATGACGTGTGCAGGGTTGGTGTTGCTTAGTCATGCTGTGTGGAAATGGGGGGCGGTTTCTTAAGGATTGTGCGGTTCGGTTTGCTAGGGCTGATGTACCCGGAAGACGGCATGAAGAAGCTACGTCAGATGGAAATGCAGACGGGCATTTGGACGATGCGGGTGCAGCTCATGATCGAGGGTCGGGACATCGTCGTCATCGACAGGCAGACCTCGGTGAGGATAAACCCCACAAAATCCGAGCGCATAGTGAGCCCCGGCGCGTTGGAGCGTGCGGGTTGGGAGAGGTTCTTTCCTGCACAAATTCGCACCTGTTTTCTTGACTCTCATTGTCCCTGTTGTGCACCTGTTGCTAGTTTTATAAATTGTAGGATGTGAACATTTTCCAAGTAAAATCTGTAAGCCATACAGAAGCAAGCCGAACATAGCAATGTTAAGTTTTTAACGTAAAGGCGTTGTCATACGAAGTAATCGGGAAATAGCAATGCTCTTTTTGATTTACCTGAAAGCGTTGTCAAACTAAAGTTGAAATGGGAGGTAAATTGGAGGGGGAGATGGGGGGGGGGGGGGGGGGCAGGAGAAATTGTTCGAGTGTTAGGACGTGACCTTCAGAGTACACAAGTTTCTTTCCCACTTTGTATACCTTAAAAAGTGAAACTGAAACTAACATTTTCTTCAACAGTTGAACGGCTGTTTTCTTGTGACATACTGTGTGTGTGTGTACGTGTGTGTGCGATTTCACTGCCGGCGTGTCATCTTAATTGATATGATTTTATGGTTAATTTATAGAGTGTTTTCTGTATATTTTGTACAGAATAACGGAGTTCAGGTAACAGC